>OZ020304.1:77522354-77901942 GCA_963971305.1 Arcuatula senhousia
GTTCTTTTCTACTTTGTTATAGTCTAACTGTATCCCTTCCTTTTCCTCGTAATCCTTGATGTAATGTAGTTTATCCTCCTCAGATTGGCACCACTCCGGCCAGCCACTAGCTTCTTGTTTCATTTTCAAGAATGTATTGATGTAGTCAGTGAAGAGTCCTCCAGACTTCGTACCGGGATCGTACTGATCTACCTCTTCGAAATGCCATACTTCGTAGATGGTTAAGATGGAATATCCCTTTTCCAAGGCCTTCTTCAACTCATCTGTTACCCAAGTTCCCGTTATAGCTCTATCTTTTTCAGTATGGTTACAAGCCTCCTGCTGGTAGGTTTCCGTACAGGTACGACAGAGTGAGAACATCAGTTTGCTGTTGATCTTGCTGGGTAAAACAGGAATGTATAGGTTTCTGGGTGGTAGTCCTTTACATTTCACCAATCCTTCGTACTCGTGGATGTCCCCAAAGTTTTCCGTAATGATGACGGGATGTCCTTTAGGCACTTTTCCGGTCTTGTTGACAAATGGATAGAGTGATGTCACGTCATAGTAGTTGATACTGTTTTCTTCCGCCTCTTTGTACAAGGTAAAGGCTTCTGTTCGTCCACCATAAAAGGCTTCTCGTGGTTCTAAGGGTGGGATCATCTCTAAGGAGGTGACAAAGTCGCTCATGGTTGTATCAGTTTTCAACTCCCTCTCAAAGTCACATTCCCATTTTTCTACGTATGTGTACCCTTCTTGTTGCAGATAGGTCTTCTTTTCTAGGGTCCGTTAATGTAGATCGTACATGGACATGTTATTGACCGTATTGATGGTCTCTTTTGAGTAACATCTGGGACACCCGTGCCAGTAGCAGCCGTGAAATTCGTACACGGTTCCATCGTGGTATCCGTCTACTCTGTAGGGACCGATCTGTTTTTCTCCTTCGTTCTGTGCATGTTGAATCTGTATGTCTTTTATTGCGGATACATATTTTAACCATTTCATGGCTTTAATAGAGTGCTTGTGTTCTGGTCGATAGCCTTGCGCCGGAATGAGGCCAATAGTATTCCACCGTAGAAACTTGGATCGAAAGACTAGGTTGCAGGCAGAGGCAATGGTGATACTGTTTTGGAAGGGGTCGATTGGAGTACCCTCTAAAGTGTCTAAAGGTTAAACAGGCTTTTCTCAGTATGTCTACGTCAGTGATGCAGTACTTCAAGAGTTCCTTTTGGACGTCAAATGGGTCGTTCCTGTGGTCTTCGTACCAATGCATGAATGTTTCCCGTTCTTCCGCTTTCATTCCATCGGGATTGTAGTAATTGATGTCTGGAAGAGTTTCTAATCTAACGTTCTGGTTTTCCTTTGTGTTAAACAGATGTGGGAAGTATCCTTTGTGGAGTTCTTCCAATCCAAACATTTTCGGGAGTTTGGCTAAGGCCGTGGGAAGGAAGTTGAGGGAATCTATCATCCGTATGCTGCAGTTTGGAATAGTAACTGCCATGTTCTTGGCGCCATTGGGAACGATCTTGGGGTGGATTCCTTGGTCAAATAGGTATTGCAGGACAGGGAAAGAGTCGTAGCCTTTAAAGTTGTGGCAAATTACGGTGGAGTTCGTGTTGTCTCCGGAAAATAGCCAGTTGCAAAAGTGGTTGGTGGTATTGGGTCCTCTAAAGATCAGTTGGTTCTGTCCACATTTCTTGCAGGTACTCTCTGCATTCACTTCCTCCTCCATGCACACGGTGCACACTTTATGAACCACACATAAGTTGGGTCGGTGTTCCATAGCTCCACAGGTACTGGCTTTACAGTGTGAACATCTTCCGTCGGTGTCAGGTTGGTATCCCATTTCACACTCTATGAGGTCGTCTTGTGTACATTCGAAATCGAAGAAGATGTAAGTTTGCTCTTTGGGAGGTTCTTTGATTACTATAGGCATCATGTAACACTGGTGGTTTGGATCGCAGTACTGTTTACAGGTGGAACAGTACATCTCGCCACACTCATGGTCTGTTTTCCTCTTCTCCATGTTGACAGTGTGGCCACAGTCTTTACACTTGTAGTACCATTTACATGTTGAGTTGCCCTTCTTTGTTTGCTCCAAATGGAGTTGGAAGCACTCTTTTCCCCTAAAGTTCCGACCACATTGGCTACAGTTGATCCAACTGTCTTCACAAGGTTCGTGTATCTTCTTACAAAGGATGCATGGGTTGCTGCATGCATGCTCTTCTTTGTTGTTATACCCTTTTTTACACTTGTCGCAGTAATAGACTCTGGTCTTGAAACCTGCTACGGTGGTGATAACATCGTAATGGTCGTCATGGTGGTATAAGTATATCTTCTTTTCGGTTTCCGGGCCTTCGTAGATGATGCCGTTAAAGTAGTCTTTGGAGAAAACGATGATTTGGTATTCCGGTAGTACAGCTTGGAATTGTTTGAGTTCTTCGATGCCGCACGGGCCTTTGGGTACATTGGCTTTCTCGTGCAGTTGTACGGCCAAGTATTCTTGAATGTACCGTCCTTTGCGGATAGTGTCCCACTTTGAGTGTTTATCGATCCTGGCTTTCGCTGTAACGAAAGCTCTAGCACAGCAGATCTCGTCTCGGTTCTGTATTCTTATGATACTTTGTTTGTCTTTTAGCATTCTGTTGAGATCAACGTAATTGCATCTTTTGCGCCCGCTTCCTTCGGGAATAGATACGTGAAGGATATCTAATTCCAGGCTTCCGTCCAATACAAACTCTTCATGAGATTGTAATACTCTTTCTATTTCCTTTAATAGTAGTTCCGTAGTCAAGTCCTTGAGTTGTAATACTGGAAGGGCAATCGGGAAGTCAAGGGAGTTGGTTTCAATTGTTAGTTTAACAAAGTCGTGTTCTTTCATCTCTTCTCCAATGGTTTGCAGGATGGAGTCGAATAACCGATGTAGTGTTCTTGTGATGGAAGGCAGGTCCGTGACTTCAAATTCTTTAAAAGTGACGGTATAATGATTTCTCGAAGTTCCAAACTTGAGTATTCTTTTCTTCTCCTGCCGTTTGATGGTGTAATAGGATTTTGGATCATCCATGTGGAACGGTTGCCCTGCTCCTCTTTGTCCATGTCTTTTCTGATGTAACTCTAAATGGCGTTGAGTGGCAAAGGCCTGGTTGCATTGGGTACATTCGTAACCCATTTGGTGGCGGGTCATGTGAGCTTGTAGATTCTCCCGCCTTGTAAAAGTCTTGGTGCATCTAGTACACGAATAAGTCTCTCGGTGGTTGGTCCATCGTCTATGACGATGTAGCTGACTCATCTTCTCAAAATTGGCTTCACATTGGTTGCAGGTAAATTGCTTAGCCATCTGAAATAAAAATAACACAGGTAAGTATATGGTGTCTATTGTTTCCTCTTTTTTAATTGTATACGTTTAAAATAATATGTCGTTTATTGATTCCTTCTCTTTTACTTGTATGCCTTTCAAATTATATATTGTCTATTGTTTCCTCCTCTTTTAGTAGTATGCCTTTCAAAGTTAAGTTGGATATGTATGAGTCATACCTTTTCTCTTCGTTAAAACACGTCTGAACTCTTTGGTGTCTAATCGTAAAATGATTTCATTTCAAATGGTTTACCTGTATAATGGATTGTACCACGTGATCATGTCACGTGACTTCTGGATCAAACCGGTTAGAACTGGTTTGGACTTGATTTTACGTTTTGTAAGTTTTAGTTCATCGAATTGCTTTTTGTTGGAATCTGTTCTTCAAATTTTTTATGTTTGCTGATTTTTCGTCAACATATTTTCTTAACGGAAAGATTTTGTAAGTTTGTTTTCGTTGTTTGATGTTTTTTCTTCAACAGATTTTCTTAACGGTAAGATTTTGTAAGTTTGTTTTCGTAGTTAGTTGTTTTTTCATCAACAGATTTTCTTTTGTGGTAAATTTTGTGAGTTTCTTTTTAAAGTGGAAGGTTTTTCGTCAATGCATTTTGATTTTGTTTGAATTTGATGTACCGATTTTCGTTTTTAAGACAAACGTTTAGATCTCTGTCTTGTATTTTTGTGTCGAAAACGCTTCAATAGGTATTCTTAAAGGGGGAAAATTGGCTTAAAATGGGTGTTTTGGGGTGAAAATGAGTAAAATGGGTGTTTTGGGGGTAAAATGAGTAAAATAGGGGGGGGTGTAATGGGGGATATTGGGGCTGCTGCTGCTGCTGCTGCGGCGGCGGAGGGTAAATGGCTGCTATTGCTGCTCCAGTAGAGGTAGTTTAGGGGGAGAGGGATTTTACTGTTCCATGGGAAGAATGAAAACGCGTATACTAGTTCGGATGGTTTATTGAGTTAAGATATTCTTCTTCAGGTAGTCTTTAAACGATCGCTTCTTCTTTAATGGGTTGGTTGGTTTCTTTTGGATGTTCCTTGTTTGTCTTGGGCTTTCTTCCTCTTGAGGTCTTTGTAGGCTTGTGGTTCATGGGTTTCTTGGTCTTTACACCGTTGAGGTTCTTTACTTCCTTGGACTTTGCTAGTCTTCTTCTTGAGTTCTTTGTAGGCTTTACTGATTTTCCATTATGGTTCATGGGCTTCTTGGCCTTTACAGCGTTAAGGTTCTTTACATCCTTGGTCTTCTCAGACTTAATCGATCGCCGTGTCTTCTTTAACTTTGCCATCTGTTCTCTCTTTGAGTCTTGTAGCTTTGTCAAGTGTCTTATTTCCTTTTAAAATATTGTTGTGACGTCACACTATTGTTGTACCCGTACTTTAAATCAGCGAATTGGACAAAATTACCTTTAATAGTCTATTAATTTACCTTTTGCTGTCCATTATTTTTAAGAAAGAACAGTTAAAAAAATAATAGACAGGTCACAAACAAGGTAAATGAGTAGACTCTTAAGGGTACAGACTGTCAATTTGCTGAGAAAATATACGCATACAACAGAAAAGGGAAGTAAAACATCTGTGCAAAAATATTTATTTATATTTCTATGTAACATTAAAATCGCAAATCAATTTTAACAGTTCCAGTGTCTATGTGGATTGTTTTATGGTTTTCTTTGTTTTCTTGAAAAGGCGTCGAATCATTTTTTGGACACTTTGCGTTTATTACATTGTCAATTTGTTTCTGTTGCTCCTCATTTGTCCTTTTATATCCCCGTACGGCTGATGATCGGTGTCCCGTCTTTTCGGCTATAAGTTGCTCATCTACTCCAGCGGTGTACAGGCGAGTTGCAGCGGTTGCTCTTAAAGAATGATTGGTGTAGTGACCATGGAAACCTGCCTTTTTACAAAGCTCACCGACGGTTTTTTGAAGCTGGTGGACTCCTATTGGCGCATCATCAAACCAAACAGTCTGTGTAGGGTATTTTTTCGGTCTCAAATAAAAAGCGTTACAATTACCATCTTCTGGTCTGAAACGATAAAATGCATTTGTATGTACTGAAAAAAATGTTGACAGGTGAAAGCGTTTAGTATATGCATAATACACAATTTAATGTTTTGAATATTTTTTTTATAACTTTTGGTCGGAATTAAACAGGTTATAAAATGGTGAATGTCGGGCGGCGGACGGACGGACAGAGTACTAGTGGAAATGTTTTTAGTAAGTACTTATGGCAGCATTTTGATATTTTGAGATGAAGCATCATCGTGGGATCCAAAGCAATCAATTCTAGTTTAGGTATGTCGATCACCTACTCCCTGTTTAAGGAATTTGGGTCACTTTTGACTTAAGACATTTTTTTTTTTAATTTGTGTACAATGTCTTTTTAACTTTTTTTTATTTTTTACATGTATGAAACTTATATTTGATCCATGCCAACATAACGAAATTTTCTGTTGAAATAAATTAAATGCAAGTATTACGCAAAATACTCATAACACAGCAGTCAGGCAAGGACAGAGTCTATTCTACAATAAGTGTTAATTTTTTTTTTTTTGGGGGGGGGTACAAAATTTTCCTTTACTTTTGGGGTTTTTATAGCAACGAAGTTTGCTCATAGTACCTATTCAATGCATATTTACCTTAAAGACATATATTTCTTGAATATGGTGACGATACATCTGTCTGGATGATCTTTGTTTTCGTAGGCCCTCACAATCTTTGGGTCAATTTTTCGATGGTTAATTCCTCCACAATTGGTCTTTGATACATCTTCTTTATATTCCAAATACTGGATTCCATCGGTTGGTGATTCTTTAATAGTTATTTGGGAATTATTTCCTACACGTAAACTTCTATGCTCTTGGCCGGCTCTCAATGCAAAATTTAACCCGATCATATACAAAACAGTATCAATTAGCTGCTTTGGCGTGTCAGTTCCTAAAACATGTTGCTGCCACATAGCTTCCTCTTGTTCTGTTGTTATGACCTCCGCTTTTCGTGTTGATAGCCCATGCCCGCTTCTACTAAGCTCTTTCATTTTGGCATCTAAGACCTTTCGGACGTTTCTAAAGGCTTTCTCATCTAACAATGACAAGTTTCTATCGTTTTCTCTCAAATATCTTTGAATGGATATTATCAATTCATATAGCGTATTAGGATAATATTCCTCCCCTTTTTGATTGCGTACTTCTGATATAAAAAAGCACAAGGCTTTCTCTAACATTTTAAGACTTAAGGTTAACAAATTTCCTTGTATTTCTGTAACGGTACCGTCACCTTTTGTTCTAGCTACTCTGTTTCTCTGTTGAAGCCAACTGTCAAATAGTTTTACGGCCCAGTCGGTTTTGTTTCGTGTGCCTTTTGGTATTTCCTTTTGGATTAAGTCCACAAGGTTGTCCTCTGTATTCGGTTGGAGAAAACGTGCTCCACCACATATTTCACTTTGAACCTGAGTGCCTGCAAAATATGTGTATTACAATAAAACAAAATGTGTCCTCCCATGGAATTTTTAAAATAAAATTCATGGAGATAAATATCAGCCATATGTCACCACAGGGGAATGGGGAATTATTACTTTTTTTTTAATTTAAGAGAGTAGGTCATATATGTGTTAACATAATTATGATCTTTATTTGTAATTTTCAGTTCTGTCTTAAATAGTGAAATATATTGCCTTGAACTTTAATTGTTTTAGTTTTTATATGTAAGTAAAATCAAAAACGTCTGACAACTAGTGCTTTTTTCTATAATCGTGGATCAATCGACAGATTTTTATAACAAAATTATGAAATGGTGTAGGCTTAGAAAAATGATAGTTCCACGAATTTTCACTCGTCTGTGATTTATTACAGTAGCCAAAAATAAGAAAAAAATATTAGCCTTCTGCACCCTGTTAATCCGCTGCTGATGTTCATGCACATGTGTATGAAGTTTAATGATGGTATCATATTTCGTTCATGAAAAATTTACTTTAACTTTGCGTAAAACCCCCTTTCACGTGAAGATCAAAGGAAATGGGTATCGGGTGTACACTAAAACTGACAAAATGTATTTATTTCCCGGCACAAAATTTACGTATTAAACAACAATATCCCCCCCTCAAAAAAAACTTTTAGACCCACCCCACCTCACACGCCTTAAATTAATTTAATTCTTGTATCCGCACGTGTATGCTTAATAATGCATGGATCTTTTATTTTACCCTCCCCTTTTTGTCTAATACCCATATAAGATGATTTTGCTGTTTTCTGCTATCCGGCATAATTTTAATAAAAGTAGTTAAAAATATAGATCATAGTATAAAACAGCAATATTTGGATAAACTATGGTTCGAAATGGCAAGATATTCAAAAGACATAATATCGACATTTTATTTTACTAGGGGTATAGGGGTATTATACTGCTATAACATAAGAGGTCTTGTTTTCGTACCTCAATACTGCGACCTCTTATTTCCGAACGCCATTTTTCAATGCGCAAGTTCCGACCAAATTCAGGTCGGAAAGTAAATCATGTATATCAACTTTATTCAATTGTTTCTTCCAATACAAATGTATAAGTGTCTTACCGGAATGTCTTTTCTAAAAGATTATAGACCAAAAATTGCCTGACATACTGTAAATTCCTTTTAATTTATGAAGTTATCAAGGTACCCCCAAATTTATACAAGGGAAATAACAACTGTTACTATTTTTAGAGCAGGTAAGGGAAAATGTATTACGGAATGAAAACTGACAAAACGAAATTATTGTATATATATGGTAACCGTGAGTTGTTTGATTTGTATATGATCTACTAATACAAAATTTGAGGTTTATTTGTATTTAAATATCAAATTAATAAAGACTAAAGATATTTTAGACAAATGTGGATCCACAAAACATAAAAGGGGGTAAGTATTTTGAAACAGGTAAAATATAATTTGACTAGCTTGCCAATGAGAGAAGAGACCTCAATTTGTCACAGATCGAGGTGCTGTAGTAGAGTGTCTTTATTATTCCATGGGATATTATCTATCAATAGAAATTAAACTATATGCGCCTGCAGACAGAGGACCTAGTATTTTTTGTTTTGTATTTTTGTTTTGTTTTTTGTTGTTTTTTTATGTATCTATACCCAATACCTTATTTTCAGAAAGTATTCAACCAATTTATTTAAATTGCAAAATGCATATCAATTAATAATAGTTATAATTACACACAGAGGACAGGAACTGTGTGAGAAATATTTTTTCCAGATTTTTTTTTTTTTTTTGGGGGGGGGGGGCGGTTATAAAATCACGGTCAGACCTGATAATAGTAAAATTTAAAAAAGTTTGGGCATTTAAACATTCATTGTGGACTCATGTCAGATGGATTTTAGCAATTTTGTCGTAAACTTATAGACAACATGGACGTGTCTGACAAAGTTTCGGGAACTCAGAGAAGTGCCACCAAACCAACTAATCTTATTTCAAGGAAACATAAATATTGACCATACAGTCACACACATACACAACCTTATCTTTTTGCATATGCATGTCGGAGAAACTCAACGTAAGACCAGTCACATTAGAAATTGACTAGTTAACCAATATTTTATGGTGTCATGAAAGTTGAAACTGTTGATAAAAATTCTGGTTTAACAATATCATGGAATGAAAAGTTTGACCACTCATAAAACAGGATACGTTTATGATTCCGATGCATACCCAAGTGTCAACCATTCAGAATTACTTTTCTCGATACATGACAGTTTTGGGACTTGTTTCATTTTGTGCAAGTATTGTCCCGGAAATTTAGAGTTTTTGAGATAAGTATTGGGAATGAACGATATTGTCCAGAAATGTTGTGAAATAGTTTTCCGTGACCAATATTTATATAAATATCAGCTTAATTCTAAATGCAAATTAGTCTCTGTTCTTTAATACAAGAAACACGCGTCAGGCGTAGCAAAACATTAATAGTTGTAAGTTTGATTTTGACATACGTGACGGTAAGCGCTGTCGCATATGGCGGAGTTTTTAATTCCTGGAGGTTAATCCGCTCGAGCATTAATACTTTTGTTTAAAAACCTTAGAAGTTTCTTCCTACCCCAGACATAGGTTGATCTTAAGTCATAATTTGGTGTCCCATTCCGATATTTTTTGGCTAAATGCTCTTTATTATTAGGATTTGTTTGGCTTTTTCAATATTTTGGTAGAGCGCCTCTGATGAGTCTTTAATAGACGAATCGCGCGTCGGGTAAAATTTATTGTCCAGAACTTTGTTGTAATTTTGATTTCATTTCTCTTCTGTGCCTATAAGGAACTCCTAGGAACACGTGAATCGAGTCGTGTGTTAGTCACTATACATTTTGTATATAGACCCAGTGGCGTAGCTTGTCCATGTTCATGCTTCAACAATAGTCGACAGAAAAAAGCTTATATTGGATATCATACCTATAGCCGTGGCTACTCGCTACAGCGATAATCCCGGCTTAAAACTCTAAGGATCTTCCAACCTCATTCATAGATTGAAAATCGTAACTATGCGATGTACGTTCTACTCATTGACCATACGTTGACTATTTGATTTTTATGAATAAAAAAGGCAGATGTTAAAATTTAGAAAAAAAATATGAATAGACGCAGTTTGTGGCTGAAGAATTTGTGGAAAAATAAAATTATTACGCATACTAGCGATACGAATGTCTAAAATGCCATTTTCCGAAGAAAAAAAATGCAGGATGGGAAAATTTAGCATATTCCTTCAATATTACCGGGAAAACTACTTAATTGAATCGGTGGCTATTTGTGTTCCGGGGGCGAATAAGCCCATATCTGAGCGCTAATCTTGTTTGTAAAAGTCCACTAAAGAGCGCCCAGTAACCTTAAGTCGGGTCAAGTCGCCTTGCCTACAAAGCGACTGGGATGTATGCCTCAATGATTGAATGGGCAGCCCTGACATCGAGATTCGGGGTCGTCAGGCTATAACGCAGAAAAACTGTCCGCAAACCATATATAGTGGTGCACCGTGTTGGGGAAAACGCCTTTGCATATATATCTTATCAAAAATCGAAATCGTATTAATTGGACACATTCTTCATTCCATAGATGATTTTTTGTAAACTAATTTATTATATTGTTTAAAAATACTCATTTTCATTACGTAGAAAGCCATAGCCATTTTTATATTCACCAATTTTAAACAATAAAGTAAAGGAAACCTGTTAATAACAGAGATATTTTACAGAGTTGTCTAACTGTTTAGTACACTGATCTCCATTTTGATATGCAATTTAATAAAAGATAAAATTGCAATGAATGAAATATTTAAGTCTTTTGGACATTTAGACAACAATTATACAAGCAGGTATTTCGAATTTTAGGCCAATTTGTGGTTTTCGGATCTACTCCATTTTGAACGTGACGGACATTATAAGTAAATCACTGAATTCTAGTAAACAAGAAATGACTGTTACAGTAATGTAATATACTATTTAAAATATACAGACGTTCCTTTTGTAAAATTTATATACTACAAAATGTAAGACTGAAAAAATAAACTTTGAATAATTTAAGCTCTTGTTCATAACACTGATCCAATATCCACGATATTTACATGGAAATTGTTGAAAGTAAACAAAGTAACACGTAGAATAAAAATACCAGCCTTATATCTACATTAACTATTAATATTATCCATTTAAGATTAAAAATGTTAAAAATCACAAATACGAAATGCGTGATATACGATAGTTTCGTTTCGTCACCTTTGATCCTGTGAATCCATAAAATCCGCTTCCCGATAAAGTTATGGCCGCCGAATATGATTGGCGTTTTTGGGATAAAAAGACCGTAAATAAACAGTTCAAAGGTCAAACTATAACCCACTTTTGTTTATAAACAATTTTCATATGGATCTATAACCGAAAGTGGATGGAAATTAGAGAAAGTAAGTGATTTTATTTTGCGGTGAAAAAATTTCATTAGGATGTTGGAGGTTAGGATGGCAACAAGTCTAAAAATAGCATGCCGTCCAACCTTCAATGTTGTTGGAGTAAGGGGTATTAGAGAAGAAAGAGGCCTAGGGGTCATTCTCAATTATAACATCCATGCTCCAATACGATTATGGTGTTTCCGGGAATTAAGGAAATCTAAAACACATCAAAAACATTTGAATGAGGACTTTTATTTACATAAAAAACGGGTTAACCTGAAAATGTTTAACATATGTAAAAACTTTTAAAGCGCTCATCGGCAAGGCCGTAAATTGCCTCCGATGAAAGAGGAGGCAATACCAGAAGGCGGGGGTCTGGGGGCAACCTAGGCCCCCAGAAGCTATACACGGCCGTACGGCAGGCTTTATAAAAGTGAGGCAAAGGGGGGTCTGGGGGGATGTGCCCCCCAGAAGAGTATGGGGTCCAGGGGCAAAGCCCCTGGAAGACAAAAGCAAAATAGGTGTTACAAGGCATAAAATCATTGATTTTCAATAGGACCATATGTTAGGTAGGGAAACGAATCTAGCATGTTCTGATGAACTGATAAACATCATGTGACCCAGTAAAACTTAAGGGATGTCATATGAAAAAATCAAATGCTAGGTAAACTTTATTTTACTTTATTCTGTTTTATTCGTTATCTGTTTAAACCCAGAACTTTCCGATTCTCCTGTGTCTGGAGCAGTCAAAACGTTTTAGCTTATTTTCTCTGGATGGGTTAACCATGTCTCTATGGACATGTAAAAGAGCCAGCCCACAAAATCGCTCTGAAGACATTGTTGCTCTTTCCCAAGTTTTCAGTCGACGCAAGCTGGAGAAAGATCGTTCACATGCAACAGACGTGACTGGAAGAATGAGCAAACGTGAATATATGAAACAGTTATTTTTGGTATGCTATACATATGTATTAATGTTTCAAGAAGTAACCTCTCATCAGTAGCATTTGAATCAAAACATTGGAAAGAACTATTGAAAACTTAGAGTACTCAAAATCAAAACATTCGAAAAAGGAAACCAAACCCAGCACCGATGATACCGATTATATCGACCAGAACTTGACTTTAAAAGACGCTTTAATGGGCTCGTTGTGTACCTTTGTAAATAATCAGCCATTATTATAATTGTTGGTTACTTTAAAAAAATAACTGCACATTTATCATATCCTTAGAGCACTGGAACGTCTCTCTAAATTGAGTGTTAGTGTGAACAAGAAACTGAAGAAGGACGGACAGACGGTGAAAGCGAAAGCTAAATGAAATTAGCACGACCTGATCACGCCAATAGTTGAATTGTTTGCAAATTGGGTTCTAAAAAGTTCGTTTGAATCGCAATTTCATTTGAAGTACTTTGACTTCATTTTGGACAAAAGGTCAGGGCCTTAATGTTTTATTTCTGTCTATAAAAATAACAAATTTAAGCATCCTACTTCTGTTATTTTGTTAACAGCTTAATAATTTGCGTGTCTGATGTATACACGACTCTGATAGATCCATGAAATAATTTCTGTAATACCGTAGGAAAACATTTTAAAGATGAATTACTTATACACAGTGTGCAAAGAGTACGTTCTTTACAAGACTGGTGAGATTGCTTTTTTATCTTTTATTATTTTTTATAATTTTAATATAAATAAATTAATAGATTCAAATAGGGCGAAAACAGAAGTTACCTGAATGATTCGTCATTTAACTTTCTTTTCAAAGTACCTGTTTTTAACCAATTTAGATTTTGATATCTTCGCGGGACTGAATTATCGAATATCTCGGTCTTTTCCAACTACTAGTATATTAATCATCACAGTGTATAACCGGACAGTAAGCGATCACGGAAGTTGGTCACTGTCCGGTGGTAAAATCCTAGTTGATTTAATAAAAATGTATGATTTTGCCATGAATTTAAGCCCTTATTCAGCCGAAACTAAATTTTAAGAAAAATTGAAGCGTACAATTAGTTTACATTGTTATTTATCACTATTTAAATTATCAATATATAATGTAGATTATTTTAATTTTCGAAAAAAGTGGTTTAATCATTGATATTTTTGACAATGGAAACTCATTGCAGTGAAAGAAACAACAAATTATTAGTGAACCACTTACATTGAAATAGTGCATTGCATCTCCATTTAAAGCTGTTTAAATAGGAAATCCTTTGGTGTCAAATTATTTCACGAAAATGGTTTGGATTGTTTATAATAATCGGATTTGTAAGAGCACTGCTCACTCCGTCTCTGTCCGATTAATTGCCACTGTACACAATCATTAATTGTTAGAAAGTTATATCTATCTGTCCGATTAATTGTTGGGTTGAATGTAGCAATAACAAGACAAATATCCTTACAGCCCCGGTATACAGCTAGAGCAAAATGATTTTAAAAAAACCTGGAACAAATATAAAAGGTAGCAGCTTATCCAAACAAAGTATTGCAATAAAATTGCATGAGGATTGAGATTTACTACAAAAGAACTATTTTTGTAATTTCTCTTAAGTTCAAGCAACTTATCGAATATAAACATGTGATCATTCATCTAAGCTTTGAATTTGTATAAAGTAATTGGAATTTTTGGAAAAATAAAGAAGGAATATGTCCATAGGACACGGATGCCCCCGCTAGGCCCCAAACAGGAAGTTGATGTCTGGCAGACCTGAAAGTTGCTTAGGACATAAAGTTTGTGATACTGAAACATCCTACTAAGTTTCAAATCATTCTGCGAAAAGCTTGACAGAAATTTTTAAAGTCATGGCGCATATTTTCACACCAGCCTAAGTCCAAAACAAGAAGTAGATGTCTTACAGGTCTCAAAATCGCTGAGGAGGTACAGTATGTCATATTAAACCATCCTACCAAGTTTCAAATCATTCTCATGTACGATTCCTGAGAAAAGCTTGACGAAAATTTCCAAATTTGCCTAAGTCCCAAACAGAAAGTCGATGTCGGTCAGGTATGAAAATATCACTTAGGACTTACAGTTTGTCATACTGAACCATCCTACCAAGTTTCAAATCATTCTCATGTACGGTTCTTGAGAAAAGCTTGACGGAAATTCGTACGGACGGACGTACGGACATGAGTGAAACTTAATGCCCCCGACATGTCGTCGCGGGGGCATAAAAAGGATTATACATGTAGGTCAAATTTCAGATTTAGAAAGTTGGCCTTTCTCTTAAAATCTAGCTGACTTTTCAAACTTTGCAAATGAAAATATTTATCTAAGGTTTTATATACATGTATATGCCGCATTTTCGTTACAAATAGTTATGATCGACAATCTGTTACTACAGAATGACACTTTAACAAGACCAATCGATGTCTGGCCCTGCGTCGCACTGAAAATGTTGAACCCTGTACGTTCTAGGCCAAATATGGACAGTCAATATTTTTTTTACACTGCATCCTATGGTGGACTTACAAAGTATTTTTGTCACATGCCACCCATTATCAAAATAATAAGACAAAAAATAGTTTCTATTTTTCCCCTTTTGTCCCCTTTATTGCTTAACAGAAAAGGTGAGTAAAGAAAAAAATGTATCCTCCATTTTATATCCCATATATGACAAAAATTAACGTGACTGTAAAAAAAAAATCGGAACATAGATAAAAAGCTGCATTTTTGCCCCTTTTGGGCCCCTCGTTCCTAAGCAAACAAGAAAAGGACACCCAAAAGCAGCCGCACCCTTCCTTTTATTGTAAGTATTAAACATTACTGTAAAGTTTCATAGCATTTGATGTACCGTACTAAAAGTTAATTTGGAAACAAATAAAATAGTCGCTTTTTGGCCCTTTTTGCCTTTATTTCTAAACGAAAAAAGAGGGGACACCCAAAATCAACCATGCCTTTTCTTTTATGGTTAGTAACATTACTGTAAAGTTTCATAGCATTTGGTCAACCAGAACAAAAGTTATGGTGGAAACATATAAAAAAGTAGCTTTTTTACTCCCTTTATGGCCCCTAATTTCTAAACGAAAAAGATGGGACACCCAAAATCAGCCCCACCCTTCCTTTTACAGTAAGAAACATTACTGTAAAGTTTCATAGCATATGGTCAATTAGAACAATAGTAATTGTGGAAACAAATTAAAAAAATCACTTTTTGGCCCTTTTTTGGTCCCTAATTTCTCAACGAAATTATAGAATGACCCCAAAAGGTGAGGTGCACATTTTCAATATATCTGTAATCACTGTGTTGCAATTTCAAAAAATATCTAGCGTTTTGTTTTTGAGATTCAGATTACACAAGACAGGCACCCCATAGCGCGACGGACGGACGGATGGACGGACGGAGTGACCCGACTACTAGACTTGTTTTCGTCTTCGGCGACGCAGGTAAAATTGCACAAACCAGATGAACTTCAGGTGGCCACACCACTTCAAGTGTGCTCCATGCAAATATATACTAGTATTTGTCTGAAATCTAAGAGGAATTTAGATTTAGTCAGAACTGATTGATTAACATGGGCATTGCAATATTCATCTATCTAAGTCTTTTAATATTGAGATATGAAGGCATCCAACTAAAACCTAGTGTATACGACCTAAGCATGAACTTAACATGAATCCAAGGACAAAGTCAAATGGTGAAGGTGTTCTCTTTACAGACACATACCGAATTACACAACGCGGTCAGTTTTAATGGTTTTGGAATGGAGTCGACTAACGCATGCTAGGTCGATATCGTAAGAGCCTAGAACATTACTGGATTGGCTTCCCTGTTCGAACGTTTTAAAGTTTAAAGTACTTTACTTCCAATATTTATGGTTTGTCTATCTTTCAATTTGTTTATTTAAACATTGCTGGCGAGCGATTACTCGTTGAACTATGCATATTTACAGCGTTGCCAAATTTCCGGCTTTTATGCCACTCTGCTTTGATATTTTTATTGTTGTTAGACGTTTAGAACACAACAAATCTATGAGTTATCCGTTTCATGAGTTTAAAGCTTCATGCGTTTAAAGTTTTAAATTGTCTTAACTCTAAAGTTCCCCCTATCCCAAACATAGTTTGATCTTTAAAAAATCATATTTTTGGTAACACTCTTCGTATTGTGTTTGGAATTTTTTAAATTTGTTGGTAGAGCTCTGTTACAACGCGTCACAGAGCTCCCCTGCTGAGTCTTGAATAGACGAAACGCGCGTAAGACATAGGAAAATGTAGTGTCTGGAACTTTGTTGTAATTTTTATTTTTAATGGACTATGTGAATACAATAGAAAATAATGATATGTGGAATAAGTGTACGCGACACAACCCTCAATTTAACGGCAATTTACCAAAACCACAATGGACAACCGCCAGCAGCCTTCAACGAGGCCATTTGGCACTGCTCGCGGTTCTGCAATTGGCCCATGGTCTAAATAAAATGCATATAATTCAAATCCAGCCCTGAAATAGTCACAGATAGACCCCCTTCTTAAACAAGGAACAGAAAACATCAAAAATACAAGTTCAAACGAAAGCTTTGTCAAAGATTCCTGGCTTAGGACAGGCACATGTAATATGTGGCGGGGTTAAACTAGTTTTTTGGGCACAACCTTCCCCCTATCAATATTCCAAGACAAAGCACAAAAAACTTAACACAATAAAAATCAAATCGATCAAAGTCCAATTCCACCAGAGAGAACATAAGACAAAAAACAAGAACAAACAAAAGGACGGTAAAGGAACTCTCTATCGAACACTCACTGTTACTGACAGCTAGCTGAGAATCATCAATCGGCTGATGTAAAAAAATCAACTAACCAGCAATGATTAACGCATATTAAGGCAGTCCAATAAATTTACGGTGTACGATTTTTTTTAATTGAAGAAAACAGGAAATAAATACTGTCATCTGATTTCCAGCATTAACCATAGCCAGCATAGTTCCGTTTATAAGGGAGTTTATATATTTGAGGCTGTTAATAAACCTTTCGTGATAATCTGCAATCACAGTCGCTAAGGCTTACCAAATTTCTTAAACCAACTTAAATCATTGTTCAGCTTTTTATTATTATGATTATTAATATGAAAATGGATTTACCAACAGTTGGCAGCTCCATTACGTCCATGATCTAGATCTAAATTGTTTGCACATCTTAACGGGACTTTTACTGTTTTGAGCACGTTGTTCGTTAATGAATACAAGTAAATGAACATTGAATAACTCAAATATCTCAGTACACTGACTGTCCAATGTGATAAGAAATGGAAAGCTCCTTATGAACCATTTTGACATTTGCATTAATAAGTCATACACAATGCAAGTGACATGCAAAAAGTAGGCCCAGGGTTTTAAATGTACTCATATCTGTTAATCGCCCTTTCTTTTATCATCTTGTTAAATGGATTTCCATTTTGTTATGAACACTGCTTCATTTATTTTTTTCGAATCCAACAGTAGAGACTATTTTGAGCTCCCACATTTATTCTGTACAATAAATAAATAAACCAAACACACAACGAAATAGATAATCATAAAAATATGAAAATATATTCATAAGCCTTTGAATAAGAACCTGTAGAATATAAAAAAGGAATGGGGAATACGTCATGTAATTTGAAATTAAAGTTTGTTTTTGCCTACAAAAACGATGTCTCCCCCCGTTTCCCCCAAAAGTTCCAAGTTCAAAGGGCCATAACTCCCATAAAAATTTGAGAATCAAAAATTTCCTGGTAACATGCACAACTACATATGGTGTCCTTCCTATATACCAAGTTTCATTGAATTCAGTTCAGTGGTTTCAGAGGAGTTGCGCTGACAAGATGATAAATGAGGATTTTCAGCAATTTTCTAAGTTCAAAGGGCCGTAACTCCTACAAAAATTTGAGGATCAAAATTTCCTGGTAACATGCACAACTACATATGGTGTCCTTCCTATATACCAAGTTTCATTGAATTCGGTTCAGTAGTTTCAGAGGAGTTGCGCTGACAAGATGATAATTGAGGATTTTCAGCAATTATCTAAGTTCCAAGGGCCGTAACTCCTACAAAAATTTGAGGATCAAAATTTCCTGGTAATATGCACAACTACATATGGTGTCCTTCCTATATACCAAGTTTCATTGAATTCGGTTCAGTAGTTTCAGAGGAGTTGCGCTGACAAGATGATAATTGAGGATTTTCAGCAATTATCTAAGTTCCAAGGGCCGTAACTCCTACAAAAATTTGAGGATCAAAATTTCCTGGTAATATGCACAACTACATATGGTGTCCTTCCTATATACCAAGTTTCGTTGAATTCGGTTCAGTAGTTTCAGAGGAGTTGCGCTGACAAACTTTGTGACGGACAGACGGACGGACGGACAGACGGACGGACACGACAAAAACAATATGTCTCCCCACAAAAGTGGGGGGAGACATAATTATAACTTTTGTATTCAAACCCCGAGGATTCAAAACAGGCAATTAATCGGACACCCACAAAAAATAAACGACCAATTAATCGGACAGTAAACGATTATGCCAAAACTACAAAACTTGATGTTATAAACAAAATTGTTTATTTTATCTTAACTATCATTGTGAATGTAGAGAGTCTATCAACTGCCCTTTGAGATAATAATAAAAATATTAATCAAATCATTGCAGTTTGTGTGTAAATTCCAAATATGTGCTAAGCGGTGAAGGAAAAAATGTTCAAACACTGATGATCAATTGAAATTTTTTAACATTTTGAATTGTCAAGAATACAAAAAGAAACATTAAAAAGTTCCATAAATGAGCAAGGTATAAATTCAACTTACCTTTGTTCCTAATCGATATTATAGAGTGTTCATACACACTAAAAACCACAAAAATTTTGAAGAAAAATAACATACAACTAGGATTTATCCACCGGACAGTGATCAACTTCCGTGATCGCGTACTGTCCGGTTATACACTGTGATCATGTGGGTATACATAAAAACCGAATGGAATTCACCATGAACAAAGTAGTAATCTAGTTATTGGATGACTAGCGATCATATCATTTACGCACTTAAAACTATGAAAATCTGTATATATTTGAAGTCAGAACTGAAATTAAGGTGAGGCATTTGCCTCATTTGCCTACATTGCGGTACGGCCATGCTATAGACTTTTCAATAAAACAAATCCAGTTTTCTTGCAAATCCTGATACCATTTTCAATATTAATTTATATGCAGTAATAAAAAAAGATAAACGAAAAGGCGCTGAATGCTATCCACTTTATACACTTTTCCTAAGTTTTACATGATTGCAAAAATCATGAACATCGAGCATTTATTATTTCAAACATACAAACGAGAAGGAAACTAGAAACTAAGCTGTTCAAAACAAAACAAGACCCACCATTCGGTGATGCTAAGGTCATTCATCTAGAGCTTGTTTGGACAGTTTTTCATTGCCCTTTTAAACATCTGAAATGAATAGACTGACAGACATGAGAAAAGGCCTGTTGTGATTTAAAATCGACCATCTTAATAATAAGAACGACAACAACATAGCAAAAATTCGCAGATACGTCATGATATCAGAATAAAACAGAAACTGAATCAATAGTCAGTAGAAGAAATAGATTGACAAAGGAGTGCGGCCGTGAAAATCTGACAGTTTATTACAGCACTTATCCGAAACTACGGATATTGGTATGAAGATATAGAAAGGGATTTTTATCTAACAGTCGCCACTTTAACACTTAAACTATATGGCCATTCATTTACAAACTTGAGAGGGAGGTCATGCTGGTAGAATGGGAGAGAAATTTCCTATTTGACCAGAATTATTAACTAAGGGAAAAAAGACAGAGCCCAAAATCTTATCACTTATGAACGGTTTCACGGTAAAACCTCCTTAACGTTTTAACAACAATCACAGCTTTCTGCTATTATATGAGGTATGAAAGCTTTTTTCAATTTTATTTATTAATGTAAGAATAGATCAATCAACCCGATTTTATTGAGAGACCGATTCAAACATGAAGTGAAGACATGAAACAATCTTCCATTTTTCTTTTTTGTAGTGTTTTTTTTTTTTTTTTTTTTTTTTTTTTTTTTTTTTTTTTTTTTTTTTTTTTTTTTTTTTTTGAAAACTGAGGAGGCAGCTGCCTCCTCTGCCTCTATGTAATTTACGGCCTTGTCATCGACGGTATTATAGGAGTAAAGAAGTCATTGTGAGTTAACTCCCTTGATTAAAGAAAAAATAAAATGAGAAATAAGTTTGTTTAACTTTTTTATTTATAGAGCAATCGTAAACGTAACAATTGTTGAACTTTTATGTAAATTGTACTTAAGGATGCATTGAATGAGTAATTATTTCTTTTTGTTATAAAGTTAGTGAAAAAATACCTTTATAATTTATTTCATTTGTACTTTACCAAGAACTAAAATTTGCACAAAATGAACGGTCTTGCAAATTCCGACCAGTACCTCCCCGTGGTGCAAGACGGGCACTGTTCCAGCGATAACAAAGGATACTCTGGAGCAGCTAACACTGGCGGTGGTGTGTCATGGGCTGGACGACCCATGGCACATAGCGAGACTATACCTGTAGAGGTATAAGTCGACGCAGAGGGGCTTTCCCCTAGTCGCGACTATAAATACCCATCAGTCAAAATGAACGTTTTTAAATGAATTGCTGAATCAGAACAGTTCAACACGTAAATTAAAATAAAAGCTATCATGATGATTAGTGCAACTGCATGTCTTTTTAATAGTAAATTGATGAATTTTGCACTATTTTTTTATTGGAAAATTTCTTTCGTAATATAAGGGAAACGTATATGAATGCGAAAATCAATATATTAAGTCTTGGTCTTCGCTAGCACTTATTTCACAATAAAAAGTTCAAGTAGTTTTATCTCATTCATCGAAAAAAATAAAATAAAACGTTTAAGTAAAAGTGATAAAGATTTTTCTGAAACGTCGAACAAAATAAAGCCACAAAACATGAATTTCTGACGAAAACTGAAACCTTTATATCCATTTATTAAGCGAAAAAGGACTTACCGGAATTAACTGATTCCTCATCTTCCTCTGAAATATCTGAATAAATATCCGATTTTATACCAAAATAAGCCATTGCACATTCATTTGAGGAAACAGAATCTTCCTCGGATTGTTGAAATGTGTTTTGAGTGATGAATATAGTATCGTCGTCGTCCATTTTCAAGTAGTGAATGATAGAAAACTAGCTCTGTTATATACGTTTTGTTATGCTAAAAGCGCGTAAATTGTGCACGAACCATGCATGTACATGTGCACACACCATGACTGAGTAGTTTTATGTCACTGTAGATGCACCTTTAGCTGTCCATTATTTTTAATTGTAGGCCGAAAGAAATTGAAAAGGGGTTACATAAAGGGAACCGAAGTGAAAATAAAAGTGTCTGATTTTTCAACAAATATTGACATTTCTTTAAAATATGAACAAATTGCAAATGATTCCTAAGGGTATTTCAACAATGTTTTAAGTAAGATATAAGCCTCAAACAGTCCATTCGGTAAAATATTAGACAGGTCTTCGGCTGCGCCTCAGACCTGTCCAATATTTTACCGAATGGACTGTTTTCGGCTTATATCCTTAACGTATATTGCTTTTCCTAAACTTTCAAGTCTATGTTCCGCACTCTTTGGACGTCTTGAATGTTCTCCCGGTGGTACAACGTGTCGAGTCTTAGTTTGTGTTGCCATTTTCTCTTTCGAGTCTACATGCTTCACCTTCTCGTGTCGTGTAACATCACTCGGCCATGAAAACCGTCTATTGCATTCGGAGCACTGATAAGCCATGTTCTCTCTTCGGTGTCTAATGTAAAACTAACTCAATCTCCACCTGTCACTCCTTATATCCATATTTCACTTTCTTAACCTTAGATTCGTTATGTACAGGTCTTTAACTCTTCAACAGTATGTGACATGACCCTCTTTACCTAATATGTGGAATTGGTCATTTTGTGGTCAAGTCCTGACTGACCATTGACCAATACCATCCTAATAACCCCAGAATCTGTGTCTAGACTTCTTAGGTTATCTAACGATATACAACAACTCTATTTTAGACCTAATATAAGGATTGGTCTCTTTGTGGTCAAGTCCTGACTGACCATTGACCAATACCATCCTAATAACCCCAGAATCTGCGTCTAGACTTCTTAGGCTATCTAACGATATACAACAACTCTATATTAGACTTAATTTAAGGATTGGTCACTTTGTGGTCAAGCCCCTAATGACCACTGACCAAAACACAGTATATCATCAGAAAGCCATTGTTCTAGAGAAGACAATGCAACAAACCGGAAGGAAATCGGTCAAGGAATAACAAAGTTGTGGCCCGTTAAACACTAGTAGTATAGATGCACCGATAAGCTCGGATATCCCGAATTCGAATTTTCGCGGGAAAATGAGATTCCAAACGGACCGGATGTGGCGTCACCGGAAGCAAGATGGCCAACGAGATCCAAGATGGCCGCCGAGATCCCAAGATGGCGGACCGGAAGCAAGATGGCCACCGTGCTTCAAGATGGCGGACCGGAAGTGGATATGACGTCACAGAGGGCTGCTCGTCCCTGCTCGTCCCGAGAAATGATAAATGATCGGTGCTGATATACTACTAGTGTTTAACGGGCCACAACTTTGTTATTCCTTGACCGATTTCCTTCCGGTTTGTTGCATTGTCTTCTCTAGAACAATGGCTTTCTGATGATATACTGTGTTTTGGTCAGTGGTCATTAGGGGCTTGACCACAAAGTGACCAATCCTTAAATTAAGTCTAATATAGAGTTGTTGTATATCGTTAGATAGCCTAAGAAGTCTAGACGCAGATTCTGGGGTTATTAGGATGGTATTGGTCAATGGTCAGTCAGGACTTGACCACAAAGAGACCAATCCTTATATTAGGTCTAAAATAGAGTTGTTGTATATCGTTAGATAACCTAAGAAGTCTAGACACAGATTCTGGGGTTATTAGGATGGTATTGGTCAATGGTCAGTCAGGACTTGACCACAAAATGACCAATTCCACATATTAGGTAAAGAGGGTCATGTCACATACTGTTGAAGAGTTAAAGACCTGTACATAACGAATCTAAGGTTAAGAAAGTGAAATATGGATATAAGGAGTGACAGGTGGAGATTGAGTTAGTTTTACATTAGACACCGAAGAGAGAACATGGCTTATCAGTGCTCCGAATGCAATAGACGGTTTTCATGGCCGAGTGATGTTACACGACACGAGAAGGTGAAGCATGTAGACTCGAAAGAGAAAATGGCAACACAAACTAAGACTCGACACGTTGTACCACCGGGAGAACATTCAAGACGTCCAAAGAGTGCGGAACATAGACTTGAAAGTTTAGGAAAAGCAATATACAAGGAAATAAGACACTTGACAAAGCTACAAGACTCAAAGAGAGAACAGATGGCAAAGTTAAAGAAGACACGGCGATCGATTAAGTCTGAGAAGACCAAGGATGTAAAGAACCTTAACGCTGTAAAGGCCAAGAAGCCCATGAACCATAATGGAAAATCAGTAAAGCCTACAAAGAACTCAAGAAGAAGACTAGCAAAGTCCAAGGAAGTAAAGAACCTCAACGGTGTAAAGACCAAGAAACCCATGAACCACAAGCCTACAAAGACCTCAAGAGGAAGAAAGCCCAAGACAAACAAGGAACATCCAAAAGAAACCAACCAACCCATTAAAGAAGAAGCGATCGTTTAAAGACTACCTGAAGAAGAATATCTTAACTCAATAAACCATCCGAACTAGTATACGCGTTTTCGTTCTTCCCATGGAACAGTAAAATCCCTCTCCCCCTAAACTACCTCTACTGGAGCAGCAATAGCAGCCATTTACCCTCCGCCGCCGCCGCAGCAGCAGCAGCAGCCCCAATATCCCCCATTACACCCCCCCTATTTTACTCATTTTACCCCCAAAACACCCATTTTAGCCCCATTTCACTCATTTTCACCCCAAAACACCCATTTTAAGCCATTTTCCCCCTTTAAGAATACCTATTGAAGCGTTTTCGACACAAAAATACAAGACAGAGATCTAAACGTTTGTCTTAAAAACGAAAATCGGTACATCAAATTCAAACAAAATCAAAATGCATTGACGAAAAACCTTCCACTTTAAAAAGAAACTCACAAAATCTTACCACAAAAGAAAATCTGTTGATGAAAAAACAACTAACTACGAAAACAAACTTACAAAATCTTACCGTTAAGAAAATCTGTTGAAGAAAAAACATCAAACTACGAAAACAAACTTACAAAATCTTTCCGTTAAGAAAATATGTTGACGAAAAATCAGCAAACATAAAAAATTTGAAGAACAGATTCTTAGTAATAATTTGGTTCCCCAGTTTGGTATTTTTGGTTATACTGTTCTATGCTCTTCATATTCATACAGTGTTTGGCATTTTCAATATTTTTGGTAGAGCGCCTCTGATGAGTCTTGAATAGACGAAACGCGCGTCAGGCGTAGCAAAATTTATTGTCTGGAACTTTGTTGTCATTTGTATTTCGAACACACGTGAAGGTTAGCACTGCTGGTGGAGTTTAAATTCCCCGAGGTTAGCCCGCTCCGGCACCAACACTTTTGAGTTGGAGAATACATCAAAGCTTTAAATTATCCGTCTAAATTTCAAAATTGTCTAAACCCTAAGGTTCTTCCTACCCCAGACAAAGGTTGAATATCTTAGTAATAATTTGGTTCCCCAGTTTGGTATTTTTGGTTATACTGTTCTATGCTCTTCATATTCATACAGTGTTTGGCATTTTCAATATTTTTGGTAGAGCGCCTCTGATGAGTCTTGAATAGACGAAACGCGCGTCAGGCGTAGCAAAATTTATTGTCTGGAACTTTGTTGTCATTTGTATTTCGAACACACGTGAAGGTTAGCACTGCTGGTGGAGTTTAAATTCCCCGAGGTTAGCCCGCTCCGGCACCAACACTTTTGAGTTGGAGAATACATCAAAGCTTTAAATTATCCGTCTAAATTTCAAAATTGTCTAAACCCTAAGGTTCTTCCTACCCCAGACAAAGGTTGAATATCTTAGTAATAATTTGGTTCCCCAGTTTGGTATTTTTGGTTATACTGTTCTATGCTCTTCATATTCATACAGTGTTTGGCATTTTCAATATTTTTGGTAGAGCGCCTCTGATGAGTCTTGAATAGACGAAACGCGCGTCAGGCGTAGCAAAATTTATTGTCTGGAACTTTGTTGTCATTTGTATTTCGAACACATGTGAAGGTTAGCACTGCTGGTGGAGTTTAAATTCCCCGAGGTTAGCCCGCTCCGGCACCAACACTTTTGAGTTGGAGAATACATCAAAGCTTTAAATTATCCGTCTAAATTTCAAAATTGTCTAAACCCTAAGGTTCTTCCTACCCCAGACAAAGGTTGAATATCTTAGTAATAATTTGGTTCCCCAGTTTGGTATTTTTGGTTATACTGTTCTATGCTCTTCATATTCATACAGTGTTTGGCATTTTCAATATTTTTGGTAGAGCGCCTCTGGTGAGTCTTGAATAGACGAAACGCGCGTCAGGCGTAGCAAAATTTATTGTCTGGAACTTTGTTGTCATTTGTATTTCGAACACACGTGAAGGTTAGCACTGCTGGTGGAGTTTAAATTCCCCGAGGTTAGCCCGCTCCGGCACCAACACTTTTGAGTTGGAGAATACATCAAAGCTTTAAATTATCCGTCTAAATTTCAAAATTGTCTAAACCCTAAGGTTCTTCCTACCCCAGACAAAGGTTGAATATCTTAGTAATAATTTGGTTCCCCAGTTTGGTATTTTTGGTTATACTGTTCTATGCTCTTCATATTCATACAGTGTTTGGCATTTTCAATATTTTTGGTAGAGCGCCTCTGATGAGTCTTGAATAGACGAAACGCGCGTCAGGCGTAGCAAAATTTATTGTCTGGAACTTTGTTGTCATTTGTATTTCGAACACACGTGAAGGTTAGCACTGCTGGTGGAGTTTAAATTCCCCGAGGTTAGCCCGCTCCGGCACCAACACTTTTGAGTTGGAGAATACATCAAAGCTTTAAATTATCCGTCTAAATTTCAAAATTGTCTAAACCCTAAGGTTCTTCCTACCCCAGACAAAGGTTGAATATCTTAGTAATAATTTGGTTCCCCAGTTTGATATTTTTGGTTATACTGTTCTATGCTCTTCATATTCATACAGTGTTTGGCATTTTCAATATTTTTGGTAGAGCGCCTCTGATGAGTCTTGAATAGACGAAACGCGCGTCAGGCGTAGCAAAATTTATTGTCTGGAACTTTGTTGTCATTTGTATTTCGAACACACGTGAAGGTTAGCACTGCTGGTGGAGTTTAAATTCCCCGAGGTTAGCCCGCTCCGGCACCAACACTTTTGAGTTGGAGAATACATCAAAGCTTTAAATTATCCGTCTAAATTTCAAAATTGTCTAAACCCTAAGGTTCTTCCTACCCCAGACAAAGGTTGAATATCTTAGTAATAATTTGGTTCCCCAGTTTGGTATTTTTGGTTATACTGTTCTATGCTCTTCATATTCATACAGTGTTTGGCATTTTCAATATTTTTGGTAGAGCGCCTCTGATGAGTCTTGAATAGACGAAACGCGCGTCAGGCGTAGCAAAATTTATTGTCTGGAACTTTGTTGTCATTTGTATTTCGAACACACGTGAAGGTTAGCACTGCTGGTGGAGTTTAAATTCCCCGAGGTTAGCCCGCTCCGGCACCAACACTTTTGAGTTGGAGAATACATCAAAGCTTTAAATTATCCGTCTAAATTTCAAAATTGTCTAAACCCTAAGGTTCTTCCTACCCCAGACAAAGGTTGAATATCTTAGTAATAATTTGGTTCCCCAGTTTGATATTTTTGGTTATACTGTTCTATGCTCTTCATATTCATACAGTGTTTGGCATTTTCAATATTTTTGGTAGAGCGCCTCTGATGAGTCTTGAATAGACGAAACGCGCGTCAGGCGTAGCAAAATTTATTGTCTGGAACTTTGTTGTCATTTGTATTTCGAACACACGTGAAGGTTAGCACTGCTGGTGGAGTTTAAATTCCCCGAGGTTAGCCCGCTCCGGCACCAACACTTTTGAGTTGGAGAATACATCAAAGCTTTAAATTATCCGTCTAAATTTCAAAATTGTCTAAACCCTAAGGTTCTTCCTACCCCAGACAAAGGTTGAATATCTTAGTAATAATTTGGTTCCCCAGTTTGGTATTTTTGGTTATACTGTTCTATGCTCTTCATATTCATACAGTGTTTGGCATTTTCAATATTTTTGGTAGAGCGCCTCTGATGAGTCTTGAATAGACGAAACGCGCGTCAGGCGTAGCAAAATTTATTGTCTGGAACTTTGTTGTCATTTGTATTTCGAACACACGTGAAGGTTAGCACTGCTGGTGGAGTTTAAATTCCCCGAGGTTAGCCCGCTCCGGCACCAACACTTTTGAGTTGGAGAATACATCAAAGCTTTAAATTATCCGTCTAAATTTCAAAATTGTCTAAACCCTAAGGTTCTTCCTACCCCAGACAAAGGTTGAATATCTTAGTAATAATTTGGTTCCCCAGTTTGGTATTTTTGGTTATACTGTTCTATGCTCTTCATATTCATACAGTGTTTGGCATTTTCAATATTTTTGGTAGAGCGCCTCTGATGAGTCTTGAATAGACGAAACGCGCGTCAGGCGTAGCAAAATTTATTGTCTGGAACTTTGTTGTCATTTGTATTTCGAACACACGTGAAGGTTAGCACTGCTGGTGGAGTTTAAATTCCCCGAGGTTAGCCCGCTCCGGCACCAACACTTTTGAGTTGGAGAATACATCAAAGCTTTAAATTATCCGTCTAAATTTCAAAATTGTCTAAACCCTAAGGTTCTTCCTACCCCAGACAAAGGTTGAATATCTTAGTAATAATTTGGTTCCCCAGTTTGGTATTTTTGGTTATACTGTTCTATGCTCTTCATATTCATACAGTGTTTGGCATTTTCAATATTTTTGGTAGAGCGCCTCTGATGAGTCTTGAATAGACGAAACGCGCGTCAGGCGTAGCAAAATTTATTGTCTGGAACTTTGTTGTCATTTGTATTTCCAACAAAAAGCAATTCGATGAACTAAAACTTACAAAACGTAAAATCAAGTCCAAACCAGTTCTAACCGGTTTGATCCAGAAGTCACGTGACATGATCACGTGGTACAATCCATTATACAGGTAAACCATTTGAAATGAAATCATTTTACGATTAGACACCAAAGAGTTCAGACGTGTTTTAACGAAGAGAAAAGGTATGACTCATACATATCCAACTTAACTTTGAAAGGCATACTACTAAAAGAGGAGGAAACAATAGACAATATATAATTTGAAAGGCATACAAGTAAAAGAGAAGGAATCAATAAACGACATATTATTTTAAACGTATACAATTAAAAAAGAGGAAACAATAGACACCATATACTTACCTGTGTTATTTTTATTTCAGATGGCTAAGCAATTTACCTGCAACCAATGTGAAGCCAATTTTGAGAAGATGAGTCAGCTACATCGTCATAGACGATGGACCAACCACCGAGAGACTTATTCGTGTACTAGATGCACCAAGACTTTTACAAGGCGGGAGAATCTACAAGCTCACATGACCCGCCACCAAATGGGTTACGAATGTACCCAATGCAACCAGGCCTTTGCCACTCAACGCCATTTAGAGTTACATCAGAAAAGACATGGACAAAGAGGAGCAGGGCAACCGTTCCACATGGATGATCCGAAATCCTATTACACCATCAAACGGCAGGAGAAGAAAAGAATACTCAAGTTTGGAACTTCGAGAAATCATTATACCGTCACTTTTAAAGAATTTGAAGTCACGGACCTGCCTTCCATCACAAGAACACTACATCGGTTATTCGACTCCATCCTGCAAACTATTGGAGAAGAGATGAAAGAACACGACTTTGTTAAACTAACAATTGAAACCAACTCCCTTGACTTCCCGATTGCCCTTCCAGTATTACAACTCAAGGACTTGACTACGGAACTACTATTAAAGGAAATAGAAAGAGTATTACAATCTCATGAAGAGTTTGTATTGGACGGAAGCCTGGAATTAGATATCCTTCACGTATCTATTCCCGAAGGAAGCGGGCGCAAAAGATGCAATTACGTTGATCTCAACAGAATGCTAAAAGACAAACAAAGTATCATAAGAATACAGAACCGAGACGAGATCTGATGTGCTAGAGCCATCGTTACAGCGAAAGCCAGGATCGATAAACACTCAAAGTGGGACACTATCCGCAAAGGACGGTACATTCAAGAATACTTGGCCGTACAACTGCACGAGAAAGCCAATGTACCCAAAGGCCCGTGCGGCATCGAAGAACTCAAACAATTCCAAGCTGTACTACCGGAATACCAAATCATCGTTTTCTCCAAAGACTACTTTAACGGCATCATCTACGAAGGCCCGGAAACCGAAAAGAAGATATACTTATACCACCATGACGACCATTACGATGTTATCACCACCGTAGCAGGTTTCAAGACCAGAGTCTATTACTGCGACAAGTGTAAAAAAGGGTATAACAACAAAGACGAGCATGCATGCAGCAACCCATGCATCCTTTGTAAGAAGATACACGAACCTTGTGAAGACAGTTGGATCAACTGTAGCCAATGTGGTCGGAACTTTAGGGGAAAAGAGTGCTTCCAACTCCATTTGGAGCAAACAAAGAAGGGCAACTCAACATGTAAATGGTACTACAAGTGTAAAGACTGTGGCCACACTGTCAACATGGAGAAGAGGAAAACAGACCATGAGTGTGGCGAGATGTACTGTTCCACCTGTAAACAGTACTGCGATCCAAACCACCAGTGTTACATGATGCCTATAGTAATCAAAGAACCTCCCAAAGAGCAAACTTACATCTTCTTCGATTTCGAATGTACACAAGACGACCTCATAGAGTGTGAAATGGGATACCAACCTGACACCGACGGAAGATGTTCACACTGTAAAGCCAGTACCTGTGGAGCTATGGAACACCGACCCAACTTATGTGTGGTTCATAAAGTGTGAACCGTGTGCATGGAGGAGGAAGTGAATGCAGAGAGTACCTGCAAGAAATGTGGACAGAACCAACTGATCTTTAGAGGACCCAATACCACCAACCACTTTTGCAACTGGCTATTTTCCGGAGACAACACGAACTCCACCGTAATTTGCCACAACTTTAAAGGCTACGACTCTTTCCCTGTCCTGCAATACCTATTTGACCAAGGAATCCACCCCAAGATCGTTCCCAATGGCGCCAAGAACATGGCAGTTACTATTCCAAACTGCAGCATACGGATGATAGATTCCCTCAACTTCCTTCCCACGGCCTTAGCCAAACTCCCGAAAATGTTTGGATTCGAAGAACTCCACAAAGGATACTTCCCACATCTGTTTAACACAAAGGAAAACCAGAACGTTAGATTAGAAACTCTTCCAGACATCAATTACTACAATCCCGATGGAATGAAAGCGGAAGAACGGGAAACATTCATGCATTGGTACGAAGACCACAGGAACGACCCATTTGACGTCCAAAAGGAACTCTTGAAGTACTGCATCACTGACGTAGACATACTGAGAAAAGCCTGTTTAACCTTTAGACAACTGTTCATGGACACTTTAGAGGGTACTCCAATCGACCCCTTCCAAAACAGTATCACCATTGCCTCTGCCTGCAACCTAGTCTTTCGATCCAAGTTTCTACGGTGGAATACTATTGGCCTCATTCCGGCGCAAGGCTATCGACCAGAACACAAGCACTCTATTAAAGCCATGAAATGGTTAAAATATGTATCCGCAATAAAAGACATACAGATTCAACATGCACAGAACGAAGGAGAAAAACAGATCGGTCCCTACAGAGTAGACGGATACCACGATGGAACCGTGTACGAATTTCACGACTGCTACTGGCACGGGTGTCCCAGATGTTACTCAAAAGAGACCATCAATACGGTCAATAACATGTCCATGTACGATCTACATCAACGGACCCTAGAAAAGAAGACCTATCTGCAACAAGAAGGGTACACCTACGTAGAAAAATGGGAATGTGACTTTGAGAGGGAGTTGAAAACTGATACAACCATGAGCGACTTTGTCAACTCCTTAGAGATGATCCCACCCTTAGAACCACGAGAAGCCTTTTATGGTGGACGAACAGAAGCCTTTACCTTGTACAAAGAGGCGGAAGAAAACAGTATCAACTACTATGACGTGACATCACTCTATCCATTTGTCAACAAGACCGGAAAAGTACCTAAAGGACATCCCGTCATCATTACGGAAAACTTTGGGGACATCCACGAGTACGAAGGATTGGTGAAATGTAAAGTACTACCACCCAGAAACCTATACATTCCTGTTTTACCCAGCAAGATCAACAGCAAACTGATGTTCTCACTCTGTCGTACCTGTACGGAAACCTACCAGCAGGAGGCTTGTAACCATACTGAAAAAGATAGAGCTATAACGGGAACTTGGGTAACAGATGAGTTGAAGAAGGCCTTGGAAAAGGGATATTCCATCTTAACCATCTACGAAGTATGGCATTTCGAAGAGGTAGATCAGTACGATCCCGGTACGAAGTCTGGAGGACTCTTCACTGACTACATCAATACATTCTTGAAAATGAAACAAGAAGCTAGTGGCTGGCCGGAGTGGTGCCAATCTGAGGAGGATAAACTACATTACATCAAGGATTACGAGGAAAAGGAAGGGATACAGTTAGACTATAACAAAGTAGAAAAGAACCTCGGCATCAGGTCTTTAGCCAAACTGATGTTGAACAGCTTTTGGGGCAAATTTGGGCAAAGAAACAACATGCAACAGACAACCTACATTACAGAACAAAAGAAATACTTTGACATGTTAACCAGCAAACAAATAGAAGTGACCGGAATCCAGTTTGTTAACGATGAAATGGTAGAACTAAGATGGAAATTTAAAGAAGAATTCATCGAAACCTCAAAGAAAACGAACGTCGTCATAGCAGCCTATACTACCGCCCAGGCCAGACTCAAACTGTATTCTTATCTGGAGAATTTGGGACCAAGAACACTGTACTGCGACACGGACTCCATCGTATTTACATCGAAACCAGGAGAATGGAGGCCTAAGCTGGGAGACTACTTAGGGGATTTAACAGATGAAGTACCCGGAAATACTATTACAGAGTTTGTTACGGGAGGACCAAAGAACTATGCATACAAACTAGCCATTCCCGAGAAAGGAGGAAACAGAACTATGTGCAAAGTTCGTGGAATAACACTAAACTTCAAGAACGCATTAGACATCAACTACGACACCATCAAGGAGATGGTCACCATCAACAGAAGCGATATCAGGACAGTGAGAGACGAATATAAGATCCAAAGAAGCAATCAAAAACTGTTAACTGTTTCACAAAAGAAAGACTATCGAATTGTATTTGACAAAAGAGTGATCATGAACGATTTAACCACCAGACCCTATGGATATTAAATTTGTAAAATAGAATGTCAATAAAACGTAGAATGTTAATAAAAGTTGTACCTGATTTTGAGTTTTTATTGAAAACTTAAGAAAATAAAAGCAATCAATACAATAACAAAGACAAAAAAAGAGCCCATAAAGGGCGAAAAAAAAACGAAAAGAAGAACCAATTAGAGCTGAGCCATACATGAGGGGGAGTAAAACTATATAACACATAGAAATGACAGGGCGACACTAACAAAACAATGGTTAGGATTAGGGTTAGGGCTAGGGTAAGGATTAGGGTTAGGGCTAGGGTTAGGGTTAGGGCTAGGGTAAGGGTTAAAGGTTAGGGTAAGGGATAAGAGATTAGGTTTAGGGTAAAGATTAGAGTTAGGGTTAGAAATGAGGGTAAGGATTTAAGGTTAGGGTAAGGGATTAGAGATTAGGTTTAGGATTAGGGTAAGATTGTTGACAGTTGTCGCCATGTGGTTTGACCTTTCGTCTATGGAAAATTAAAAGTACAAAGTGTCCTAGAGAGACCCGGTATACTACTAAAACATGCTTGATTATTTCTTTTATAGTTACCAACTTGATACGATGCTTTATGTACGATACTTTGTTTTTGTCCGACGTCGCTTTTGTCTGATATTTTGCTTTTTGTCCGAACTTTTGCTTTTTGTCCTTCAACCTTTTGTCCGATATTTTTACTTTTGTCTGATTTTTTGCTCTTTTGTCCGTGTCCTATTATCTTTTTGTCCGATATAAGTACTATCAATCGTCAGTTTTTCTTACACCGAATTTAATTTTATGTGAAACTTTATGAAAAAAAAAGGTCTAGCATCACGGGGCTAGTGGTCCACATGAATGGGACAAGGCTGTCGAAATTGTGTATGTGGGTTTATACGAGCTGGGCCTTGCTGTGATCCCCAATCTTTTAGGCATTTTTTCAATGTTCATTTATGAAAATTATTTTGAAAATTGAACGGAATTTGCTAATATCCCCGAACCACCTTAAATGCCCTGTGAAACAAAACAACAAAGTACGTGTGAATCCCTAATTCAAATGAGTTCCGGTAAGGGCTTATTTTAGCCTAAAAATATTTCGATTTTTTTAAAATAAAACTGAGTTGTAGATGATATATATATTTATAATTATATGAAGCAAAAATGGTTGCATTGAACCCTGTTTATGTCACCATCAAAATATACAAAATTGGTACGTGTGTGGCCACTTCAACAGTAAATCAGCAAAAGATTTGTGAATATTCTAAGGGCGTTAAAGTTTGCGCGTAAGCTCTGAAGCTGAAAATATAACGATCACAAGACCTTAACTTTTTTCTGTATTATCATAGATATTTCAGCATAGGTTCGACTCCTGCTGTATGAATGACCAATTACTTGTAGGTGTAAGTTCTATCATTGTTGGGAAGATATATAAGTGCTGTTTCTTTTGCTTTTGTTCATATCAATATGTATTGTCGGACGGATTCTGTGTCATTCATGCGTACTCCATATCCTTCTATTCTTTTTTAGTATCATTTAAAAGGATTGGGCTACTTGTGTACGAGTGTTGGCACAACAGTATAGATTAAGATCTAATGAAAGTTATATTTTCAGCGTTTAAAGCCTACGCGTAAACGTTAATGTACGTGGGACCAAGCAAAAAGACGATATTGTTTCAATGTAGCACCCCCCCCCCCCCCCCAACCAGTGGCAAAATCCACACCTGAAAAAAAGTATTAAGAAAAAACAAATAAGTCATAAGAAATAAGTGCTAAATGGTAAGTTGTAACCCCTATTTCTTAACTCTTATAACTCGTAACTCAAAATGTCCCTCCAGGGCTTCCGTTGTACGATATATATACATGTAATTTTAGATGCTTTGTTATTTTTGTTATTTTCAAGCTGATCAGCGAACATCCTTAAATATTTCAAATTTGATATTAGGACATGCGAATGCCTCACTGGTATACTCTTTGGCTTCTGACAATACAGGTGTTCCAAGTTATACATGTGATGCTAATATAAATTGTCGAATCAACGCTTATTAACGCTTTGCTCACAATAATTTCTTAATGCGATCACTATAATGACTATCCTTTCTTTTTTAATAAAGGAAAAAAGAATTAACAAAAGTGTGAGCACCTGTAATTTAGATTGGAAAGAATAATTATTTTCTATCACCATGATAACTAAAAACCTGGTTTTCACTACATGAAATTAATTAGTTCCAAAAATATATATTTCTCTACTATAAGCAGCAAATTAACATCTTCGCCAAGCGCACCATGATAGGACTGCAACATATTGAACCTTGAACATTTGAGGCCCAATGTAGATATATATAGTCAGTTGCTCTGGACACATAAGGCACATGGTGGACTGACGGCTATACCAGGCACCAACCCAAGCTCGGAATATATAGTTTTGCCGATTTTCAAAATTGAAATACACATCGGACATTCCTGCATCACATGCCTGATGGCAATGATGCGAAGGACATCATATATATGTCAAACGGTCGCTTAATCTCATCGTCGGTAATAAAAGCTTTCGTCATCATATGGCATGCCGTTCTCGTCATAAGTATGACTAAATATCATCACAAATTACACACTCAAAATTTCAAATTTCGCACTCAAAATTTAAATTTCGCACTCGGCAAAATTTTATACTTCGCACTCAAAATCAAAATATCGCTCAAAATTTAAATTTTATACTTCCTTCATACTAAAATTATATACTTTCTACTCAAATTTAAAATAAGCTTTCTAATATTAAGAAAACACGCTCAAAAAGGTAATTACACACTGAATTTTTTAATATACGCAATCGAAACTGAAAAAAAATCGCTCTCATTATTTTGGCGCTGTTTTAACTCAAATGCTTCCTAGTAAAGGGGCCATGATGGTTAAAACTTGCTAAGTATATTTAGGGATAAAGGGGTTATATTTGAATTTATAATTCAAACTTCTGCTATAACAATCAATTTTAAATTTGGGTTTATATTTTAATTTTGAGTGCGAGATTTAAAATTTGGGTGTGTTTTTCATTTTGAAAGCGAGATTTTAAATTTGGGTGTATATTTTAATATTGAGTGCGAGATTTTAAATTTTGGTGTATATTTTATTTTTGAGTGTGTTATTTGTGATGACATTTTGAATCAAACCGATTTATGTTTAGGAAGATAAGTACTTAGTTGTACCCTTCTATGGTTGGCTTTACGTGAATGTGTGGATCGTGTCTTTCTGGCACATATTTCATATTCTTTATTTTTAAAATTGATTTTAGAGTTTGGCTTTAGTGCTGTGTGGATGTCGTAGAAAGCTTCCCCGTGCTTCAGTTGTATGATCTTATATATTTTCGAGTACTGGAATTTGCGTTGGAAAAACACTGTTTACATGTTTCCAGAATTGTAAATTCAGTTTTTGATATTCTAATCCCAAACTGTAGGCTATCTAAAATAAAGTTGATAAATTTATCTTGTTAAATCATTGTTGTAATATTTTTTGGCTTAAATATTTAGTTTTTCCAAATCCAATAGCCTACCGGTCTTCCAATTTTCGACCTCTAGCATGTCTGATGAAGGTTAATCAAGAAAAGCGCTTCACACGCAGTGTAATTTTGCTTTTAAATTTGATGATGTATAAAAATTAATGTCAATGTGTGGATCGTGTCTATCTGGCACATATTCCATATTCTTTCTTTTTAAAATTTGATTTGAGATCTTTGTTTTCATAACGGTTCTGAGTAATAAAATGTCTCAGACCTTTCTATCTAGACATCTGAAGTTTGATCTATTCTCTCCTTGATGTTAGGAAGCTGGGTGTTTCTTTTCAATATTGCTCTCACAATTTATAGAACGGGGTTTAATATAGTAGATCATGAATGACGTCAATCTGAGAGCAACTTGAGCAACGGTACTCTATTTTTTGCCAGACTTTTTTGTTTACAAAGCTACAGCGAATGTAGGTTCTTAAACAAAAATTAGAGATGACAAAGACATTATAACTGAAAAAATAGTAGAATGACATTGTTTTCTAGGGCATTCTTTTGATATGAAGAATAAAAGATACATTTAACACATGCATGGTCAGGTCAAATGCAGAGATTGTACACTATTACCAAGGAACATACATACCAAATTTCAATCACAAAGGGCAAATAGTTCGTTTGATATCATTATGGAAGTGTCCTTAAAATTCATAATTGTAAATCGTCAAAATCACTTACTAGTATCGGGAATTCAGGACCAAGGCCAAATTACTATTCTGCACTTGAAGTAAGAAACCGTGCATCAACGGCAAGTAGGCCTATAGATCTAAATCCAATCAATAACGCCACCGTCGGCCCATCAAATCAAAATTACAACACAGTGCTACGACTGAGGTGCATTTCATCTACTGAAGACTCATAAGAGGTGCTCTAGTCTTAAGATCAAATATGCCTAACACCATGTATGAATATAAAAACATAAATACAGTAAAAAAAACCCAAAAACTACCGAATTGGTATGCATCTTTTAGGAATAACCTGAGATTTTATTAAATGTTGTTTCTAGACAATTGAAATTCTTCAACACAATTTTTGACCAACATGTTCATGCCATAACGGGCTAACTTCGGGAAGTTGAAAATCAAACATATGCGCTCTATAGCCAAAAGCTTGAAAATGTTGAATACCATATGAATATGAAGAACATATGACAATAAAACTAACAAGAGACTACCAGGAGCCTGAACACTCACCTGACTTCAATGACTGATGGATTGAAAATAATATGGGGTTCCTGAGTTGAAAAACTCCAATAAAAGATCATCATACAATTTCACCATATGATGAAGGCTGTTATGTGTATGTGTTTTTGTTTTGTTTTGTTATTGTTGTGTGGTTTGTTTCGTTGTGATGATTTTTTGTCTACCGATTTTTTCTTTGTCTTTTCGGTATAATGATGTTTGATTACCCCTTTGGTACACCTTTGCTTCTTTCAAATACACGAAAAACACATTTAAAAGACCATAACCCCTATAAGGGGTCATCTGACAATTTTGATCCTGAAATCATTTTTGTAGATCTCTCTGAGGTTTACAATTCTTCAGAGAGTTATCCTCTAGCACTTACAGTTTTCAAGATAAAATCAAAAAAAAACCTGTGAAATGGTCTATTTTTACGATTAAAGGGATAGAACCCGGGGATAGAACTTTTTAGGGATTACAATAGCTTATAGAACTTTTAGTGATTGCTACAGCTTATAGAATTTTTAGTGATTGCAATAAATTATAGAAATATAAATTACAACAAAGTTCCAGACAATAAATTTTGCTACGCCTGACGCGCGTTTCGTCTATTCAAGACTCACCAAAGGCGCTCTACCAAAAGTTGAAAATGCCAAACACTATATGACTATGAAGAGCACAGAATAATACCAAAAAATGTCGAAATGACCAAGACCAACCTATGTCTGGGGTAGGAAGAACCGTAGGGTTTTGACAATTTGGAATTTTAAACGGATAATTTTTAGCTTTGATGTGTTCGTCAACACAAAAGTGTTGATGCCGGAGCGGACTAACCTCGGGGAATTAAAACTCCACCAGCAGCGCTAACCGTCACGGATGTTAGAAATATAAATTACAACTAAGTTCCAGACAATAAATGCTACGCCTGACGCGCGTTTCGTCTATTCAAGACTCATCAGAGGCGCTCTACCAAAAGTTGAAAATGTCAAACACTATATGACTATGAAGAGCATAGAATAATACCCAAAAATGTAGGAATGACCAAGACCAACCTATGTCTAGGGTAGGAAGAACCGTAGGGTTTTGACAATTTGGAATTTTAAACGGATAATTTTTAGCTTTGATGTGTTCGTCAACACAAAAGTGTTGATGCCGGAGCGGACTAACCTCGGGGAATTAAAACTCCACCAGCAGCGCTAACCGTCACGGATGTTAAATTACAACAAAGTTCCAGACAATAAATGCTACGCCCGACGCGCGTTTCGTCTATTCAAGACTCATCAGAGGCGCTCTACCAAAAGTTGAAAATACCAAACACTATATGACTATGAAGAGCATAGAATAATACAAAAAATGTCGAACTAGAAACCAAATAATGGCTAAGACCAACCTATGTCTGGGGTAGGAAGAACCTTAGGGTTTTGACAATTTGGAATTTCAAACGGATAATTTATAGCTTTGATGTGTTCGTCAACACAAAAGTGTTGATGCCGGAGCGGGCTAACCTCGGGGAATTAAAACTCCACCAGCAGCGCTAACCGTCACGGATGTTGAAATATATAATAACATCAAAGTTCCAGACAATAAATTTTGCTACGCCTGACTCGCGTTTCGTCTATTCAAGACTCATCAGATCACTTTAAGTGATTGAAATAGCTTGTAGAACTCTTAGTGATTGAAATAGCTTGTAGAACATTTAGTGATTGCAATAGCCTATAGAACTTTTATTGATTGCAACAGCTTATAGAAGTTTTAGTGATTCCAACAGCTTATAATAAGTAATTCAAACAGCTTGTAAAACTTTTTAGTGATTCCAACAGCTTATAGAACTTTTAGTGATTCCAACAGCTTATAAAACTTTTAGTGATTCCAACAGCTTATAGAACTTTTAGTGATTACAATAGCTTATAGAACTTTTAGTGATTGAAATAGCATATAGAACTGTTTAGTGATTGCAATAGCTTATAGAACTTTTAGTGATTGAAATAGCTTATAGAACTTATAGTGATTGAAATAGCTTATAGAACTGTTTAGTGATTCCAACAGCTTATAGAACTTTTAGTGATTGCAATAGCTTATAGAACTTTAAGTGATTGAAATAGCTTATAGAACTGTTTAGTGATTGCAATAGCTTATAGAACTTTTTAGTGATTGCAATAGCTTATAGAACTTTTAATGATTGAAATAGCTTATAGAACTTTTAGTGATTGCAATAGCTTCTAGAATTTTTAGTGATTGAAATAGCCTATATAACTTTTAGTGATTACAATTGCTTATAGAACATTTAGTGATTGCAATAGCCTAAAGAACTTTTAGTGATTGCAAACTCTAATAGAACTTTTAGTGATTGCAATAGCTTATAGAACTTTTAGTGATTGCAATAGCTTATAGAATTTTTAGTGATTGCAAATGCTAATAGAACTTTTAGTGATTGCAAATGCTTATAGAACTTTTAGTGATTACAATAGCTTATAGAACTTTTAGTGATTGCAATAGCTTATAGAAGTTTAAGTGATTGCAATTGCTTATAGAACTTTTAGTGACTGAAATAGCCTATAGAACTTTTAGTGATTACAATAGCTTATAGAACATTTAGTGATTGCAATAGCCTATAGAACTTTTAGTGATTGCAAATTCTAATAGAACTTTTAGTGATTGCAATAGCTTATAGAACTTTTAGTGATTGCAATAGCTTATAGAATTTTTAGAGATTGCAAATGCTTATAGAACTTTTAGTGATTGCAATAGCTTTTAAATCTTTTAGTGATTGCAATAGCTTATAGAACTTTTAGTGATTGAAATAGCCTATAGAACTTTTAGTGATTGCAATAGCTTATAGAATTTTTAGTGATTGCAAAAGCTAATAGAACTTTTAGTGATTGCAAATGCTAATAGAACGTTTAGTGATTGCAATAGCCTATAGAACTTTTAGTGATTGCAATAGCTTATAGAACTTTTAGTGATTGCAATAGCTTATAAATCTTTTAGTGATTGAAATAGCTTATAGAACTTTAAGTGATTGCAAAAGCTAATAGAACTTTTAGTGATTGCAAATGCTCATAGAACGTTTAGTGATTGCAATAGCCTATAGAACTTTTAGTGATTGCAATAGCTTATATAACTTTTAGTGATTGCAATAGCTTATAAATCTTTTAGTGATTGAAATAGCTTATAGAACTTTTATCATAGAAGAAAGCCCGTATTGAAGTAAAATTTGATGATTATAGTTGGTCCAGGTGTTCAGTTGTCTTCATATGTTATGCATCATACCTTGTACAACATTGTAAATAAATTAATATAAAACGCAATTTTTAAGATGCTGTACTGTAACAGGGGATATTTTGGCAAATTGTCTCATCAATTACTTACATTTAACATGAAGGCAAATCTTTGTGTTCACTTAATAAACCTTTCCCGACAATTTCCCCTCTTTTGTTAAGATCTCAAAATGACTCTTATAAAACTAAATACTCTATCAAAGTTTATTGTTTAAAATATATTGCACAAAAATTAACAAACAAAAAAAACAATCAGTCAATCTTGAAAGATCACAAATCAACATATAACAATACAAAAAGCACTGAATTATAAGTTAATGTGGCTTAATAAAGAACATTTTTACGTTTATAAATAAATGATGATTAGGTACTACCATGGGGGGTAAAGTACTGGATTAAAGTTTAATGAAAGAAGAATTTTATTGAAATGTACACGAAGAACCAATAATTGATCTTTAAGGTTGAAACAACAAAAATAACATAAAATGACCTAATAAAGACAGGGATTGCATAATGCAAAGAGAAATCACATGACTTGGCATTTATATCCCCATGGCTATTTCATCATTTTATCCATAGTTTCTTGTCCAATAAATCAATGTTTAAAATGGTAAAACAATATATTTATTCAATTTATTGCAGGCAGCATGCAAATTGAAATGAGAACTACAGTGAAATTAATTTCTACATCAAAGCAGATGCACACACATTAGAGAGCATACCAATACTTTGTTTTTTGAGTTCTAGAATCGCCTTAAAATAAATATTTAATGCTAAGAGGAAAATAAACTTTGTCTCACCTACCAAGCTTGACCAAAGTAACGTTTAAGTCATATCACAGTAAGCAATTAATTAAGGTGGATATCATACCAATATAAAAATATGTCATAAATAGGTAAGAAAAGCCATTGAAACAACATTACAACATCATTCAAGACTCACAATCTTGTTTACTACATGTAATAACTCTCCTCAATTGTAATACTATTAGAATCCTTACATATAACTATATTGAACACTGCCAATATAATTTTTTTCTATCATATAGGTTTAAGGCATTGAAGAAAATAAATAAATTCACTGTATTTTAATATTTTTTATCATACCATAATAAAGTATATCAGATATGCCAGACTTACCTAAACAGTACCATGTGATAAACCTGGTAGCCAAAAAGAGCACAAGCTTGAGGACAGAAATCTTTATGATGATAATGATGACAGTAACAATGAAGACAATAATGGTTATATATGGCCTCTTGAAATGAAGGCAACATAAAAAATGAGCTTATTTTGGCAGGAATGGTGATGGTGGGAATGGTTTGACATAATCTGGGTCTAAGTACATTGTACTAAATAAAACATATCTGGCTTTGACTTCAACAAACTGCAAACAGAAGAGGGACTGGTATAAGCTTATAGCTAATTTCCAAACCCTTTGAAAACAAATATGTTTAAACTACATGTAATTTTAAACTAAGATTTCAACAAAAGACAGGAGCTCTCTGTGGTCTGTAAATACATTGCACTAAAATTATATGGCTAAGATTTCAATTTAAGATGGGTTTGTCCCTGGGTTTGTCTTTCCATGTAATGCTTGGGTTTTGTCTTTCAATTTAATGCTTGGGTTTTGTCTTTCAATTTAATGCTAGGGTTTTGTCTTTCCATGTCATGGTTGGTTTTTATTATCATGATCCAGGGTTCTCCAACTGATTCCAGTTAATACTACTGAAGAAAGGATGGGCCTTGATATCTTCACAGCCATTTATACCAGACCCTAGCCTCTCCTTAGGGTTAAAACACAGCAACTATAATAAAATAAATTTAGTTAGAAGTAATAAAGATCAATGTAGTATAATTAAAATGGGGTGGGGTGGGGTGGGATGGGGTTGGGTGCGGGTGGTGTTATGGACCAGTGATATTGTACATAGCTTAACAGATACAACTTTTTTAAATAAGAATTTTAGCATAAAGTTTGTTACTACATAAAATAGTGGTTTAAATGTCTTACAAACAATACCCAATTGTCTTTAATTGTACACAGGACCCCTAACATTGAAACAAAGTTTTTGAGGTGTTCTAAATTTCAAGGTATAAAAACTCGTACCTGATGGAGGAGACTGTCAACTTCTGGTGAAACATTGGCTGGGAGGTGTAACTGTGTGTGACGTGTTATCCCCCCTGGATGACAACTCTTCAAACTCTGAAATAAAAAAGTCAAGTCAGTTTCATTGAACTTCTTACAAAAACATGACCTATCAATTTAAAACACTCTGAAAAAAAAAAAAAAACATCTTACAAAAACATGACCTATCAATTTATGACATTGTGGAAAAGAAGATAAAGAGATGTGGAATAAGTGTATGTGACGAAATCTACATAAATCAGCAGGTTTTACAACAACAATTTGTTACAAAAGTTTTTTGCGGCAAAAATTTCATTTTCTGACGGCTTCTGTGTATGGTTTTTAATGTTTTATTCAATACCGATGGTAGCCCTATTGATGCTTGGAGGCACAGGGGCTTGAATTCTAGTCATTTATGTCTACTTAAAAATTTACCCCCTACTCTATAATTATACAGTACACGGTAGGTCCCGTGTCCGGCGACAGGATTGTTTTTTCGAGAGGCATTGTCCAGTTTTTTCGAGAGAGGTCGAGGTTTTTTCGCCTGTCCGTTTACAAAAAAATGCTTAAATTCTCAATTGTAAGTGAAACAAAACAAAAAAGAGGAATAAAAGTATTCAAAATGTTTGAATTATAACTTTTCTTCCAAAAAAGTCTGTAAAGAAGCATCAGTTAATGATTAATTAAAATTGTTCAGGTTTTTTTCGGGAGGCACAACAACTTGTCCGGTTTTTTCGAGAGGTGTCCTGGTTTTTTGAAAATTTTGACTAAAGAGAGGCACTGGGTTTTGTGGAAACTATACGACTTAAATGGAAACTTATATCCCTCCTACTCAATAAACATACCGGTACATTTAAACACATTACATGCAAAATCAAGTTTGTTACTAACTTTAAAGCATAAGTAGGCTGCCCAAATGCATTATCTTTGAAGACTAAATTAGTATTTTGACAAAATTAGTTTTATAGTACATTTGTATTACACATTTGTGACTTTGTTGATGTGCTTTAATAAATTACCGGTTTCAAAAAGAGCGATTGTTACACGGTGGGCAAAATTTTGAAAGGTAAGTTGCAATCTTGTTTTTACATTTTTGCAGATATAAACCGATGCATTTGCGGATAGTAACGAAGAACGTGCCGGTTTTGCGGATAGTAACCGTCTAGATACATCACCGTGTTTTATGCCTTTTCAAGTCTTAACTGTAAAATCTACATGTATGTCAGAAACAAATAAATACAAAAAGAGCATATTCCACTGCTGCATTCTGTTATTTCAAGAGTTTAAGGGTGTTTTGGAATATGGTATATTTACATATCTATTCCTGGGATACGGGATATTTGAGGCAAAACAAACTGGGATATAGAATATTTAAATCTATTCTATTTACAGGGATATGGAATAAGAAAAAACCTCTATTTTGGATACGGGATATTTGATAAAAACATTAGGAAAAATGAGATATTGGAACCCCTTAACGTATACATATGTATGTAAAGATACAGAAACTTAAATAGCATTTGAATCTCATATTCTTATGTTTGTTATATGTCCAGTCGACACTATTTCAGTCATAATCAGCAGGACAAGAGCTAATTGAAACAACAAAATGAATTACCGGTATGTAGACCCACCCAGGACACAGACCCATGTATGTCATTCGAAGGATCCATGCACGACCACAAACCAGAAGTAAAACGAACCAACTCACAAGATAGGCCAATGTACCCTTAATGCATAATAGGCCAATGCATCCAGAAAGTGACGAAATCCTTCCTCAAAAGTTTCGCACAATTTGGAACCCTACCATATGGTGACTGACAATGAAGAACCCTTACCCGAAATGAGGTCTTACTAGATGGAACATCTGCCTGTGTTGGATATAGCCAACTCTTACCCAGTTTCAAATAACCATCCTTTATCTGGCGAAAATACAATGCTGAATCATGTTTGAACCTATACTCACTGAGAGAGAGAAGCAGGGTTGGAGTGGGAAACAAAGGATCTGTAAATTTTGAAGATCACTGGAAAAGGGAAGAGGTGGGTAGGTGCGGAAAATTTAGCCTGTGGCGGTGCACAATGGGATATTTTACGTGCATGAACCTTGGAACTCTCCACGCAAGTTAGTCCAATATGGTTTACAATCAAGTTTCCGCATTAGTATAGCCTGATGAACCCGTATTTATTATGACAGGGCTGCCCATTCAACCACCTGTGGCACACATCCCAGTGGCTTGAGCTAAGCGGCCTGGAAAGATGACAGGTTTCTGAGCGCTCTTTAGTGGACTTTTACCGACAAGCTTAGCGCTGCTGCTATCCTATTCGCCTTCCGGGTCCTGCATGGGAGCATACTCTTATGAAGTTTTTTGTTGAAATTATAATATATACAATAAATACATATGTGTGAAAATTAAGATGTACTGAAAGGGCATTCGAGATTTATAAATCCTGGATTAAACAGCAGACATGAAAGAAGACGACTCTATGATACAAACAAACACATCCAAGAAACAACTACAAGTCAAGTTAAAAGAAGGTAGCCCAGGAACTGTAAGCATTTTCTGCTTGTCGCAACACAAACATTTGGTTTCCAGCCAATTATTCAAGGAGGCTATTTTCAATTTATAACAGATGGTAGTTATGCTTAGACAATAGATGAATGGGTTCTGCTTGTAGGCGTCAATTATATGTGCCTGCCTGTTTATATAGGCTATATGAGGTTGAATTCTTGACTTTAACTGACGTATTCTTGTCCAAAACCCTTGAAATGATAGTACCATATTCTTATTTTTTTTAACAACATACAATGTCTTTTAAAATATGATTTAAGAGGTAAACAACACGCACAACTTGTCTATCTTAAGTATGAAAAAACCTGGACCTCTCTTGCAAAAACCTGGACTCCTCTTGAAAAAGCCTGGACATGTATTTTATATTAATTTAAAGATATGTAAGACGCAACTTTTTGGCATCAATGTTCAGGATGCCAAAATATAACATTGATGTTCACTTATGATGGTTAGCAATCTCGTTCAATATATTTGTCTTTTAAGGGGCGAAAAATGCAAAAAGGTAAAAATTAAAAAAAAAACAGCCCACAATTTTATTAAGGAATTACATTTTTTATAAAGGAATTGGTGTTGTTTTACAATATCATAATACTAAAATGTGCCTACCCATTGGTAGCATTTTTTCTTCACTTTCAGTTAAAAATCACTAAATATCACCAAAGTTGATATTTTTATTGAATATTCTCTTGAAAAAACCAGGACAATTGTAAATCCCTCTCGAAAAAACAATCCTGTCGCCGGACACGGGACCTACCGTGCAGTAGGTGGTCAATTTTTTTTTAAGTCGATATAAATGACCAGAATTCAAGCCCCTGTGCTTGGAGGAGGAACTGCTCCATCTTAAGCAACATAAGTAACAACAATGAAGTGTTGAAATGGTGAGGGTGTAAAACAAACACTATTAAAAGGGGTGGTAAAGGGGGGGTACATGCACGGATGAACGACCAAATAAAAATGATAATCACGATGAACGGCCAATAAAAAAAATGATAATCACGATGAACGAAAAATGAAATAGAGAAACACGATGCACGATGAACCTCCATGCACGGCTGAACCGGAAATAAAAATTGCTCAACACGATGCACGAAAAAAACCCTTTACCACCCACTTAAAAGTTTGCAAACATTTCTGTTGAAACTCTGTACAGGAATGTTGAATTTATCTATGAATGAAGCAAAAGTGTACAGCTTTGTTGGGTATTCATACGCATCGTGTATTTATACGCACATGGTAATTATGAGATCGTTTTCATTTCTTTTTCTAAGAATGAAGAAAAGTAATAAAAAATTTGATTTTATTTTTGTTTTGAAGCAATATTCTTAATTTTGAATTATATTGGTACTTTTATATAGTTTACATTACTTCTGCTATGACAAAGTACCACCTTGTCGGTAAAACTTAAAATTTTCCAAGCACATTTTTTGAAACAACCTATATTTTGACATGTTTTCCGGAAAAGATCAAAGGTCAATACAAAATGTGCCATGACTTCATTTGCATAAAGGGGGGGAAATTGTGATGACCGAATTTTTGACTGCGTACAAAAAGCCAACATTTTTATGTTGACAAAAAAGTTGATGGCTCCTGTTCAGTACCATTTATTAGAGCTTTATGTTATGTAATTCAAAAAATGAAAATTATGCAAAATAAAGGAAACATTCATCTATTTGGTAGTGACTTTCTATTAAAAAATGATTGTTGTTAAAGAAGTTTTTGGCAATCATATCCCTTAGGTGCATATAAAAGGCAGACAGCATTGTACCAATTGAATGTGGTAAGTCTAAAAAGATTGTAATTATTAATGACTCATGTTAAAAACATGAATTAATTTACTTGAAATCCTTACCTACCGGTGTGTTTGTACCTATTTTCATATGTTTAAATGTAGAGTTCAGAGACCTCACAATAACCTACCCGTAATGTCACCAACTCATAAAGTAATGTGCCAACACTCCACCAATCACAAACTTCTGTATAGTTACCGATGCCATTCACTTCTGAAAAAAGTAAAAATAAAAACATATTACCTATGGGTTATGAGGAGGTACAACTTGAGGACTTTCCCAATGATCTGAATTAATGTCTTCCAAATTCCAACCATGCCAAGATGCCACAAAACTTTAAGAAATGAAAGAACCTTAGTGAGTACACTCACATACCCCGCCGGTTCTGCTATTGGAATAAAAAAAATTAACCTTGAGCTCATAAACTTTTGTGAATTAAAAATTTGTGATAACAAACACAGTATACATATGTTATACTTCTTGCATACTAAGTTTAATGAAATTCTGTTCAGTAGTTAAAGAGGAGTTGTGTTCACAAACTAAAATCAGGATTATCTGCAAATGTCTAAGTCCAAAGGGCCATAACTCCCACAAAAATTTGTGGATAAACATGCACAACTACATATGGTGTACTTCTTGCATACCAAGTTTCATTAAATTCTGTTTGGTTGTTTAAGAGGAGTTGCATTCACAAACTATATTCAGGATTTTCCCCAAATTTCTAAGTCCAATGGACCGTAATTCGCAGACCAAAATTCCTGGTAATATGCAAAACTACATCTGGTGTACTTCTTGCATACCAAATTTCATTAAATTCTGTTCAGTAGTTTAAGAGGCATTGCATTGACAAACAAAAATCAGGATTTTCTGCAAATTTCTAAGTCCAAAGGGCCATAACTCCCACAAAAATTCGCGGATCAAATATTCCTGGTAATATACACAACTACATATGGTGTTCTTCTGGATTACCAAGTTTCATTAAATTCTGTTATGTAGTTTAAGAGGAGTTGCGTTCCCAAACTTTGATCACAGACGGATGGACAGACTGACTGTCGGACAGACGAACGGACCAGTCAAAAACATTATACATGTACCTCTGCAACTTCCTTGTGTGGGTATAAATACTGAGATATTCTCAACTCATTGTTTTACGATGGGAGTTGAGAATACTTTCAATCTTTAGAATATTTATTGTTTTGAGTTGGGACCAGAACCTCCACCTAAAAGGTTCCTGTCTCCTGTTTAACGAATGTCATTGTACTGGGCCCACTCGGGAAGCTAACTCTAATGGTGTTGTGTCAATGGCTTGATAATCCACAGCACAAAGCAGATCTTTAATAGTGGACACAGAGGGGCACTCCCCTATAGTCACAGCTATAAACTACCAACTGAAAACTGACTTAGCAAACAAGTAAGGTATTTAGGACTTTGTACTGGAGGTATAACTGGAGGACACAAAAAAGTTTGACCCATGTCATGATGTATTAATGTAGAAAGTGAAATAAATTTTGTTGTTGTTGATTTCATAAATTTTTTATCTAAAAATTATAATACATGGAAAGGAAAACCTTATTCAAAAGTTGTGATTAGGTGTTTAAAACAAGTACGGTAGGACAATAATTATACATTTATACATGTATACTGTCAACCAATTAATTAATTTTCTTGGGATTGTCACAAAAGTTAAAAGCTATAGTGCTTTAGCTTAAATTGGCCAAAGTCTTAACAAAAAAATCAATGTTCCAAAAACTAAGTAGCCCAGAAAATAATTGGTTTACAGTATACATACCTGGGGCTACATATAGTTGGTCCTCTGCGGCCTCATTAAGGATATTATCTGTAAGGCTAATCTGACAGAAATATGACAGTAAAATGTGACCATTCTCTCCCAGTAAAATGTTATCTGGACATAAATCCCTACAAAAAAAACCATTTCGATAATGAAATAAAAGTCATGCTCATAAAGAATCATTTGTCAATTACTATCATTAATTCTCAGAATAACTAATCTCATCAAAACCTTTTTTTCAATAGAATTACACATTTTCATATTGTAAACTTTTATGTGTTTTTTTATGTCTTAAAAGATATATGACCTACCTACAAATAATGCCTTCTGCATGCAACCTAGAAACAGCTATAATTATCTCTGCCATCCATTGCTTAACACATGTCTCTGGCAGTTTGACTTGTTCTGGATTGGACAAGGCGAGATCTAGCTGTCGGAACACATCAGATATGGAACGCTGACGATGTGGAGACTTTAAATCTCTCTCAAAAGACGCTGATCGACTCAGTTCTTTAGAGTTCATTCGAGAAAGTTTAAGTGGTCTTGGTTTGACTTGATCTGTTAAGGTGGATGATCTCGATGTTTTTCTACTTCCTGTTTTGTCTGAGAGTGTTTCTGAAGATGAAGATTGCACTGTTTTAGTTCTATTTTTAGACTGATCACAAGGTTTACTTTCACTTTCACTATTTGTGTCAGATGAGGATCTATTTATATCATAGATGCTGACTTCCTCTAAAGTATCAGTGCTATCATTCAGTACAGATTTATTATTCTCCACTGAATCAGGATAAATACACTTGTTTACATCAGAGTCTGTCTGTGATAGAGTCCTCTCTACTGTTTTTAACAAGTCTTTAGCATTTTGAACAATTGCTTCTGCTTCCATGTCAACATTGGAACCTTTTGAGTCTGACCTCTCAAAATCTATGTGACCTATGACCTCATCTGTCGTATCCATGGGTACAGGATGTGTGTCGGAGATGCTCGTGTAGGGTTGATGTGTAGGTGATACCTCATTCTCTTCAGGAATAGACTCTATGTTAATATTATCAGATATCACACTATCAACCCTGGGCCTGCCCTCGGTGCTGTCTATACTATTGATACTAAAGTTTTCTAAGGTTGCCCTGTTACTGTGTAAAATCTCTTGAAATACATCAGTATCTTTGTTTTCTACAAAGTCTAAAACATCAACTATATCTGTATTTTCCTCAGAGGAAAGACTCCTCATCCGATTATAATCAACCTTATCATTTGAATCACTTTTATCATTATCATCAGACAAATCACTGATATCACTGACTGTATCAGGTAATTTGTTCTCCTCAAACTGATTGGATAAATTATTAGAACTAATAGAATTCTGTTGATCATTATAATCCTCTACTGGTGTTTGTACATTATTGATCGTACTATCAGTCCGTTTTCCTATATCCAGTCGGAAATCTTTAGAATTTGAAGACATGTGACAACCTGAATACACATTGGTGGAGAGAGTAGGAATATCGTCTACATTAAGTGAAGAGTTTCCTTTATTACACTGTAAATATTCCCCGATATAATTCCATAGTTGTCCCCCCATGGCATGCTGTAGTTGTAGATAAATGGCGTGGTCAGTCTCGTAGAACTTGTGTAGATTGACCATATAAGGACAAGATAAAGGCATTATAGTTCTGTGGTATTTACTACATACACTCGATTTGTGTATTGTCTGGAATAAAATAAACAAAAAACCTGAATGCAACATTTTTATTTGCTTGGAAATGTTCTTCAAATGCATTAATTTTCAAAACAAAGTCATTCTTTTTATCTCATGGACATGAATCAATACATTAAACTTTTAAAAGGGATTTTTTGCTTTTTCCATACGAAAGGAGTAGGGGCGATAAGGCCCAAATTTAGCCTAGAAATATGAAGGTAATGCAAAAGTGTTCATTTATGGCCAGAATATAGTGTTAGCTCTGCCGAAAAAATAAAAAGTGTCCAAACATTTAAAAATTTGATATTAAAGCGTCATAATGACGTCATAATTCAAGTGATTTTAGCAAAAATGACAAAATTTGAGAAATATTGGTCGTTTTCAAGGTACATTTTGGACACGAAAACATCGTCCGCACACAAGAAACAAGTTCATACTTTTAGAGAAGGTTTATATAAGCCATATTAGTAATCTGTAAAGATATTAAGTTGTTTCTTGTGTGCGGAGATACTTTTTTAGTCCAAAACGTATCTGAAAAATACTGAAAATTGATGTAAATTGGTGATTTTCTGAATACCATCAATTCATATTTCCTCCAAAACAATCATTTAAAAATTCAAAAATATCTTTAGTTTCTCATTGTTTAGACATCAAATACATATTTTATCAGCATCTGACAACAGTACTAAAAGGCTGAGATTTGGGTAAAATTTTAGGCAAAAAACAGGCCTTATTGCCCCAACTCCTTTTACCCTCCCTTTTTTGTTATATAACAAAGTTTCCTTCATTATTTGATGAACTTATTTCAGTTTTCATTATTTCATAAAAACAAGCACTTGTTCATAGCTGTTGCAATTCAACAAAGTTTCATGAACAACTTTTTTCAAACATTTACTAATTTTCAAATGATGTTAGAGAAAATGTACAACAATTGTAAATGTATTTATAAAATTACCTTAATAACATAAGTTTGATCTGTTGTTTTGTCCATCACCAGTAAAACTTTATCTATAGTTCCTAAAACCTTCAACTTCTTCATCTCAGAAACTGGAGCTTTTATAAAGGTCAAGGTTGGGTCAAGGTCACCAGCAGGAGATAAAACATTGTCATTTGTCTGTAAGAAAAACTTACTCTTAGTGAACATGCCACTTTGCATGTTATTTTGGCTTGGACTAAATTCTGTGATTTATAATCAAAAGTGGATTATTTAAGGGGGTACAGAACACCTAGGGCAGATAACTCTTAAAAATCCTTTGAACGTTTTAGTTAATTACATTTATTCAAGGAAATCAAGCTTCTAAATGATCAAAATAGGAAATGTTGAAACTCCATTATGTTCAACAAAAATTTTCCTGAGAAACCTATGGTTCGAATTTCTTTAAATTTTGCCAATTAATTTATTTATTCAAAGTGAATATTTTTGAAAATTTTCAGGAAAATTAAACGACAAAATTTTATTTTAGCATAAGTGTTGGGTACCCCCTTAATTTTGTGCTAAAAAAATGTATTTGTTTTTGGCAATATTTTATTTTGGGGCTTCTGAGTGTGTAAGGAATATACATGTATCAAGAATAAGTCTTGCAAAAACTATCCTTTATGAGGTATGATAACACCTATCCTGACTTTTAACCTAGTATCATTAACTTTTGGGGTTTTTGAACACTGTGTTCATGCAAACTTTTACTAAAACATAAGAATAAAATTTTCAATCAACAACTTTAAAAGAAGATATCACAGTACATGTAATTTTCCATGACTAGTGCAAAAATGGTTTTTTTTTCTATGGAAGAGATTATTTGAGACAACTGACATAAATTTGTGGGACATACAATTTGCACCTGTTTCCTGTCACTTGTCTCAAAACATTTTTTTCTTAAAAGATCCCCCAAGTAAGAATTTGTTACAGTCATTGTAGTTTGTAACATAAAAAATTTAGAAGACTGTGGCTTGCTTCAGGGGCGGATCCAGAAATTTTCAAAAGGGGGGGTTCCACATACTAGGTTCTGTGGGCCAAAGGGGGGTTCCAGACCAATTTTTCCTGAAAATCTACACAAAAAATTTCGGAGGAAAGGGGGGTTCCGACCCCCGAAACCCCCCTTTGGATCCGCCACTGTGCTTCCATATAAATTCTAAAAGACTTTTGATCTAAGCCGTGGCTTGCTTATTATTTCTGTGGCAAGGGAGATAAGCTTGGTGTTCAGTTATACTCACCGACCACCTCATATCATCTATGGTATCATTAGCTAGATGTCTGTTGTACAAGTCCTCAGCCTTCATTAAGTACTGTGCTGTCTTCCTCCTGACTGCATCTCTTCTGGCTTTGTTCTTATCACCTGTTTAAAAAAGATTTTAAATGGAGTAATAGTAAATTAAATAGGTGTTAAATTTAATAAACCTACCCAGTGTTATACACTTGCTTCATCCTAATTTTGAAATTAGTTTTAACTATAATGTTAAATTTGGGATGCTGCAACTGATAAGCCAGATTAAGTGTGTTCCTTTTTATATGCTTTTTATGTAAAATTCAAAATGTAGTTAATTTTAGCTAGTCTTATGACATGTTTGATGCTGCAACTGATACAGATGCCAGATTGAGTAATTTCCTTTTTTCATGATAATTATGTAGAATTATGTAGAATGGATTTTAGCTAGTTTAAAGACATGTGGGTAAAAATCAGGTCTCTTTTGTCCCATTGATATCAGTTGGCTTTTTTCCATTGTGAATTTTTAAACTGCTATTGATTTACGCAGGTTGTGCCACTTATACTTATTCCATATCTTATTATCTTCAATGCTTCATGAATACAATTTTATTTAGTAATTTTGTTTAATTTAATTCCTGAATTTATAATAGCTTACTTTGTACACCTTGAAGTAGTATTCCTACACCACTCTTATAATAGGAGAAGGCTAAATCATACTTGGCACTGGCTTCATACTCCTGGGCTAGACATATCTGATCGGCAGCGTTATAGATATAGTCCTCCTTCCCTCCCAGATCCATGGTAGATACACTTTCATTGGTTCCCGATCTGAAACGATGGCTTGGGCTACGTTTTGACAAATGTTTGGGGGATGAGGTCACACTGGAGGTACGACTGGATGTAGACGATTTTCTGCTATGCCAAGAAAGGTCAAGGTCACCTTTCCCACATATGACCCCTGATCCAGTGGATGACCCTGATCTCATAGGGTCAAACTCACTAACATCTTGTTGGGCTTCCCAACTTGGAACATCAATAGGTACTTGCTGGTCTAGATTTAAAGTTAATGGCTACAAAAAAGATGTACAGAAGGTTATTCTAAAAGTTGGTAAACAGGAAATAGTTGAGGTGAAGTCTAGATTTAAAGTTAACGGCTACAAAAAAGATGTACAGAAGGTTATTCTTAAAGTTGGTAAACAGGACACAGATGAGGTGAAGAACCAAGTCATTTATATCAAGAGGCTATATTGTTGGACAGGCAGTTCATGGATGAACATTTTTAAACAATCTTGACACCATTTGCAAGGACAGTCTCAAGAAATAATGAATAATTTTGAAGTGTGGTATAATCCTGCTACACATTCTGGGTGCTTTATTCAACAAAAAAAGGAAATTTTACCAATATATATTTTCTTCCTAATATATCATTTACCTTATCATCTGCATCATTGATATTGTCTTCATTCTGAGCTGTTTCATTCTCTATCCCTATGAAAGAAAGTTTCTATTATTTCAAATGAGATCTATATTCTAACGTCTGCAAAACAAGCAAAATACAAAAACAAAGAACTTGTATTTAACATATATCTGTTGTATAATTAGCCACTTTAAATAGATTGCAAGCAGGCTCAATGAATATAGGCCTTAATATTGAGATTAACAAAAGTCAAATTATCTTCTCAGAATGATCTTTGATGGGGATGGAACTTCTAGATAAAATCTTCATATTATGTACTCCCGTCATGTAAAATTTCACTAATATCTATAAAGCAGTTGATCATAATTAGTAGTTGTCCTTACAAGAATATAATATAAAAAATATCAACAATAAATTATCTCCCCTGAATGACAACAAAGAGTTATAAATTTGTTCATGAATGCACTTCTCCACTAATGAACTTTTTTACCTCAAGTTTTATTAAAATCCATCCTGTTGCACTCACATGTATAAGATATGGCGATAGATACAGATAGATTTTTTCCTAATGTATATAATCCTAAAACTATTTTGTAAAATGGAGGTTTTTTTTTCTTTTTAAATGTAACTGCAAATATTTTTATTTGTGCAAGTGTTTTCATATACTGCAAACTGGGAAATTTAGCACCCTCTTTTTTCACAGAATAACCACTGAATTGTAGTTTGCTCAGTTTGAAATTTAAGCTATTATGTAATTGTCCATAGACTACAATAGAAGACAAATATATTCGCACCATTTTATTTTCGTGCTAGCAATGTCAATATGAATATATATGAATAATATGTTCTCCATTAATTTATTCATTGGTTATCAATATTTATTTCCTCTTCTAAATTTTCCCAATTTTGCATCTCCTGCTTTCAGGGTTATGTACATATAAAGATTAATAATGAACTAAAAAAGCAGAGGTACCAATGGGGTATCCGAATGTCAAAAGTCTGAAAGGGCAGAGACAAAACCAGTAAACACCAACAAGAACGGGACAAAAACAGACAACATGTAAAACATGGAAACACAAAATAACTGAATGTCAGTCAACAACGCGAACTCTAGTCGAAACAAGAGTGAACTCAGGTGCTGCAGATGAGTAAGCAGTTCCTGCTTGCTATAGCACACCCGTCGCGTTGCCAATAGTCTATTCAGCATGTCAAATCCGGTTAAGGAAGACAAAACAAAATCCTATGACAAACCAACATCTGCACTCATCTGAGAGATCGAAATCTAAAGTTTGTTTTTGACTGCAAAAACCATGTCTCTCCCGATTTTCCCAAAAATTCTAAGTTCAAACATCTGTAATGCCAATACAAATTGGAGGATCAAAATTTCCTGTTAAAATGCAACAAACATATGGTGTTCTCAAAAAATTTAGGATCAGCATTTCCTTGTATTTTGCACAACTACCTATGGTGTCCTTCCTACATACCAAGTTTTGTTGAATTCAGTTCCTCAGTTTCAGATGAGTTGCGCTGCAAACTTTGTAACGGACATGACAAAAACAATAGGGGTCCCTTCCAAGTGGGAGGAGACATAATACCAGCATACTTGTCCATGGCCTGATAGAGCAAGCTGCTACTGGTCAGTAGCCCTGGGGTTAGGGTCCTTTATCCTCAAACTTACCAGCACATGTGTCCATGGCTGTCAAGCTGCTGCTGGGCTTAGAATTTGGGGTTTCCCTATCCTCAAACTTACCATCACATGTGTCCATGGCCTGAAAGGACAAACTGCTTCTGGTATTAAGGTTGGAGAAACTTACCAGCACATGTGTCCATGGCTTGGAACAGCCAACTGCTGCTGGCCTTCAGGCCTGGAGTTGGTGGTCCTTGGTCCTCAGACTTCAGGGGATCAAAACTTGTTAGGTCCAATTCTGGTAAGGATGTACTAAGCATGGAGTCTGCATCAATAGCCTCAGATTCATCAGTATCATCAAAGGAGTTCAGACTGATGTTATCTGGGACCTGTGGAAAATTCCAAACTCCTTCCAACTCATCTGTGCTTTCTCTGTAATGGAAATTAATCAATATTCAAACTAAATGCACTTAATCATTCATTGTTTTAAGTGTTGATTTGGATGTAAAATCTTTATTCTTGATTTTTTAATATCAGTTGATAGATGCTTCTAAGCTAGCTGTCAGTGACACTTTTTTATCTTCATGTCACAGGTTCTCTCTTGTTGAATTGAGTTTTTGACGATTTGATTTTACTGTGTGTTATTTTGTGCTTTGTAAAGAGATAATTAGTAGGGGGAAGGTTGGACCAAAAATACTGGTTTAGTCCCACAAAATTTTATGTACCTGACCTAAGCCAGGAATCTCTGTCTAAGCTTATGTTTGTACTCGTCTTCTTTATGTTAGGTGTTCTATGTCAATGAGGCGTCTTTCTTATAATTTTTTAAGATGTTTTTGAATCATATGCATATATCTTAATCTTTGGCCAATTGCAAAACTGTGAGCAGTGACCACTGGTCATATTGAAGGCTGCTGGCTGTTTTCATTTGTTGATTTTTAAATTACTGTTGATATATGTAGGTTGCATTGCGTACACTTTTTCTACATATAATTACCTTCTATTTGTAGTATACTTTAATTTTACATTACTTTGTTGCTTATGAACTACTGAAAAAGTTGAAATTTAAGTATGGGAATTATTTTCACATAATTCCTGATCACAAATACATGCATCTACAAAAATCATAACTGTACATAATACTTGAAATGAACTCTACCATTTCATTTTTTTAATTTTAAATGGAAGCTATAATATGTTTAACAGTGGCAGGTCCAGTAGAATGTAAAATTTGTCTGAAACCCCTTTTCATCTTCAATGGACTAAGTGACTCCCCTTTTCCTTGTTTCAAAAACCTCTGGATCCACCCCTGTTGATCATGACAACAAAATGATAACATGATTTACCCATTCTGACTGACTTCCTTCTCCTCCTGAGCTTTGTCTGGTGGGTGTTTCACTGGTTGTTTACTTTCGTTCTCCGTCTGAGGACTAATTGATTGGAGGATATCTAACTTGGATGGCTTTAGAACTTTTCCTGATATCCCTTCCTTCACTTTTCCATCCTGAAATTTAATTAATAGATTATTTTGTTATCACTTCACTTTTCCACCCTGAAATTCAATAAATAGTTCATTTTAATATCACTTTAAAATTTACTTGGGTTTTTAATGCGATCAGACATAAACTTTTTATAGCAACTAGCCCCAATCTAGAATTTTTATGTCTTTACAAATTTTTATTGTAAAAAATGTATGTTTGTATAAAAATCTGCTTATAAGTTTCCCTACCTCCAAGTACCTTTTCACTAGCCAAAAGCATCAGGCCAGTGGCTAAAGGCACAGACTGTGCAGGCTGTTAAAAAATATAATACATTTCAGTCATTCCAAAGGTCCATCAGACACCAGACCAATCTTGTAAAAGGGATGAGTGGCAGTAAGACCCATTTTTGGCCCAAGATTTACCATGAAACTAAAACTGAGTAAATAAATGTCTAGTGTTGCTGAAACATTGAACAAATAAAGGGCTTGAATAAGATGAAAAGCTTTTTTAAATATCATTTTAGTTGTCATGCTTATCAGTTAACTCAATAGCTACCTTTTTAGAAAATTGTCTTAATTTCATTGATTTTTGCTGTTTTCCGCACACTTTTCCGTTTGAAAAAATGTGGGCACATCTGAACAACAACTTCATATTTGGTCAAAATGTAATGTAATATATCATTTCTGAAAGTTTGAAGTTGTTGTGTTCATGTGCCCTATGTTTACTCAAAGCAAATATGCCATGAAAGCATTTAAAGTTGCAGATTTTCTCGATTTGAAAAAAAAAAGACAGCTTACTGTGATGTCATAATGACGTCACCATGAGGGAAATTTGTCTTAATTGGTATGTTTTCTTCCTACCCACATAAAGGTTAATATTTCCCATAAATTTCATATTATTTCAAGCAACTTCGTTTTATTGGGCCAAATATAGGTCTTATTGCCACTCATCCTTTGCTTGATCCAGTAAAATAGTTTGATTTTTCCATTGCAATGTATATGTTTATAGGACATGTTGGGTAAAAGAGAAAAAATACTTTGCAGTCAAATCCTTATAACTTCATATGTTTAAAAGAAAACAAATAGTCAGTTTTATATGGTTGTGGGCAGAAGTTGATGATGACATTATAGATAGATATCCTCACTTATTACAAAATTTAACAAAAGAATTGTTGACATTTCTAAATGCTATAAATGTTGGAACAATATATTTCATCGGAGAACACTTTATTGCATGCTGCGTTTTGTACATTTATTTCCACTTACAGGTATACATTTTGTAGTATGTCCTCTCTTTTATAAATATACCACAAGTAATTATATGATACCTTTAAGAATTCTTCAAATATTTTACTGTTATATAGATGTGGCTGGCTTCCTATGAAGACTAATAAATCTGTGGCACTTTTTCTTCTCTCTTCAATCACAGCTTCCTCAAATCTACCTGTAAAATAAAGATATACAGTAAGTGTTAGTTAGTATTCGTTATAAGTGTGACAATTGAATAGGTTGTAGCAGTAGGTTTAGGGTGGGTCGCTTTTGTTGAATTCCTTTTTACTATATATTTAGGCAGTCAGTTTACTGTAGTTAATTTATGAACCTACCGTAACAAATGAAGTACATGTAAGCAAGTTGTTTTTATAAAGAAGACTCTCAAACTCCCCATTTTGGATACATAGGATAATTTTTGCTTATACCATTATTTGAATACTTTGAATTCTACCTTATTACATGTGTGCACACACATATTTTAGAAACATCTCAAAAAAGCAATTAAGAAGATAAAACTAAAAAGCAGAGTTCATACCAAATAACTTTGGTTTGGCAAATACAGGGAATGGATTTCTCCTGTGTAGTGCTTTGTGGAGGTTAGCCATCCCTTTGTAAAGTTCTTTAAAATCATTGTATCTTTTCCATATGGTTATCTGAAACAAGAAAATATTAAAGCATATGGTAACAATAGATATATCATATAGTTTGTAGTGAATATTATTTTTTGAAACGTGTTCATCACCATAATTGTATTAGCCGATTTAAAATAAAAAAGAAAATTCCTAGAAATACCATGAAAATATATTCATTTTGTAAATACATGTTGTATGTTAGCATTTAAGAAATTTATGTATTTGGTTAAAAAAAAAAAAACCATAAAAATTATATATGTACAAAAATTAAAAAAAAAACACCATAAATAAAAGTAACAACAAAATTACTGAACTGGGATGATAAATCTCATAAAAGAAGGCAAAGACATACCACATGTTGTACCAGAGAAATTGAAGATTGCAATGAATTATACATGTACATATAAAATTATGGTACAGGACATTATTATTAAAAAAATGAAAAACTGATTTTAAAGTTTACCTCTGTTATGGCATCTGCTTCAGACATAGTAAAAACCTGTAAAAAATATTAAAATTAAAATCAATGAATTAAATATTCCATGGGAATCTATGATTAATTTGAATTTGGTTGAAATCTTGAAAGGCGCACACAATTTTACTTCTATAGAAGACCATTATGACATCATATTTCTAACAATGGCTCTCTGAAGTGATCCAGGGAACTACATTTTACATGTACAAGATGAACAATGATGGTGCCAATATGCAAGAATACCTTTAAAAAATAATGGAAAATTTTGTTTTGAATTCTTTTTCAAACATTTGGCTATTTCTTTAAAAATTGATAAATTTATCTGTTTGGTCATTGTTGTAATATTTTTTGGCTTCTGTTTTTGTTTTATCAAATCTAATATTCTATCGGTTTTCCAAGGTTTTTACTCCTAGCGTGTCTGATGAAGGTTAATCCAGAAAAGCGCTTCACACGCAGTGAAATTTTGCATTGAACATTTATCAAAATCATTTCAATATGTGGATCGTGTCTTTCTGGCACATATTCCATATTCTTTCGTATTTAATATTTGACTTTTTTAAAAATCCAAAATTTATGGTAATTTTGATTTTTGTTAAACCATCAGAGTTTTCATTGTTTTAGCACTCTAATTTTTTTGCAAGTTTTTCCATTTGTTTTTAAAAATCTGAGGTTAACTGAGGCAGAGGTTAAAAGGAGGGGGCAGTAGTCATAGGAACATGGGAGCAGGGTCAGAAAAGAAGAGTGTTGGTCAGAGAAGGAGCGATGGTTGAAGAACCTCCATACCTTTGCAACTGCTAAACAGATTAAGTTGATTTTTTTTAAATGCTAAACCCATACAGAGCACCATTTTTACTTGACATGATCATATGCAAGGATATCAAGCTCTTTAATGTAGAAAGTCTGCCAAATTGCACAGGACTTGAGAAACAATGTATGATGGGAGAAAAGTTGTTCTGTTACTCATTCTTTTCATAAGTTTCTGCTCAAAATGAAAAACTGTAAGGGTGTAACGATTACACAGTTTGCACCTGAGTTCACTCTTGTTACGATTTGAGTTTGCTTTGTTGATTTCCTTTAGGTTGATTTTGTGTTTTTTCATGCTGTTCTTGTTCGTGTTTACCGGTTTTGTCGTTGGCATTTTGGACTTTTTACACTTAAATACCCATTGGTGCCTTTTTGCTTCTTCCAATACACATCATGATTCTTGACCTATGGTCCGTTCCATATTGCTATATTGATCTTAAATCTTTGCTTATCTTAATTAACAAATGCAAAGTTCTACAAATTAAGTGGTTAACAGCAAATGTAATTTTGCAGGATTATTATCATTAACATGTTTAATTCAGTCCTTTTCATGAATAAAAGGGTTTCAGTCACATAATTTGTTGTCCTAAGGCCAAAAATGATAATCTTCATGAGAATGACTGAAATTAAGAATCGCATTGGAATCATCATAATGATGATAATTAGATACCAATATTGCAGAAAAAGTCTCGTGATTTGCTATGCATCGTTATACCCCTAAAAACCGGTGGGAAATACTAGCACATCTTCCCTAATTCTCATGTCCCAACAATCAAAATTTTCATGTCCCACAGAATTGTTTTTTTCTTCTTAATGTTGCATGTTTTTCCTGTTTTCATTTCTTTTTCCTTTCAGATTGGCATGCAAGCAGCTGGCTAAGTTCTCATAATAAAACCCTCACAAGTGTTTTAAAGGGGTTTCCATTTAACGTAATGCAACAGTCGCTTCAAATTTAAGCGCTGGGTTAAAGAGTGTTTTTGTGTGATTTTCGACTTGCTAAGGATATATTATAATATTTTAATGGTAAATCTGTGATTTCAAAATACATGAAATAATTATCATGATTATATGCTCATCTATATTTTTGTAGTACTATGAGCTGTATTTTCCTTCAACTTCTGACTTAGCACTCTTTTTTTCCCGAATTTTCAGCGTCTTGATAACGATTTTTTCTTTGAAAATTTTAAACATCATTAATTTCAGGCATAACCCACAAGAAAAACTAGTTATAAAATATATAAAATTTAATCAACATGTATTTATTTTTTTTCAATTGTAAAAAATATTTAAAGATACGTTGTAATTGGGAGCATCACAGGTTTAACCTGCCTCATATTTGCTGGTTGCTGCAATAATGTAGTTCATTAGACATCTTTTTTGATTAGGCGGAGCTACAAAGAATCAAATTACCCGTAATGGAGCAAGTCCAAATTTTATGTTAATACACCCCCAAAGGGAGCGATACTGGTAGAAATGTCAATATTTTAGTTGTACTATGGGCTGAATTTTTTTTCAACATCCGATATAGCACGCTTGTTTTCCCGAACTTTCAGTGTCTTATTAACCCTTTTTGCTTTGCAAATTTTGAATGTCATCAAGCGCACATGTGACCCACAAGAAAAGCTAGTTTGTTTTTATTTTTCAAGAATTCATGTTGCATCATATTTTTCTCTCAAATTATTTTTGCTTGTACAATTAATAAATTTAGAAAACTTTTAATTTGGGAGCGTCACAGATAAAAACCCTACCTCATATTAGCCTTCTCAAGACTTGAAATGGATTAAGATAGTCAAGGATATTTTGAAATGCACTAGCTTGCATTATTTTCACAAAACTACAACAATTCATTTTATGATTTCTTTTTTATAGATAATAATATGAATTTTGTAAAATCAGAACATGGTGCAGGTCTATTTATTTGTGATATATTCAGTGTAATAACTAACAAAATTACAAAAATTTCTGTATGTCACGATAAATTTCTTACTTTTTCTTAGTTTTTGGAGTATCCTATAACATCCTACACAATAACGACACATACCCCAAAGAAGAAAACTCTTTCCTTTTGAAGACCCTAATATTTTCATAATCAGAAAAGAACAGTATTAAAAAATTGCACTTTCTTCAAATAATCAATATTTGAGCAGATTCTTTATCTTAATAGTGCCATAACTTTGCTCAATGTTGACCGATTTTTATCATTTTTCAGGGGTCACCACACTTCAGAAAGACAGGGAGAAGTGACTTCTCCCTCTGAGCCAAGTAGGGAGAAGTGACCACAAATAAGGGAGAAGTGAGAGGCGTGTGACACTACCGTTGAAACAAAATTAAACTTCATAATTTACAATACTACTTTGTAAAGTGCTTTATATTTCCTACATGTATTTATTTTTAAGCCTTATTATAACAAATTTATTACTTATTTTATCTTTATTTCTCCAGACATATTAGTAATCTAAATTATTTTTAAGTGAGAATTTTAAATCAGGGAAAAAGGTATATAAACCCAGCTGAGGTTCTGAAAATAATCAGAAAGGTGATTTTCTAAATGAAAAAAATAATTTGCAATAATTATTATGCTCAAATTCTTTGTTGGTGTTTATTTTTATTTAATTATATCATTCTTTGAACTAATTCTAAAAAAAACACAAAAGTATGTATAGTAAGATTAAAAGTTTAGAAATTTATTAATTTTAAAGGGGCATAACTGTGTTCAATATTTTTTTCTTTAACTTCAGAAATTTAACTTTCAAAATAAATAAGGATTAATTACAGTAAATTGGTCAATTATTTGTGAACAAATCACATTAATATTAAGTTTTTATCAATCCTGGAAGCCAATTAATGACTGGGAGTTGGATCCATCTAATTAACAAGTTTGGTGTACAAGCCGACTATCGCCGTCGGGCTTGGGCGCTAATTGGTTTATTAACAAGATAATAAACTTTTGAATTTGGTAATTAACAGTGACAGGACATCTTGACAGGTTGTTAATTAGCTATGGGATAGGTAAAAAGACTAAATAAACAGGTAGCTTTGTTTAATCTTTTAAAGAAATGGGAAATGTCGGCGATTACCGCGATTTTAGAAGGCGACTTCAACTTCTCCCTGTGACATAACAAAGGCGAAATTTAACTTTTCAGGGCGACTTTTTCGCCCACTTCGCCTGGTTTGGTGAGCCTTGTTTTTTCAATCTTTACTTTTGAATAAGTAGTAGAAGCCGTTGCAACCAGGTAATTCCATGACAAGGGAACCACAGGCGGTCCCATATCCTTATTAATAGTGTAACTGATAAAGGCCACCAATAGTAAACCCACATGATGTTTTTTCTTCAAAATTGGTGGTGGAAACGCAGACCATCTTCAAGCGTGTTATCGCCTACTTAATAAACTGAGTCTGTACCTTTATTATCTACTGATAAATAGTGGAAAATTAATTGTGTTAATTTATTGTTGGGATTCCTGTCAATTTAATACTTCCATGATACGCTCGCGAAGGGAGCGATAATGGTAGAACTGTCACTATTTTAGTTGTACTATGAGCTGAATTTCCCTTCAATGTCCGGTTTAGCACGCTCTTGTTTTCCCGAACTTTCGGTGTCTTTTTAACGTTTTTATCTTTGAAAATTTTAGACGTCATTAAATGCTCACGTAACCCACAAGAAAAGTTAGTTTTTATTTTTATTTTCAGACCAAAAAATTAAATTAATTGAAACTTCAGGAGCGTAACAGGTTTTACCTGCCTCATATTATTTAGAACTAAATTTGCTGGCTACAGTAAGCCGGGTGTACATTGTAAATTGCTATGTTTTTTCATGGGTGGATCTTTATTTACAAATATGGCGTACTCTAGATATCACTTTGTAAATTGTAAAACCGTTGGGATGTAAGGTTGGGTCTGATACATTGAAATTCCATATTTTATCTTGCAGATTTTTTTGACGTTTCGTCGAAGCCATTGTCAATTTACGGCCGATTGTCGTAATTTTGTTTTCATATTTATTTATCATAATTTATAGCCCTTTTTGAAAATTCTTTTCGTTTAGTTCATTTGAAAAGAAAGTTTTTAATTAAATAATAAAGTTAAAAATGGGGAAACATGTAAACAAAGAAAAAATAGTTTGTCGTAAACTGATGCTGGTTTCCGAATTGAGAATTTAGGTAACCAGATACTCAGATATTCCATTTGGTCATCAGAAATGGGTTTGTTAACAATTTTAAAGAAGATGAAGCAAAAGGAAAAGGAAGTCAGGCTTCTCATGCTGTATCCTCAACTAATTATTTTAATTTAATGCAAATTATTTAAAACTGTTCTTTAAATTCATCATTCATTTCGTTTTTAATATTCATAAAGGACAAGGTGACTAGTCTAAGGCCCATATTTATTCAAAATTACAAAATCGATATGGAAAAGATTTCTTATGCTATTTAGAAGTTCAAGTAAATGAACAAACTTGTTTTAATAATTTTTTAAGCGTAGCATCTGACATTGGTGAAAAATAGGATGTCAAAACAAAACAAATATGAAAGATTTCTGTCAAATTGGCTGAAAATGGACGAATTTTGCGTCATTTTTTCTATTTTTGGATGCCTCCGCCTTTTTGACCCAGACGTTTTGTAAATTAACTTTAAAATTGACTTCAATTAAAGTCTAAATCAGTTAAGAAATCTATGGGTCACGTTGGCGGAGGCCTTTGAAAATAACAATGTAAGCTCTAAATATCAGCACTTTTCTCGATTTTGTTGATTTTACTATGTTTTAGGTCTCTATAAAATTGAAAACCGAAAAGATTATTGGAAATTGAAAGCATACTCATAAATTTGAAATATTTTACTCCATATATAAAGTGCATTTTAATAATTTTCGCATGATTTATTTTTTCATAAAATAGGGGGCCAAATACAGTACACCAAGAGACATACCGTGACTGATCACCGTGATAGTGGTACACCACTCTTAGAGACATAACAAATATCATTTTTGTTGTTAAAGATTTTTTAAAAATTCTTTTTACATTTTGAAGGAATGATTAAACAGAATAATTTCCAAAAAGAATTTTTGAAAAATCTTTAACCACAAAAAAGATATTTTTTATGTCTCTAAGAGTGGTGTACCACTATCACGGTGTTCAGTATAACAAATATCATTTTTGTTGTTAAAAGATTTTTTAAAAATTCTTTTTACATTTTGAAGGAATGATTAAACAGAATAATTTCCAAAAAGAATTTTTGAAAAATCTTTAACCACAAAAAAGATATTTTTTATGTCTCTAAGAGTGGTGTACCACTATCACGGTGTTCAGTCACGGTATGTCTCTTGGTGTACTGTATGGCTCTTACCGTACAATGTCCTTTACATAAACTATTATAGGGGGTAGGAGGGGGTCTGATCCCGGAATCCCGAACTAATTTTTACAAAATCCCGTCTTCCCGACTTAAAAATGAGAAAATCCCGAAGCCCGGTAAAGTTGATATAATTTTATCCCAAACTTAAATTGTAAAAATACCGGAATCCCGAGCTTGAATATGGCCAATCCCGGTGTCCCGAAAAAGGTCCTACCCCCCTCATTATAGAATAATGACATATATATATATATATGTAATATATGTCTTTGATTATGAGGGTGGTGCCTAAAATGTGTAACCCTTACCCGTACCATTTTCGTCTCGATTCCCTGCACCTGTATACATACCTGTTTTCAATTTTGACTTGTAAACAATGAAAAAATGACAAAATTTTCTGGAATTGCATGTGAAGATACAAGATATTCCATGAACTGGTATCAATTGTTTTTCAAATTGAATTGTTGTTAAAAGTTTCAACCATCAAAGATGTTAGAAAATTTTGGTGCCTAAAATGTGTAATCAGAAGTTTACACCAAGACAAAGGTGCCAAAGAAATGATAACTTTAAATAAAGTCTAATGCTTTAATATAACCATAGACATACATGTACATGTAGCCACACTGGGATACAATTACATCAATGAATATATTGAAGTAAAGTGAGCACACAAGTCATACGAAAAGTTGTACATGTATTAAAAATGCAAGCTTCAAGAATAAAACAAAAAATCTCAATTTTTGATATACAAGAGGTTAAGATTTAATTGGCAAAACAGATGTCTAGATGTCTTTGAATCTACATTACGTGGGAAGCTACATGTATTGATTATTAATCTCTATTTATATTCAGGCTCCCATCAAAAAGTTCTATACGACATCTTTACCAATAATATGTTATAACAACCATACCTTATCAACTGTATACTTTATTCTTTACTTGTTATTTAATCATTGTAATGATCCTGCCCCTTGAGGGACCTTAATTAGAAATAAATTATGTCTACATATTACGTTTTGCAGTTTTTTTCCTTATCTATACCCAGTGGGTTAGACAATGCAGGTAAAACAACAATACTGAAGAAATTTAATGGAGAAGATATAGATACAATCTCACCTACTCTGGGATTTAATATCAAGACTTTGGAGCACAAAGGGTAAATATCAACTCATAAATGTAACTTATTGTAATGTGTGTCCAAGTGAACTTAGTAAGGATGAATAGTTAGTATTTCCAGAGTTGGGAATAATAGCCTGACTGACAGCCCAAAACTAGTAACTTTTTGGCAATACTTTTTTATCCAATAATAATAAAATAACATTATACATGTATATATTAGAATAAAAATAAAAAGAACAGCACTTTTTGTTTAGATCTGGCCTTCAACAGGTGTCAAATTCTTGAACTTCACTGCTAGTTATAAAAAGACAGTCACATTAGCACCGGTTTAAGCAGAACTCTTGAGTAAATGTTGTTACATTAACAACTCTTGTGTTATTTTTAAAAGTAAACAAAAAATCTACAGATTACCTACAAATTGGACAATGATGACTTGAAATACTACTATCATACTTTGTCTATCAAGTACATTGCTTAATTTATACATTAAAACTGTAACATAAAGTAGCCTACATGAATTTTTTTAATTATTCATCTATTGTAACAGTTTTAAGCTGAACATCTGGGATGTAGGAGGACAGAAATCTCTACGATCTTATTGGAGGAATTATTTTGAGAGTACCGATGGTCTAATATGGGTTGTAGATAGCGCTGATAGAATGAGACTGAACGATTGTAAACAAGAACTAAAGAATTTATTAGTAGAGGAGGTATAGTCTTCAGTTTTGTCAATCTAAACAAGGAGGGATATGGAATACAAATGTACATGTATGACGCAAAATGATACAAGGAATATTGAAATGAAACAAAATGGATAATGCTTTTATTTCTGTTCTTCGTGTTACAAGGAAGCCTTCAACATGGAGCAAAGTATAGAAAGATTCTAATGTAAAAAATCAGTTATTGTTCAAAATGATGTCTTATATAAGGGAGATTAGTTCGTTTTTATTATTGAAATAACAATAGAAATCTGAGCATGCATATTGTAAACAAACCTAATCAACAACAACAAAACACAGAATAAAGACCCAAACTACAATATTGTGCCAAAAGAAATTAATATTTTTTAATTTTTTTACATTTTTCAAATGATTTTCTTGAAGTTAAAAATCAGTACATGAAAAATTTAATTATAATTTGTTTGCTCAGTCAGAAAGGTGGTCAGAACGAGACAAAAGAATATGCACTCTTCAGTAAATAAGGTAGAATTTGATTCAGGATGTTTACGTAGTAACTATGGGCATTAAACAGTATATTAGAGCAACTTTTAAAATAAAATGTGATATAAAATATGTAAATTGAAAGTAAACAACACCGAATTTGCCTTGGTTTATTAAACATGCAGTGTGAAAATTATTATTATTATTATTATTATTATAAACAATTCTTATATAGCGCCAATACTAAAATATTACTCTAGGCGCTTTACAATATCACATGAGAAAAATATCACAATATTCACAATATCACATAAGAAACATATCACAGTATTCACAATATCATGAATATTAAAATATAAAACAAATGATCAGAAGGGAACATAAAAAATTGCCAAACAATTTAATTGAAATAATAAAAGCACCTAGCATAAAAAAACGCTTAAAATGTATACTGAAATTAAAACATTTAAAAAATCTAGAAGTATGAGTAAAATTTACAATTCAATAATAATTATAACTTCAAAAAATAAAAATAAAAAAATAAAAAAAATAAAAATTGAAATAATATCTATCATGATTACTGAAATCGTGAACAGTCTATGAATTACGAAATCAATCTCAATTGTATGCAGTCCTAAACAGGTGAGTTTTCACTTTCTTCTTAAAAAGTTCGAAGGATTGTTCATTTTGTATAGAAGATGGTAAACTATTCCAGATCTTTGCCGATGCCATGTCAAAACGCCTATCACCGTATGTTTTAGTCCGAACTTTTGGTTGTTGTAAAAGAGTTTTTGCCTGTGAACGTAAAGTTCTTTGTGGTTCGTGTCGTTTAACTAGCTCTTCGATATAAACTGGAGCGCGACCATGAAGGGCTTTAAAAGTGTACATCAAGATCTTGTAGATGCTTCTAAACTTCACAGGGAGCCAATGTAGAGACATAAGAACAGGTGTAATATGTTCGTGTCGGCGTTTTCTCGTTATAAGTCGGGCCGCTGTGTTTTGAACTCTTTGTAATTTACTTAAATGACACTCATTGATTCCATATAGGAGACAATTTCCATAGTCCAATCGAGAAGTAACTAAAGATGCTACTAGTGTCTTGCACGCATCTGTTGTGATGAATCGTCGAATTCGCCCTATATTTCTGATTTGAAAATTGCATGACCTCGCAATTTCGGACACCTGTTTTCCCATAGACATCGTTTTGTCAAAGTACATTCCCAAGTTTTTAACAAAGGATGCGTCCTGGACAACACAACCATCAAATTTTAATGTGCACTCAGAAAAATCTTTTGGACGTTGTTTTGGTACAAAAACAATGAGTTCAGTTTTGTCTTGATTAATCTTAAGCAGGTTTGACTGCATCCATAAGCTAATGTCTGACAAGCAAGCTTCGAAATGTGCGGCTACAGCGTCCCAGTTATCGATTGGCTTGATGACCTGATACGCCTGAGTGTCATCCGCATAGCAATGGTAGCTCATTCTATGTCTTTTACATATCTCACCTATCGGTTTGGCAAACATGCAGTAAATACGAGGTCCGAGTACTGATCCCTGCGGAACACCATACTTCAAATGAAAACTGTCAGATTGTACACCGCCTATTGAAATTAATTGGGTTCTATCGCATAGGTAAGATTTAAACCAAGATAATGCATTGCCAGAGATTCCATATGAATACTGGAGACGTTTGAAAAGAATAGCATGGTCAATGACGTCAAATGCCGCAGATAGATCAAGCATTACTAATACAGCACATTTGTTATCGTCTAAAGCACATACAATGTCGTGGTGAACCCGCAAAAGTGCCGTCTCGGTAGAATGACTATTCCGATAAGCAGACTGGACAGTGTCGTGTAAATCATTTGAATCTAGATGTTTTTGGAGACGGGTTGATACAGCTTTTTCTAAAATCTTTGAAATAAATGACAAATTCGAGACCGGGCGGTAGTTTTTCAGAGATTCAGAGTCCAAACCTCGCTTTTTGATCAGCGGACGAACTATTGCATTTTTGAATATATCAGGGACGCACGACTCAGCAAAGGATGAATTAATGATTTTCGTGATGACCGGAAGTAGCGGTTCAAGACAGGATTTAAGTAGAGATGTTGGTATAGGGTCCAATTCACATGATTTTGACGCTGCTTTGAGTACGATCTTACGCGCTTCATCTTCTGACACAGGATCAAACTGTACTAATTGATTGCCAGAGAATGTAACATCAACACGCATCGGATCATTATTGTTTGTATTCAGCTGATTACTTGAGTCTAATTTATTTCTGATGGTTTCAATTTTATCAACGAAAAACTTCCCAAAACGATTGGCAAGTTCTGTTAGTTCATGGTATGGTGGTAAGACCGTATCTTTTTTGTTACCCATCAATTTGTTTGTTACTAGAAACAGTTTTTTCTGGTCGTTACCACATTCCTCAATTTTTGAAGAGTAGTATTCTTGCTTAGATTTCAAAAGTAATTCACTGACTTGATTACGTTTTTCGTGGTATATTTCTTTATGAACTGTCAAATTCGATTTAAGCATCGTTCTTTCAGCTTTCCGTCGATCTTGTTTGGCAGCTTGAAGACTTTCGGTATACCATTCAGTATTTGGACGTACGGTAAATGTTTTTGTCTGCTCAGGTGCATGTTGGTCAATTAATCGACTTAGCTCTGCGTCATACATTTCAACAAGTTGATTCGCATTGCCCTCAGGAATTGATAGGACATCTGACGCACTGATATCTCGTATGAAATCAGCAATGTTAATATCTCTGATTTTACGGTATGTAACAGTCTTTTTCTCCTTGGTGGGTTTAGATAACGCAAGATGAGATTGAATAGCGAAATGATCAGTGTACGACTGGGCTTTGTTACTAAACAAACAAGGATCGAAAATCGTTGGAGTGTCTACCAAAATTCTACTGTCCTCTTTGGTAATAACTACGTCGAGGGTGTGACCTTTTATGTGGGTAACGCCTGTAACGTGTTGTTTAAAACCGTGCTCATTGAGAATGTCAAGAAGAGTATTCGCATCTTTATTTTCAATGTCGTCAAGGTGGAAATTAAGATCTCCAGTGATAACCAACTCATCGGCTGATGTTGATATACTGCTTAGGAATTGGGACCATTCCACAAAGAACGTAACATTTTTCAAGCCATTTCGACTTGACGATGGCGGCCTATATACGACTACAAGTCTGAAGCGAGAATTACTTGTTTGAACTATTCTGTCAATATACTCGAAATGTGAGAAATTTCCGAGATCAGATGGAGTTTTGAGAGTAAGTCCCTCTCTAAAGACAACTGCCACGCCACCACCTTTTTGTCCGTTTCTTGAAACGTGACAAATATAGTACCCATCTGGAAGCATCTCTGCTATAACTGTTTTATCAATCGTTGAACCGAGCCACGTTTCGGTTATAGCCAGAATATCAGCATTACGGGATGTGATAAAGTCATCGATAGCATGTGTTTTATTTTTCACTGATCTACAGTTCAAAGTGAATAAATTCATCTGAGTACTTAGGTTTTGCCTTTTTGAAATAGGTTTGATGTTTGAATAGTTTATTTTAGCAGTTTGTACAGGTTTGGTAATTCGTTCCTGGGTGATAATGGTAATCGGATGTTCATGATTGCCTTCTTGGTACTTTAAATGAGTCAAATTGTTTGTGCTGACACCATCTTGTTTGCATCTATAATATGTTTTACATGGCCCTTTTACCGTGGTGATAGGGCGAAAATGATTTTGTCCAGCCTTTGTGCCACGTCTGGTACGTTTGAAAGGGTTTTTGACACATGTAACATAATCGGGGTATACTGAAGATTTCACTATGGGTGTACTGTATTTTAACTGATTAAATGTTACCTGTTTACATACGTTGAGTACTAAATTCATGGTTGATTGGTCGCTATACAACTCACAGTTTGTAAACACTATAATAGACTCTGTCAGTTTCCGTTTTCCTCAGAATTATCACACAAAATGTTTATAGTTTCCAGATGCCAGATCCACGAAACACATTTACAGCAAATTTCATAAATCTATGAATAGTCTAAACCACAGAATTTGCAATTTATTTCCCTCGTAAATGGGAGCTGCCATTGGCGCTAACCACATCGATATTTTTCTCATGTTAGATGATATTATGGGGTCTGATTTCCTTTGTGACAAATAAAACATTATGCTCCTAAAAATCTGAAAAAATATATCCAACAGATAATACTCCATTCTTTCTGATAAAAAATTAATTCCTGAACCCGTCGCTATAGCGGTATTGATAAAAATGATTGTCAAAGTTGTGCTAATTTCATAAGTTATGTGTGAAACCCCCTTCCTAAATATAGAAATTTCATTCATAAAATAAATAAACATTGAGAGTATCTCATGCCCAGCTAAAAATAGCAATGGTCTACTCGACTTCCTAATATATTTTTTCTTTAAATCTGCAATATATAAGGCCTTAACTGGTGAAACTGTTTAAAGGAGAAGGTTCACCAACACCCTTATTTGGCCCACAATTTGGCAAAAATCTTAACTTAAATATTTCATGTTAACGTAACGCTACCCAAATTGCAACAGGTACCCAAATTGCAACACTTTACATAAATTGTTCTAAAATAACAGGATTGTTAAGTAATACTAGTTTTTCTTTTCTATTATTGATATTAGAATATTCTTCTAAAGTTTTCAACAAAAATATGAATAAAAAAGTCATTTCTAATAGAAAAGATACAATTGTATATGATAGTGGAATACCTTATCCAATATGGCCCTATGCTGAAAATTGCAGTGCGACAGACAGGACTTCTGGTTGATGTTGAAAATCTTGACAATTGTTGTATATTTTTCATTTTGCTAAATATCATTTGTTGCCAAATTATTCAGACAGCAAAATTCATATGAATATTCCAAGATCTCAACCCGGAACTAAAATAAAAGTGCTTTCTTTCACGTCCGCACTAGATGACGTAATGGAGACCTAAATTTAGACTTCAAATTAACTTTGTTTTCAGGTCAGTTATGTTTGTATTTAGTGTTTTTAAATATTTAAAGGATGTAAATGCTTCATTTACAACGGACTTTGTATGCCTATACCGTTGTTTTAGCTGCAAACAAGAAAATACGCAATTATACAGCCTTTTTCGGGAATACTGTGCAATTGTCTAAAAATACGACCTGGAGTCATAAAATGCCTTTAGAATTTTTAACATACCTTGTCTCGATTGGATTTTTAAATAAAAATCAATTAAAGTAATCACTCTCAATAATGAAGCAAGATTTTTAAGAGAAATCTTAAGGAGTAAATTTTTTACCCCCATGTGCAATTTGGGTACCCCTGATGTGGAAAGTTAGGGTCATTCTCAGGTGTTTTTAAATCTCTTTTATGACATCTGTGTGTCAAATATTAAAATTCTTTCTATATGGATAAATACAGTAAACCTTACTCTTAAAACATAGCCGACCAAAATTTTAAGCAATCGTGCCCAGATAAAGATACGAGACAAAAACCGCCAAAGTTGTTGCAATTTGGGTACCGTCACGTTATAACTCTTTGTAAGTATAGTCATGTGCTTGATTTCTCTAATTCTAAACTTTTTTTTGACATATTATAAAAGACCAATTCAACCATAGGGGTCAAACGTTGGGAATTTAACGAAAAATCAAAAAATTCACCATATTTTGCTACTTTTTGGTTCTAAATTGGTTAAGAAAAATATGAGCGCAATCAAGGGCACCCTTCATATTTTCAGAAAACCATTAATATGGTCATAATTATAATCTAATTAATTATAAAGGGTGCCCTTGAGTGCGCTCTATATTTTCTAAGCACAAACGTGCATTGAAAAAAGGCAAAATCTAAAGATTTTCAACAATTTTTGCAAAATGTCGAAGATTGTGACGTCACTGCAACGTTGTTATGTCACAAATCACACTTTCAAATGCATATGTCTTACATATATCCATAATACTATATCTACAAAAAATATGACATGATTATCTAATACTTGAAATTTTAGGGCCAAATATGAAGGTTCGTGAACCTACTCCTTTTACTTTATATTAATATAATGCATGTCTTTATAATAAAGTGATAATAAGCAAATGTAAAATGACGTTTTAGAAGGGGGAGGTCTATTAAGTGAGGTTTGTTCGATTTGTAAAACTGTAATCGTCTCCCTTCATTTGCCTAGCAACGTTTCAGACTTGCTTGTGACCAAAAACATTTTTTTCTCCAATTTCCTTAAAATTTTTTCAACAAAACAAGCATAAGATTGGTCGTCATCTGTCAAAGTATGTAACCCGTCGCACTTACCATTATTTTTAAAATTCAACATGTTTATCACCTTTATAGAGTTCCGGTTATTCCTTAGAGATAATTTATTCCTTTTTTGTCACAAATTATTATTCTATGCGTAAAACATCCTAACTAAGAAAAAAGAACAATATTTTGTACATTCACTTGTACCCGAACTTGAAAATAACCATGACCTACTTTTTATTAATCAAAAGATTAAGTTGGTGATTTCAGCTCATCGCGTCATTCAAAATGATGTGTTTTTCGAATCAGTTAGACATACAAATTATTTACAAGGGAGATAATATTTTGTCACCACCTGTCTGACTGTGCTAAAGAACACAAAGAATGTTTTTGGTTGAAGCATACAGGGAATTTCTGTTAAATTTTTATGCCCCATCTACGTAAGTTCATCTGTCCGTCCCAAATCCCATATTTACGAATTCGCACTTACTGACAAATGCCACATCAATCATATTGGTATGGTAGGCTCATCTAGTGATGATAAGAACATTGCATGTTTTGGATGCTGGATGTGACCTAACTTTTCCGCATGAATGATCACGTACAGAAAAATGGTTAAAGTCTAGTCCCCCTTACTGACAAGTGCCACATCAACCATGGTAGGTGCACCTAGTGATGCTTAGCAGAATACATGCTTTGGATGCTGGCATTGACCTATATTTTCCACATGATTGACCACTTATAAAAGAATGATTAAGTTGAAGTCCATTCCTTCTGATTGACAAGTGCCTTAATAGCAACCATGTTGATGCTTTAGTGATTGCGGAAAAAAATAAATGTTGCGAGATGGGGCATTATGTCTTTTGGACATATTCTTGTTTTATCATGCTCTATGTGCAAACAAACAAAAACTATCAGATTATCATTTTTAGCTCACCTGGACCGAAGGTCCATGTGAGCTATTGCCATCACTTGGCGTCCGTCGTCGTCCGTCGTCGTCGTCGTTAACTTTTCTTTGAAAATCTTTTCCTCGGAAACGACTGAAGGGATTGTTTTGAAACTTTGCACACTTCATCTATGGGATGTCCTCTACCAAGATTGCACAAATGGTGACCGCCCTCTAAACAACATGGCCGCCGTTACTAAAAATAGACCAGGGGGGTCAGACTACTGTTTTTGGCTTGTAAATCAAAAAGTATAAGAGATAGAAGAAATCTGATGCCACGCTACTGCTTCAGCATCAAAAGCTCTACAAAAGTTGTCAGATGACCCCTTATAGGAGTTACGGCCCCTTTAAGGTGAAAAATAGCATTTTTTCATGTTTTTGGCTTATAAAATGAAAACTATGACAGATAGAGAAAAGTTGTTGCTTGCTTAACTGTTCAGCTCATGTAGCCCTACAAAAGTCTCCATAGGGTCTTTTTGTAGAGCTAAATGAGTTGAACATTTAAGCAAGCTACAGCCTTTCTCTTTCTGCAATAGTTTTTATTCTACAGGCTAAAAACACTATTTTCACCTTTAATGGGCTGTGACCCCTATAAGGGGTCATCTGACAACTTCGACCCTATAAAAACTTTTGTAGAGCTAATTGAGCTGAACATTTAAGCAAGCAACGGCTTTTCTCTATCTGCATTGTTTTTATTCTATAGGTCAAAAACACTATTTTTCGCCTTTAAGGGGCTGTAACCCCTATAAGGGGTCATCTGACAACTTCGACCTTATGGAGACTTTTGTAGAGCTAAATGAGCTGAACATTTAAGCAAGCAACAGCTTTTCTCTGTCTGCAATAGTTTTCATTCTATAGGCCAAAAACACTATTTTTGCCTTTAAAGGACTGTTACCCCTATAAGGGGTCATCTGACAACTTCCACCCTATAAAGTCTTTTGTAGAGCTAATTGAGCTAAACATTTAAGCAAGCAACAGTTTTTCTCTATCTGCAATAGTTTTCATTCTATAGGCCAAAAACATGAATTTTTCCCTTTAAGGGGCTGTAACCCCTGTAAGGGGTCATCTGACAACTTCGACCTTATGGAGACTTTTGTAGAGCTAAATGAGCTGAACATTTAAGCAAGCAACAGCTTTTCTCTGTCTGCAATAGTTTTTATTTACAGGCCAAAAACAGTAGTATGACCCCCCTGGTCTATTTTTAGTAAAGGTGGCAATGTTTTTTGACAGATCAAAAATCCAAACACAAGTTTGGTGCAGAACACCCTAAGGATCAATCATACTAAGTTTCATTGAATTCTGTTCAGTAGTTTTAGAGGAGAAGATTTTTGAAAAATTGTTAACGGACGACGACGACGAAGGACGCCAAGTGATGGCAATAGCTCACCTGGACCAAAGGTGTCTTTACTTTTTGCGCAGAGTACTGTATATTAAATAAAGCTTTTTGGTAATTTTTCCAGATTTCACACATACTGACTTGTAAAATTTGAGTTTATATTTTGCCATTTCATAAAACATTTTGTTTAAACAACTTAATCCACGCCAATATGATTGTGTTTTTTTCCAGAGATTAGCTGGTGCCACTTTACTGGTGTTTGCTAATAAACAAGATCTTCCAGGCTCTCTCTCATCAACATCTATAAGACAAGTAAGTCTACAGTTATCATTTCCAGCTACTGTCAAACTTCATTATACCAAACCCCTCCAAACCTGTCTTAATCAAACTGGTTTTCAAGTCTTTTCTTTTAAAATTTTCATTTTCTACAATGGAAATTTTAGAGGGACTGGGAAGGAAAGGTGTATCAATCAATCAAATGTCTGAAAAGGCCAAGACAAAATCTGTAGAGAAAAAATCATCACAAACAACACAACATACAAAATTCACATACCGTAAATGTAGAAATTTACGTGGGGTGATATTCTCGTGGTTTTGATAAATGAACATTTCGCGTTGAGGATAAATTCACATTTCTTATGATTATTCATACTCTTTACTTAAGGAATGGTCACTATTTGGGGGATATTTAAGCAAATATTTTGTGGTAACTAAACCCACATGAAAATTTCAATGTTTACAGTATTGCAACCAAAATGCAATCATGAACTACATAACTGTGCAGAAGGGAGTAGTTCTTCAATAATTGCAAAATTGCATGGCAAAACAGCAAGCAGTAACCGTAGGTTACATTGAAGGCTGCTGTCTGTTTTCCTTTGTGGATGTTTAAAATTGTCTCTGATTTATGTAGGCTGTGTCTGATGCACTTGTTCCACATCTCAGTATCTTCTTTGTAGTGATGGAATAGAAAAGAAGTGTGTTGATTATTAATCTATTTTTATTTCAGACCTTAGAATTAGACGACATTAAAACCCACCACTGGTTGATCCAGGATTGTAGTGCTGTGACAGGAGAGAACTTATTGAAGGGTATAGACTGGATCATAGATGATATAGCTTCTAGGATATTTACCATGGATTGACAAGGCTATTTATAGATCTGATGAAATAAGCTTATCTGTGATAGAAGGCCTAGATGGTGCCAGGATATTTATATCTCAAGACAGACACTGACTAAATCTTTAATCATGAAAGAGGATTTGTACCTGTAATAGGAACAAGCATTGATATTGTAATTATTGTAACTTTTAAACCAGAATCACCGATCTTGGCCATCCTCTTACATTAAATGTTCTATAAAAGCTTTGTGTTTTGTCAGATCTCTGAAATTTTTATACCCCTGCTAAACCGGAGGGAATATTGTGATGGGGTGTCTGTTCTTATGAAACACATTGATTTTTGTGTCGCCTGCGAAGCGGAGTGATACATACATGAAGGTGTTACTTTACTGGTGACAGCGTTAACTTTTATGTAAAGGTTTTATGGGCACCTCAATAACTATAAGTCCTAGGTTGATGAAACTTGGTATGCATATGCCCCAGTAGTAGCTTAGCACATCTTTTGACTTCGACCTTGATTTTCTAGTTGAGTGGCATTGACAATTTTCAATACATATTAATGTTAAGGTTTTGCGATCACCTTTATATCTCAAGAACTTCTGTAGGGGGATAAATTTTCATTTATTTCGTGAATAAGAAAAATCCACGAAATTAAATCCCCTCGAATTTAGAATATTTAGTTAGAGAGTGTATATCAAAATTACAAAAACCACAAAAATTTGTCCCCACCAATTCGGTTTTGTGCTCTTAACCACAATTTATCCCCATGAAAATAAATGATTATACAGTATAAGTCCTAGGTTGATGAAACTTAGTATGCATGTGCCCAATAGTAGTTTTTGAGGAATAACAAGGTATTCCGATGGTGTCAGCAGGCGAGACATACTTTAGTGTTAACTCTAGTCTTATCCACAACTCCTCCTCAACTGGAAAATGGATCATCATGAAACTTGTACATAATCTCTGTTTAAAGGTATGTAGATGTGGACCCTCTGTTTTGAATAGGTTTAGCACTGTCCCAAGTTTTTTTTTTCTAGTTTTGTCTGTTTTCACCATATGAATTATGACTTCCCCTGCTTTTGTGGGGAGACATTTTGTTTTTGTACTGTCTGTCCGTCACAAAGTTTGTCAGTGCAACTCCTCTAAAACTACTGAACCAAATTCAATAAAACTTGGTATATAGAAAGGACAACATATGTAGTTGTGCATGTAACCAGGAAATTTTGGTCGTCAAATTTTTGGGGAAGTTATGGCCCTTTGAATTTAATAGAAATTTGCTGAAAATCCTCATTTATCACCATGTTATGGGAACTCCTCTGAAATTATTGAACTGAATTTAATGAAATTTGGTATATAGGAAGTACACCAAATTTAATGTGCGTATTGCCAGAAAATTTTGATCTTCAATTTTAGCGGAAGTTATGGCCCTTGAGAGGAGAAATTTGCTGAAAATCCTCATTTATTATCTTGTCATTGCAACTCCTCTGAAACTTTTGAATTTAATTTAATGAAACTTTGTATATAGGAAGGACACCAAATTTAGTGTGCATATTGCCAGAAAATTTTGATCTTCAAATTTTTGTGGAAGTTATGGCCCTCACTTGGTAAGGTAGGCGAAGCAGGAGTGTGTATGTAAGTGATCAGTAAACATACTGTAGAAGCAGAAATATGGGTTGGAAATTTAATTTCATTTATTTCAAGGGTAATAAAAATCCATGAAATAAAATCCACAGGTATGTAAAATATCTATTGTATATCAAAATAAAAAATCCTTTAAAAAAATTGTCCCCGCCCAATTCAGCTTTGTGCTTTTAACCACAAGATTTGATCCCCACAAATATGCTTATACAGTATTTTTTCAATCAAATGACAGCAAAAGCTTATAATCTATTTAACATAATTAAACTTTAAAAGTAAAGTAAATTCATCTTCTTTGGTTTAGAACAAATATATAATAAATAGAGTACATACCCTACATGTATAACAGGGAGATATAGTGACCAAATATTTTACTGCATATTTAGAAGAGGGGTGTCCAGTGCATGTAAATACTGCAACTTACTAAACAAGAAACACTTAAGATTAGCTTTATCAAGTTTTATACTTGAGAAAAAATTATGTACTTATATTTATACAGGTAATAACTGAGAGCAAAGGAAACAAAGCATAAAATAATGTAAAGACCATTAAATCAAGTTTAATATTTTTCATTTTTACTCAAGGTTTAATTAGTGAGCAAAATATGAACAAGACTATAACTTTTTACAGGAAAATTTTTCCCCAAGCAACTTCATTTTGAGTAGTTGGCAATGTTTACTGATCCTCTCAAAACACATTCATGCTTCTCTTACCCCACTAGCTATGTTAATTATTGAATTAACAAAGGCAGAGACAACATGGTCAATTGAAAGGGCTGCAAAATTTTCCCAGACAATTCAATTGCACTTATTTCTGTTTGTTAAAGACATGCAGCCCATAATTTTATGTCAAACAGTTCTTAATGCAATTAATTTCATTTTATCAGTAATAAGTGGCTTTTCCCTTTGATCTCATCCGCCTAATATTTTTTAGTATCATGGACAGTCCATGATAAAAGAACATATCATTTGGGAGCACTCGATAATTGTGACGTCATGCCATGAAATGTGACTTAGTATGACGTTATTGTACTGAAAACTGCTTAAATATGTGTATTTTTTAATTACCGGATTCATCTGATACTCACCTAGATATAGATAGTATCAAAACGGGAAGTATATAATATTCTATATGTAAAAATGTTGTATCATGCACATTTATTTTACTATCGGATTACTGTCTCTTGATCTTATAAACTGAATATAATTTTTTTACAATTTTATAAGATAGTCACATATAACATTTAGAAAAAAGAACAACAGAATTAATATTTTGATATTGACATTAATAAAATCACTTTTGACATATATTTGCATCCATGCACAATGAAATGGAATATCTACAAACTTTGTTCTCATGTCAATACATGTACTATTATGTTCATGTACAAAAATATTTGGTCCGATCACTCACAGTGTATTCAAGAACTTAGCATATACACAGTAACACCATGAAATACTACCAGAAAACAAACTCTCAGGTAAATATCCAGTTTTTCACTCCACAGCCTGGTGGATGGATTCACAATTACAATCATTAGTTGAAAACCATCAAGTTATCAGTCTATATCCTTGTACAGTTTTGTCCAGGAAACCTGCTACGATTTCTTTACTTCCATCACGATCCACAATGTCTAAACAATTGACCCAATCACTCGTCACATGATGACACAACCTCTGTAAAAATATTTGATAGCATATGTGATATATTAATTACAAAACTCACCTTTTTACACAGTATTTTTGATAAGCCTTGATTGACTAACTTTCAAAACTTTCCGTGGTCATCCACATGGAAGTATAGAAAAACATTTTTTTTTAACAATATGTAGACATGTTCTGCTTACTCTTCCGAAGCACCTGAGTTAACTTATTTCTATATGACTTCACGTTTCTGATGGAAATCATTTGATTAGTGTATTTTTTATTGTCTGGCTTGTTCCTGTTGTCTTTAATGTCAATTGGTTTTATATTGGTCTTTTCAGAATTCTACATTTAAATGCTCCATTTGTACTTCTTTGCCTTTCTAAAATGTGGTTGTTGTCCAACTTAATACCTTTCCTCCAGAGTATATTATAATGGCATTAAAGTGTCCCGTACAGACCAGTAAATCACTGTCATAATCTGGGACTTCTAACTTATTTAACAGAGTTATGGTATAGCCAGTGTTCATATACTCCTCCTCTGTAATCTGAAAAATAATCAGAATTTTATAAGAGGGTTCCCTGAAATAGTAACATTGTGTTAGTCATGATAAGGTTTAAAATAAATACAAGAAGTTCTTTTATTCTGTTCCTAGGCAAGCATCAGATTAACTTTTTTCAATTAAAGTTTGTTTTTGCCTACAAAAACGATGTCTCCCCCCGTTTCCCCAAAAAGTTCCAAGTTCAAAGGGCCGTAACTCCTACAAAAATTTGAGGATCAAAATTTCCTGGTAATATGCACAACTACATATGGTGTCCTTCCTATATACCAAGTTTTGTTGAATTCGGTTCAGTAGTTTCAGAGGAGTTGCGCTGACAAGATGATAAATAAGGATTTTCAGCAATTTTCTAAGTTCAAAGGGCTGTAACTCCTACAAAAATTTGAGGATCAAAATTTCCTAGTAATATGCACAACTACATATGGTGTCCTTCCTATATACCAAGTTTCATTGAATTCAGTTCAGTAGTTTCAGAGGAGTTGCGCTGACAAGATGATAATTGAGGATTTTCAGCAATTTTCGAATTTCAAAGGGCCGTAACTCCTACAAAAATTTGAGGATCAAAATTTCCTGGTAATATGCACAACTACATATGGTGTCCTTCCTATATACCAAGTTTCGTTGAATTCGGTTCAGTTGTTTCAGAGGAGTTGCGCTGACAAGATGATATTTGAGGATTTTCAGCAATTTTCTAAGTTCAAAGGGCCATAACTCCCACAAAAATTTGAGGATCAAAATTTCCTGGTAATATGCACAACTACATATGGTGTCCTTCCTATATACCAAGTTTCGTTGAATTCGGTTCAGTAGTTTCAGAGGAGTTGCGCTGACAAACTTTGTGACGGACAGACGGACGGACAGACGGACGGACGGACACGACAAAAACAATATGTCTCCCCACAAAAGTGGGGGGAGACATAAATATATTTTTACAGTACTGGGTTTTATGCTGCTATTCTTGCTTAATATATTCATGAAATTTGTATGTATGTTTTTGTTGTTTTTTTTTCAAACAGAGTTACTTTCCATTTATCACAAGATACCACAATAAATTTTAAAAGAGATAATTTTGAAGCTCTCCTCATTTGTTTCCCAACCTATGTAATTATGACGAATTTCCATTATATTTCAAATAATGAAGGGTGAATATTAATGAATGTTATTTCATGTTTAAATTTCACACTTGACCAATAACACAAGGACCAGCTAAGAAGAAGAAGAAGAACTCTTTATTATCCAATTAAGGACCCATTATAGGCATGATACACAGTACAATGACATTAACATGACACTAAGTGTGCTGAACTTGTTTAACAAACAAACTCTAGGTCAATCAATGTGTTTCTAATGAATATGACAACATGTAATTTAATAATTTTAATCCTGTAATTGATATAGAACATCAACTGAAAATCCAGAAATTTATTAAACTGAATAGAATATCAGGATATTTCATCTAAATCTATATTAATATGGTTAGGACCTGCCTTCTTAGTGATCATTGCAAGTTCCAAAAATTTTTAATGCAATATAAATGTGCAAGACTAAGAGGTAAACTAAAACATTAAGGAACTCTTATTTTGAGTCTTACCCCCTACCCCCTCCCCACCCCATGTCATTTGCATTCTTGAGAAAAGTATTGTTAAGAATATCCTGGATAAATAATTAATCATTAAAAAATGAATGATTTTCTGGTACACATAATGCTGTAGGGATTGCATCTGTAACGATAAACAAACAAGAACAGATTCTAGGTCCCCTGGCCGTTGAGTGGGAAAAATCTAAGTTTGATTGTTTAACAGGAAGTAGATGAGCAACAGATCTGAAAATGCATCCCACCATTTGGGACCCCTACCTGAAGCTCCATACCAAATAACAAAAGCCTATGATTAATAGTTGCAGAGAAAACTGTTACAAAGAAAGTGTGACGGAAGGACAGGCGGACGCTTGTTTTTCTTTGTCCCCACTTCGAGCAGATGGGGGGACATAAATACATACACTAAAATTACAGAAGATATAAATAGCTCCTGATTCTGTTCCTAATGCCACCTGGTGACAATCTGCTGCTGCACTGGCTGGGGGCAAGGTCAAGGTTGATGGATCAACAAACTTTCCTGAACACATCTGTAAATAAGTATAAAGAAGTGGTCTAGATTTAATATTTTTTTTAAAATCAAACTTCATAAGAGTATATAGAATCTCTCTGCAGAGATTTTGCATAGAAGTTTCATTGCCCTTGATAATTATTCAGATGAGATAATTAGACTTAGGAATCCACACCAATAATTATTTAGTGCGTAATAAAATATATTTATGTAATCTGAAAACCTAAGGGAATAATGATAGTTTCTTAAAGATTTTTTTTAAAGTTTATTTCTTAAAATTTAGTCTGTGACCTTGAAAATTTTTAAGTACCTGGTATCAAATACCTGGTACTACCTGAAGTTTTTTAAAAAAAAAACAACATAGGATAATTCTGAATAAACTTACAGCAGTTACAACAGATGGAGTCTTAACACAGGAGATGATTTGACCTTGATGGATAACATGAAGGTTACAGGAACTGTCTGCTGCTAACAGATAACTGGTCATCTTGCCATTCAGATCAGGTAAATCCACAGCCAGGAGACATGTAACTACTGACTTGGTTGTCTGGTCCTGAAATTTCAAATATAATTGAGCTTAGAATTGGCAACTGCTCAACTGCAATGTAATGCCAAGATAAGCTTTGTTAGGATATGATTGACTGAATTCAATTGATATAAAAAAACTTTTCATGCAGATAATTTAACAGTAGAAACTGCTATGGCTTCATCATTATTGGTTGAGTTCATAAACTATTTTTGTTGCATTTTGTAAGTTGCATATAACCACAAATATAAAAATCCAGCAAGGTGATAATTTTTGGATACTTTAAGCAATGTGTGTAAACCATAAAATTTAAAATCCAACAATTAGACATTATGGCGGAGCTATGAAAATTAATTCACAGTATTACTATATTTTATTCACAAGGTTGGGCAGAGCTTAAATTTCTCGGTCTTTAAGGTAGGATCTAAATGAAGAAGTCCGAAATAATTGACCCGTGACCAACCCAGTCAATAAAATAGAGAAATACTTCTAAAGGTCTGATACTACCATTAGAAAGTGGATAACATTTCATATCCCAGATAAAATCTAGTTCCAATAACATTATGGCAGACAATTACACCCAGCCTTTTTTCTTGTGAATTAATAACAATTTAAAATACCTTATTGCCCTCATTGATGTTAATCCTCCAAAGTTCTTTTGATGGTAAGACAGCAAATATTTCTCCTGAATCATTACTCATGACAATCTCTAAGTTATGGACTACAATAGAATAGACAAACAAACAGTTAGACTGCAGCTCATTTAAGGTTACAAATTACCATAAAATAAAAAAGCATCAAATGCCGATTTTGAATTGGCCAGCCAGGCCCATGCCCTCCTGTTTAACAGGAAAATTTGGTTAGGAATTGTATGTCAGACTAAGAGGTCCTAGAAAAACCTTCCTGTTTGAAAATTTCTTAATCTGCCACAGAGCAGTATACAACCCGTCCGATTCAACTATGGACTTTCGATTGTCGTGTAAAGTAAAGTGTGCAAACACAACAATGTAAATTTACGTCATCATGAATATTCAGTGAATGTTATATACATTATTTTTTGTCCATGAATAAAATACAAATGTATCAATTTCGATTTGCTTTATATACACTCCGAAAAAAGTTAAGCACCACCAGATTACAAACTGACGCCATACTTTTATTTGGCCATTTAACTCTCTGAAATTTTGCATGAGGAAACCTTGAAGTATTATCAATCGTTTGTTCCTAAAACAAATCAAAGTGATGTTTTCTTCTTTTACATCAGTGCCATAATTAATTTTGACTAAGCAATGACAAAACATCAAGTTTCAGGGGCCATTTTCACATGGTAAAAAAGTCAGTAAATTTTCATATCAAAGATTTCAACACAACTCCATCATTTACTTAACAGCATTGCAAAGTACTAGGAGTCTCGGAAACGAGTTTTAAACGTTTCATCAGAAATTTACCCCGTTTTTAAATTAGCATGTTTTTCGCAGTATTTTAGACCCGAATTTTTTAAAATGCTAATTTTTCTCCCGAAACACATGTTGAATAATAACTTAACGTTTGATTTTGAGTAATCTCCTTTATGACTAACATCAGCACGGCACTTCGCGAAAATTGTGTCTTTTTCTGTCATTTTCAGAAAATGATGGATGTTTGTGAATCTGGTAAATTGCACTCAAAATGAAATTTTCAGCCGTTTCATTAAAAAAACATGTCAGTGAAACAATTATCAAAGGTGAATATGTTTGGATTATTACAACAAATTTGTTTTAAATTTATTCGTCGAGAAAAAAATGACATATAAGTAAAAAAATCAAATTTTTCAAAAAAATAAAAATGTGAAAAAATGGAAAGTGGAAATCAAGAAAAACGCCATTTACCTCCAGTAATGATAAGTTGATTAAAAAATATTCTACAAAACATTTGAGCCAAAAAGTGAAAAATCTCTCGAGAAAATTGCGTTTTTCTCTTTTTTGCTGAAAATTTCATCCTAACCGAATAATCTCCCTTTTCTCTTACAATTGATTTATTTTTCGTCTTTTTTTTTTTTTTACAAAAATCTCTTCCCAGTATGTTAACCTATTGGATATTGCATCGTATGTTTAAATTCATAACTTTAAATGTACAAAAAAAAAACATTTTTCCTCGAAAGTTTTCTTCAAGACGGTTTTAGTCATTTTTTGTGGTTTACTTTGATCAGGCATTTCAAAGCGGCTGACCATATCTTGTTCAAACATTTTGGTGGAAATTCACATTAAGAGCACATTCTTAAAGATAAAACTTTAGAATTGGGCTCTAATTTATTCGGGATTTGTAAAATGGGCTTAAAAGCTAGACTTTAAAATATTAATAGGGTGGTGCTTAACTTTTTTCGGGGTGTATAGTTTCTTTTCGTTCATATCATTACCATGTGCCAAATTAATTTGATGTTGACTTGGGTTATCACTTCCTGTAATGCATAAGACAATAGTATGGTTAAATTAAAATTCCACTCATTGATTGAATGAATTGGTCGTGCAAAGGTTTAATCTGATTGGATATTGATGAATGGTCTGACTGAAGTTGCACACAGCTCCTATTTGATTGGGTTTTCCCCAATGTGATGATTTGTGTTTTTTGTTAACGATAAGCTTGTTCATGACGACATAAATTTTCATTGTTGTGTTTGCACACAATGGAAAGTCCATAGTTGAATCGGACGGGTTGTATAAACTTTTGTTTGATCCTTTAAAACCTTTTGAATAAGAAATATTCAGGCAAGGAAAACCTACATGTTCTTATCCCGGTGAGACTTTCAATTGTTAACAAAATGCAAACACCTAATTGCAGGCATTTTTTTTTTCTTTCCTTCATCAAAATCATTAAATAATTTTTATGGTGATTGATTAGTTAACAAAAGGTGTTTATATGAAAATCATCTAAAAAAATGACCAATTCAGGAAAGACACTCTTTTATAATCATAATCTTTTACAGTGTCAAATTACTTGAAATATTGTTGGTCAGTATAAGGTTGATGCTGAGCTGGAGTTTGGTACACTTTGTCAGGTTATCACATTGCACCTTGACACATAGTGTGGTAGGGTATAAAAGCTACATGGTTAGGTTTCGGACAAAGTATACTTACTTGCATTAGTATGTGTCAGTATACAGTTTATACTGGAGTCTGATACACTTTGTCTACAGAGGATCTGACGGTTACAGAATATAGTCATCATACCACTGGAATCAGCAACGGTCAGGTCATTGTGGTAAAACTTGGTTATATCTTCTACTACCATGCACTGGATAGGGCCACCTTTAGTTTCCATGGTAATCTATTGAAATAGACAAATAATAATTGATGGTTAGGTGAAATTAAAATCATTTAACTTTATGTAAGTGAATAAGCAAATTTTTATGAATGCTGGCATTGTTTACATTATATTTTAATCTAGATCCAATTGCAAAACAGCGAGCAGAGACCACTGGTCACACTTAAGTCTACTAGCTGTTTTTCACTCTGAATTTTAAATTGCCAGTGATCTGTAGGTTATGTCAGCTTACTTATTCCATGTATAATTATCTTCTATGTTATATAAGATAGTAAAATCAGTGCAACAAAATTAAAAACCTGTGATTTTTCGAAGTCATCTTGTGATTTGGTGACATCCAATATCCGTATAATGCCATCCTCTCCACCAATAATCAGATTTAGTCCACTTTGTCTGTACAGAGAAAACAAACTTTAATGTTACAATACTTAAATATTTTTTTCTTCTGTAAAAAGAGCTACAATTGTACATGAAGGTGTGTAAAATCAAATTTCAAAATGATAATCTGTACATGTACTAAGAGCTTTCATAGGCCTGTATATCAAATATTCTAATATATATATGCAGGTCTATGGAGCTTTTTTCTTTGACTTTGCATAAACTATATTGTTGTATATTTATCAGATTTTTAAACGACACATAGAAACAGAAAATAAAGTGTAGCAGCGTCTAAATATGAAAATCACCAATCTTTATCCAGTCCAGTTTACAAGATTACTTTTGTTGTTTTCTCTATTCATTTTCTTTCCGTTCAAATTGTCCCATAAATAGAGCATGAATTACCCCTAATTAACCTAATAAAACCGATTGTGAGTAGATTTAATAACACCAATAATGAAATTACCTTGCAGGTGGAGGCCAAATGACAGGGCAATATTAATATTTGCCATTTTAGCTATATTTGGTTTAACTAAAAAACACAAAGAAAATGCCCTGGCAAAACAGATCAAGTGTACACATACAAAATACTAAAAGTTTATGCAAAAATTATTATCTAGACACTGCTACGCCTTATCAAGCTTTAGGCTCCACATGTACTGAAAAAAAAAGATGTAAAATATCAGTCTTTTTTTTTTCGAAGTGTAAAGATGAACCTTTACCCTGCCCTACATTTGATATGATAAAGAATTTTAACCCTAATAAGTGAAGAAACAATAGAAAAAGGAAAAAAAAGATCTGTCTCAAAATTTAACTTTTTTTTGAAAACAGGAGTGTTAATTAAGTATGAGATGCCAAGTGGGTGCAGAGGGGCTGGGAGACATGAGACCTGTTACCAGCCTTCATTCAATGACTGATACAAGACGCAAGGACCCACAAATTGGCATTGAAGTCAAACACAAATACAAATGTGTTTAAGGCTTGAGCAATCAAAATACAAAATAAAAATAGTGAAAAATAAACATGAAAAAAAAACTTCACTTGTTGGTACATATGTAGCCCCTGAGGCTCTGCCTGACCCTTGATTGAAAAAGATGCTCAAGTCAAGTCAAGTTAACTTTTGAAGTCGGTGGACATATAACATTATTAAATGACTAGAAAATATCTTTATTTCATTGGTTTAGAGAATATGAAACTATCTAGAATAGAACATTATGTCCGCCGCGCAATTATGCACGGGAGGGTAATAAATATTATGTCGTGTTAGCGTGTACCCAAAATAGAATTAGCACCGCCAACATAATGGAAAATTAAAGGCTTATTTTTATTGGATAATAATATTTGTAACGACCAATCATAGCGTGTCTTATGAACCATCTTTAAAAAATGATTCATGTTGGGCCTCCTAATAAACGCTTTGTAACTATTGACACCGAAGCCTTGGACAAGATTCTTTACGAGAAAGATGCTAAAAATACCAGAAGGGCGGAAATAGCAGTACGTACTTCCCGCGCATATCTACGAAAGAAAAAATTACCGGAACAATTTGAACCGCTTCCGAACAGTGAACTTGATGTTACCGATATTTTGTCAAAATTTTATACAGAAGTTCGTACCGAGAATGGAGAAATGTACAAAAAATCTAGTCTTTTTTCACTTCGACATATGGAATAAACCAATTTCTAGGAAACTAAATTGTAAAATGGGATATTTTTAACATATCTAAAAAATGCATAACAATCATTTAATAAAACAATTGATGACTTTGGGTTTCATTTGACATGAGGATTTATCAACCCAAAGTGGTTATATTTACCTCGGCCATTGGCCTCAGTGAATATTTCACCACTTGGGGCACAGGGGCTTGTTACGAAAAAAAATTAAATATCTATATAAAAAACAGTGGTTTTTTGTGTAGCCTGCAAAGCAGAGCGGGACATAGGTGTTACTTTACCGGCGACGGCGGCGTTAACTTTTTGGAAAAGTTTTATGAGCACCTCCATATCTCAAGAACTATAGGTCCTGGGTTGATGAAACTTGGTATGCATATGCCCCAGTAGTAGCTTAGCACAGTTGCATCCTCATCTTTTGACCTTAAGCTTGATTTTCCGGTTGAGTGACTTTGACAATTTTCAATACATATAATAGCAATGGAAAAGTTTTGCGAGCACCTCCATATCTCAAGCACTATAGGTCCTAGGTTGATGAAACTTGGTATGCATATGCCCCAGTAGTAGCTTAGCACCGTTGCATCCCCATCTTTTGACCTTGACCTTGATTTTTCGGTTGAGTGACTTTGACAATTTTCAATACATATAATAGCAATTGAAAAGTTTTCCATATCTCAATAACTATAGGTCCTAGGTTGATGAAAATTGGTATGCATATGCCACAGTAGTAGTGTAGCAGAGTCATTTTTATGCCTATTTATATATTGTATATTAAATGTCTTTGTAACATGTATTTCTTATATAAAAATGAATTGAATTAAACTTACGTCAGTAATAGTCTAAAACATATTTCATTGGCTAGTCTTTAATTTCTATTTATACTTTCTAGGGATACCTTTCTTTTCTATTCTGATTGGTTATGGTTGATTTGGCGGGTTTCTTTGTAGCTCTTTTGTTCTTGTCGGGCAGACCGGTTTGAGATTTTGATAGTGACGGATGATTATATACGTGTCAGCTGTAATTTAAATTCTCTTGATTGATACTAGAAGTTGAAATGATTTGACGGTATTGAAAATTGGGACTAGATATATTGAGACTGTTATTTGAAGTTGAAGCTGTATCAATTCAGGATTGTATTTATTTCTTTGGGACATTTTATTCGACAGACATCGTAAGTTGCACTCTTATAATTCTCACATTTAACATGAACGTAATTTAGTCTATATTTTCTAAGTCCGTATATTGCACCTCTGGCATGAATATGGTAGCTAACAGTATTTTATAGCATTGCAAGCGTAAGCGTTATTTTTGGAACCAAAGTCTAGGCTATTTATAATTTTACAAGTGATACTTGTATTACTCGTTTTTAATGTATTGAAATAAGTTGCGTAACTTGATTATAGTTTTTAAGAGTTTGTAATGTATAAAAGAAACGGGTAATAATTATGAAACCATAGTTATACTTGGCATTTTGTTTATAGATCCTGTTTTCCTGTCTATGTTGACTTATACGATGTAAACCCGTTCCAGGACCCTATTTTTACCTTTACGGCTTGCTCCACAAGTGGTAAGCTTAGTTTGTATACTTGCGTGTGGTAAGATTTTTATTGTCTCCCTTCATATTTTTGATTATTAAATAATTCGATATTGCATCAAACGGATTTATGAATCTTTACATATACTATTTAGAAACATAGTTTGATAATTAATTATTTGTGAAAAGATTATTAATTTACATGTTTAAAGTTATTTTTGCTATTTTATACACGCAAATACACCTTAATGTTTTCTTATAAAGTTTTGGGGTCGGCTCAAGGCCGTTCTATTGTAATCAAATACACATCCAATCACATTGGAATGCGATACATGTATTAAAAAGGTCAAATGTACTTTAACAGATCGCACCTGTTCTGTGTTGCGATAGAGGTATTTAAACATATAAATTTTACCATATTTATCTGTGATATTGTTATATTGTATTGATTGATTGTTACTTCTATATTTAATACTTGATTAATTGTAAATTTCAGAGCCTTATTTATTTGGTAATAAAATCTTGGAACCCTATGCAGTGTTTCCTTGGAGTGATACCCCCAGAAACAGCCCCTGCAACAATGGCGCCCACGTAGTTTTTGGTGGATCCCTGGCGACGGGTGGGCGAAGACTTCCGAGATCAGCCGACTCAGCTGTGTGCACATTCCGATTCCATCCGAAGTGATTATGCGCATGGACAGAACTGTTTATTTACAACCGATCGGCTAGCTAGCACGTGTTCCGTCCACATGGAGTTGTTTACAGTTTACAGATACAGAGTTCCAGCTTAAGTTTAAGTTGTATTATTGTGTAATATTTTTTTTTGTGATTTGGAATTTATTCTGTATTAAGGTAGGACATTTACTTTATACAGTTAGTGTGTACAGTATAGTTTGCTCTCTGATTATTTTTTCTCTTAGTTACAGCATATCCCGTCCTTATTTTTTTTTCATTGTGTGCTTTTATGTGAGTGAACAAGGGTTCTTTGTAAATATTGTCATTTATTTGTGATAGCACATACACCCTTTTGATTTTTTTTCTTTCGTTATTGAAGTACACATGTAATTATAAGATCCCTCCTTTTCTGGTGTACTTTACGTGCTGTAATTAGATTTTAGTGAAACTTACGCATATTAAGAGGCAGTACTATCGTATTCAGTAATTGTATATTAGTACTTTGAAATTTTTGTTTGAATTTTTGGTACTGTATTTTGAAAACACTGTACATGTAAACCAGTCTTGATTATGTTTTAACTGGTACTGAACATAGATGATTTGTTTTTGCTGATAGTTAGATAGAATGGGTGTTTAGTATATTGAGTTTAGATAGGTCAAATTTTTGAATTTTGACTTAGTGTAGAAATATTGTAAAACCTAGCCTTACATTTTGCGTGGTGTTGGTACTTAGTATTTATTGAGTTGCACATAGCATCATAGTAACATCACTTGATTTGACTTAGACATTTGACATACCGGTTGTGGTCAGGTGTTTTTGTTGTGTTGGACTTTGCTTTTGTATTCAGGGTAGGTAGTTGTCCCTTGAGTTGTTGTACCTTACTTCCGGTGTTTGATTTTTTTTTCACTCTGATTTTTTTTTTTTCTCCTTGGCATCTGTTGTTTACTTTACTTTACATTCTTTTTCTGTCATACTTGTACATCTTAGTGGCCATACGTGTATCGTGACCGACTTAGTACCGCAGCGCGTTTATCTACCGAGAACTACTTAGTATTGCAGGTAGGTTTGACTTTGTTTTTTTTTTACATTGTACTTAGAGCTTTATTTACTTTTGTATTTTCTTGTGTGTATTTGTATTTTTGTCTCGCCCGCGAAGCAGAGCGGGACATAGGTGTTACTTTACCGGCGGCGGCGACGGCGGCGTTAACTTTTTGGAAAAGTTTTATGAGCACCTCCATATCTCAAGAACTATAGGTCCTGGGTTGATGAAACTTGGTATGCATATGCCCCAGTAGTAGCTTAGCACAGTTGCATCCCCATCTTTTGACCTTGACCTTGATTTTTCGGTTGAGTGACTTTGACAATTTTCAATACATATAATAGCAATGGAAAAGTTTTGCGAGCACCTCCATATCTCAAGAACTATAGGTCCTAGGTTGATGAAACTTGGTATGCATATGCCCCAGTAGTAGCTAAGCTCAGTTGCATCCCCATCTTTTGACCTTGACCTTGATTTTCCGGTTGAGTGACTTTGACAATTTTCAATACATATAATAGCAATGGAAAAGTTTTGCGAGCACCTCCATATCTCAAGAACTATAGGTCCTAGGTTGATGAAACTTGGTATGCATATGCCCCAGTATTAGCTTACCACAGTTGCATCCCCATCTTTTGACCTTGACCTTGATTTGTCGGTTGAGTGACTTTGACAGTTTTCAATACATATAATAGCAAATGGAAAAGTTTTGCGAGCACCTCCATATCTCAAGAACTATAGGTCCTAGGTTGATGAAACTTGGTATGCATATGCCCCAGTAGTAGCTAAGCTCAGTTGCATCCCCATCTTTTGACCTTGACCTTGATTTTCCGGTTGAGTGACTTTGACAATTTTCAATACATATAATAGCAATGGAAAAGTTTTGCGAGCACCTCCATATCTCAAGAACTATAGGTCCTAGGTTGATGAAACTTGGTATGCATATGCCCTGGTATTAGCTTACCACAGTTGCATCCCCATCTTATGACCTTGACCTTGATTTGTCGGTTGAGTGACTTTGACAGTTTTCAATACATACATGTATAATAGCAATGGAAAAGTTTTGCGAGCACCTCCATATCTCAAGAACTATAGTTCCTAGGTTGATGAAACTTGGTATACATATGCCCCAGTAGTAGCTTAGCACAGTTGCATCCCCATCTTTTGACCTTGACCTTGATTTTCCGGTTGAGTGACTTTGATTATTTTATTGCATGTATTTGCAATGTTTAAGTTCTATAAACATCTTTTGATCTCAGAAACTGAAAATCCATGTAAATTCAAAGTATAGTGGAAGTAAGAAAGAATAATTGTTTCTGATGCTGCCGGCAGGCGAGACATACTTTAGTGTTAACTCTTGTTGTATTTTGTACTTTGTAATTCTGTGATTGTATTTATATATACTTACTTTTGTCTTGTATTGTTTTTGTATTTGTGTATATTGTATTGTCTTGTTTTCTTTATTTTGTTTTTCTCTCGTTTCAGCTAGTGCTACTTAGATTTCAGACTTACTTTACTTTAAATTTGATTATTTTACTTTACTTTAAATTTGATTATTTTACTTTACTTTTGATTACAGTGCTTTACTTTACTTTACTTTACTTTACTTTTATTTACTTTAAAGATTTTGGTTAACTTTATTTTACTTGAAGTTAAATAACTTTTTGTTAACTTTACATCTACTTGTATTACTTAATTAAATTTTTGTTAACTTTACACTTTTGATTTGATTTAATTTAATTTAGTTTAATTTATTTGAAGTTTTCTTTACTTATTTTTCTTTTTCATTCTTTAGTTAAAGAGTAATAGTTCTCTAATTGACTTTTGATCTTTCAGTTTAGCTTATTATTTATTTATTTTTTTTTATTTTTCACTTAGAGATTTTCCTTTTCAGAACTAGTATTTGATTAGTAGTTTTATGCACATTTTATTTTTGAAATAAAGACATACAACAATCTGTGTTTATTTTCTTATTAACACATATATTTCTCTATTTCAGTGGTATGTACATGACCAGGTACATAGTTTACTCTTCATAGATTACATTTGTTTCTCTTTCAGAAATCTTTTTGTTTATTGTAGTGCCTTCCAGACAACGACCCCTTTGAAGGTAAGTTACATTTTTGTACTACGCATGCTTTTATTTATTACAGATTATCATGGATACTGTTGATCAGCATACCTCTCATGGATCACACAGAAGACGTAGACGACCTAGGCGTGGTAAACGACGGCCATATTGGTATGAACCATCATCACCAACCGACCAGACATCTACACCAGCTCCGACTCCTAATCCTACTTCATCACCACCTGCCAGACAGCCTATCATCTGTTACCGCTGTGGTAGACCTGGACACATTGCCATAGGATGTCGTGTTAGACTGGACCATTCAAGGATAGCCTACAACTTCCAGCAGATGAACATGGAAGATAGAGCGTACCAACGGCAATATCAGAGACCATATGGAAATACCAGCAACCTTATGGGTGACGCAAATGAGGTAACCGTAAGAATAGATGGCATCGCCGCATCAGCCCTCTTAGATACTGGTTCTACAGTTAGTACAGTCAGCGAGTCCTTTCACAGTCAGTACCTTGCAGACCATCCTGTACAGACTCTTGACCGGATTCTTCATATTGAGTGTGCAGACGGCCAGCCAATGCCATACCAGGGATATATCAGTACGGACTTGGAGCTTCCTGGAACCTCATCTGATATGAAGCACCAGTGTTTACTTTTGGTTGTACCTGACAGCAACTACAACAAGAGTGTACCACTGCTACTTGGAACCAACTTATTGAAACCAGCTATGGAAGATGTCAAACAACGCTATGGTAACCGATATCTACAAGAAGCTGATCTACATACACCATATTACCTGGCCTTTAAATGTATGAGCATGAGGGATAAAGAACTAACCAAGAGAAACAACAGACTAGCCATAGTGAAGTGTGCAGAAGGAAAGACCATACATATACCACCAAACAAGGACGTTGTTCTTCAAGGTTACTTGGACCACGAGTTGCCTTACCATCCTGTCTGTGGAATGTTGCAGCCTACAGAGAGAGCAGCCATACCGACTGACTTGGATATAGCACCATCCCTTGTGTCATACCAGTACAAGAACAACAGACTCTTACCAGTCCACATCAGTAATGTCACCACAAGGACCGTTGCTGTTTCACCACATGCCATCTTGTGTGAGCTTCAACCAGTGTCCATTGCAGAACTTGACATCACAGAGGACTGTATACATGATGTTTTAGATGAAGTCAGCTTACCAACAGATCTGACAGATGAACAGCTAGAAGATGGAAAGAAACTTCTCCAGAGATTCAGAGACGTCTTCAGCACATCCGACACCGATATAGGACACACTGACGCAGTACGACACAGGATTGACTTGATGGATGACCTTCCTTTTAAGCAGAGAAGTCGACGCATACCACCAGCCATGTTTGAGGAAGTTAGAACACATCTCCAGCAGCTACTTGCAGCAGGTATCATCCGCCGTTCCCATTCTCCATGGTCATCGAATGTGGTTCTTTGCCGCAAGAAAGACGGAAAGCTGAGAATGTGTGTCGACTATCGCATGCTGAATGCCAGAACCATCAAAGATTCCTACGCCTTGCCCAGAAGTGAAGAGATATTAGACGCACTTGGTGGAAACAGATATTACACCGTACTGGATATGAAGAGTGGGTACCATCAAGTGGAAGTAGATGAACCACACAAGGAGCGGACAGCCTTTACAGTAGGACCCCTTGGATTCTACGAGTTTAACAGACTTCCGTTTGGCCTTGTCAACAGTCCAGCAACATACCAGAGATTGATGGAAGAGATCCTTGGAGACCTACATCTCAACATCTGTTTCATCTACCTGGACGACCTCATCATCTTTTCAGACACCTATGAGGAACACCTTAACAGATTAGAGAAGATACTCCAACGACTAAGAGAAAGTGGATTGAAGTTGTCACCCAAGAAGTGTTCATTTTTCCAGGAGAAGGTGAAGTACATTGGACACATCGTTAGCCAGAATGGTATTGAACCTGATCCAGCTAAGATAGAGAAAGTCAAATCCTGGCCCAGACCTACGTCACCTGAAGAAGTGAGACAGTTCCTTGGTTTCGTGGGGTACTACCGCAAGTTCGTCAAAGACTTTGCCAAGATTGCCAGACCATTGACAGACTTGATGCCAGCTCCCAAGAAGACTAGCAGACGCAAGAAGTCCTCCAGTGCACCATCTACTAACAACTGGATATGGGGTGATCAGCAAGAAACAGCCTTCCAGAATCTGAAGTCTCAGCTACAGAAGCCTCCTATTCTTGGATTTCCTCGATACGATCAGCCTTTCGAGCTCCACGTAGATGCCTCCATGTTAGGACTTGGCGCAGTTCTATACCAGGAACAAGACAAGACGAAAAGAGTGATAGCCTACGCCAGCCGTGGTTTAAGCAAGGCAGAGCGGAACTACCCAGTCCACAAGCTTGAGTTCCTGGCACTGAAATGGGCGGTCACCGAGAAGTTCCATGACTACTTGTATGGGAACAGATTTAGTGTGCTCACTGATAACAACCCTTTGACGTATGTCCTGACAACAGCTAAACTGGACGCTACAGGTCATAGATGGATCGCCGCCTTAGCATCGTACAACTTCGACATCTCGTACAGGCCAGGCAGCAGCAATGCAGATGCAGATGGATTATCACGACTCCCTGGATTACTCAACAGGAAAGCTGATATCAACTTGAGCCAAGAGTCCGTTCAAGCCATCTGTAACCTCGCACATGCACAGCCAGTCGTACAGAGCCTGACGATGTCCCAACAGGCAATTGACGAACCATCCTTACCAACCCAAGCTCCAGTAAACGTCAAAGCATCACAGAAGAACGATCCTACCATCAAGGAATGGATGTATTGGGTCAAAGAACATCAGAGACCAACTAGAACACAGATTGAGAGATCACCACACAACACCTGGTTTTTGACCAACTTTGAGAAGATGAAGTTGATAGATGGAGTTCTATACAGAGAGATACAGATAGACCAGGAACCAGTGAACCAGCTTGTCCTTCCAGAAGCCTGTGTACCAGCTGTTATGAAAGCTCTTCATGATGATATGGGACATCAGGGCCGAGACAAGACGATGTCACTGCTAAGAGATAGATTCGTGTGGTATGGTATGACCAGAGATGTGGAGGATTGGATTAATCAGTGTCAGCGTTGTCTACGAAGAAAGACACCAGTCAACGACAGAGCACCACTAGTAAACATCGAGACTTCACAGCCACTTGAACTTGTCTGTATGGACTACCTGAAGTTAGAAAGATCGAAAGGAGGATATGAAGATGTATTAGTCATCACAGACCATTTTACCCGGTATGCACTTGCTGTACCTACCAAGAATCAGACTGCCAGAACAACTGCAGAGGCTTTCTTCAACCACTTCGTAGTGCATTATGGATTGCCAATGAGGATACATTCTGATCAGGGTGCCAATTTCCAATCGAAGATCATCAAGGAGCTTTGCAAGATCACAGGAATGGAGAAGTCGAGGACCACTCCGTATCATCCTATGGGGAATGGTATGACTGAACGTTTCAACCGGACGTTGATAGATATGCTTGGTACCTTAGAGACAACACAGAAGAAGGACTGGAAGTCGCACATCGCTGGACTCGTCCATGCTTACAACTGCACCCGACAGACCACTACAGGATTTTCTCCGTACTTCTTGATGTTTGGCAGACATCCCCATCTACCAGTGGATTTAGCGTTTGGTATTGAGCGGGAGAATGAGAAAGAACCAGCCACCAAGTACGTCGAGAATATGAAGGAAAGACTTAAGAAAGCTTACGACCTGGCACACAGAGCAGCTAGTACAGCCCAGAAGAGACAGAAAACCGGATATGACAGAAAAGTAAGAGGAGCTATTCTGCAACCTGGCGACAGAGTACTTGTGAAGATAGTAGCCTTCGACGGGAAGCACAAGTTAGCCGACAAGTGGGAGGAGGACCCGTACCTGGTTGTTAAGCAGCCTAACAGTGACGTCCCAGTGTATGTGGTTCAGAAGGTGAATGGCGAGGGCAAGAAGAGGACTTTACACAGGAACCTTTTGCTCCCCATAGATTATCTACCGGCAGATGGAAATGTGGAGAAGACCCCTGCACCTGTTGTAAGGGCCGGCCGCACGCCGCGGAAGGTACCTGCAAGGATTGAAGAGACGAAGTCTGACAGCATCTCTCAGAAGGATGACACAGGATCAGATGAAGAGTCAGAGCAGGAGGAGTATTATTATTACGTACCAGTGGAGATACCACCTAGCGACACAGATCGTGGACCTTTTGGTGTGGAAGATGCTCCGGTACAAGGGACCCTTGGTGTTCCTGGTGACGATCAGATCAACATCAGGGGAGGACAGGGCAATGGTTTAGGAGAGGACGCTCTTCCTCTGGACCAAAGAGAGACTGGAGAACTAACCCCTGTAGGTGATAGAGATGTAGCGACTGGTCAAGAGTCTGAGGAACATCCCCCAGATATGGATATTGGAGATGTAGCTGACAGTGCGTCTACAGACTCATCACTGGATAATGGTAGATCGGTAGATACTCCCACAGATATCAGAGAAAGACAGATGATGCAACCGAGGCAGAGACATCGCCGAATATTGCCGACACCACCACGGCCAACACCTGATACACCAGTGACAAGACCTCAGAGAGATCGCCGACCACCTGCGTATCTGAAGGATTACGTCACTACGTCCAAGCAAGCAGCTGCTATTCCAGATTGGAAACAGAAGATAAATTGGTTAGAGGAACAGGCAGCAAATGGACGTTTTGAGGGATTAGAGTTTGCGTTGGCCAGAACTATCTTGCACATCATAGAGAACAGTTAGAAATCCGCAGTGCCTATTCATGTCGAGGACAACATGTTTTTCGAAGAGGGGAGAAGACCGAATGATGTGGAAATCATTTTTCAACGAGGGGGAGGATGTAGCAGAGTCATTTTTATGCCTATTTATATATTGTATATTAAATGTCTTTGTAACATGTATTTCTTATATAAAAATGAATTGAATTAAACTTACGTCAGTAATAGTCTAAAACATATTTCATTGGCTAGTCTTTAATTTCTATTTATACTTTCTAGGGATACCTTTCTTTTCTATTCTGATTGGTTATGGTTGATTTGGCGGGTTTCTTTGTAGCTCTTTTGTTCTTGTCGGGCAGACCGGTTTGAGATTTTGATAGTGACGGATGATTATATACGTGTCAGCTGTAATTTAAATTCTCTTGATTGATACTAGAAGTTGAAATGATTTGACGGTATTGAAAATTGGGACTAGATATATTGAGACTGTTATTTGAAGTTGAAGCTGTATCAATTCAGGATTGTATTTATTTCTTTGGGACATTTTATTCGACAGACATCGTAAGTTGCACTCTTATAATTCTCACATTTAACATGAACGTAATTTAGTCTATATTTTCTAAGTCCGTATATTGCACCTCTGGCATGAATATGGTAGCTAACAGTATTTTATAGCATTGCAAGCGTAAGCGTTATTTTTGGAACCAAAGTCTAGGCTATTTATAATTTTACAAGTGATACTTGTATTACTCGTTTTTAATGTATTGAAATAAGTTGCGTAACTTGATTATAGTTTTTAAGAGTTTGTAATGTATAAAAGAAACGGGTAATAATTATGAAACCATAGTTATACTTGGCATTTTGTTTATAGATCCTGTTTTCCTGTCTATGTTGACTTATACGATGTAAACCCGTTCCAGGACCCTATTTTTACCTTTACGGCTTGCTCCACAAGTGGTAAGCTTAGTTTGTATACTTGCGTGTGGTAAGATTTTTATTGTCTCCCTTCATATTTTTGATTATTAAATAATTCGATATTGCATCAAACGGATTTATGAATCTTTACATATACTATTTAGAAACATAGTTTGATAATTAATTATTTGTGAAAAGATTATTAATTTACATGTTTAAAGTTATTTTTGCTATTTTATACACGCAAATACACCTTAATGTTTTCTTATAAAGTTTTGGGGTCGGCTCAAGGCCGTTCTATTGTAATCAAATACACATCCAATCACATTGGAATGCGATACATGTATTAAAAAGGTCAAATGTACTTTAACAGATCGCACCTGTTCTGTGTTGCGATAGAGGTATTTAAACATATAAATTTTACCATATTTATCTGTGATATTGTTATATTGTATTGATTGATTGTTACTTCTATATTTAATACTTGATTAATTGTAAATTTCAGAGCCTTATTTATTTGGTAATAAAATCTTGGAACCCTATGCAGTGTTTCCTTGGAGTGATACCCCCAGAAACAGCCCCTGCAACAGTAGCTTAGCACAGTTACATCATCATCTTTTGACCTTGACCTTGATTTTACGGTTGAGTGACTTTGATTATTTTTATTGCATATATTTGCAATGTTAACTATAAACGTCTTTTGATCTCAGAAACTGAAAATCCATGTTAATTCAAAATATAGTGGAATTAAGAAAGAACAATTGTTTCTGATTGTGCTGGCAGGCGAGACATACTTTAGTGTTAACTCTTGTTATATAGAGATATTTAATTTTTTTTTCGTAACAAGCCCCTGTCCTCATGTCAACCTCACCATGTATAATAAAACATAAGCTCTGTAGAGCTTTTAAAACCGACATAAACCTACCTAAATATTGTTCTAAGTGAAAGTGTGTTGAAATTGTATGATGTTTTTAAAGAAAATGTAGGTTTGAGGTCCAAATTCCCAGAAGATCTTTCATTTTTCAACTTCATTTTTCTCCCATAAAAAGGTAGATAACTCTAAAATTTAGAACGTTACGTTACGTGACCTTTCAAAGGCAGTGCTTACTACCACAGCAAGATAAGTGTCATACATGTGACGAATCTGTGATGACAAAGCTGGAGATTTTGATTCACTTATTAATCTCAAACTGTTTATACAATCATCAGGTCAATTATGGCAATAAACCTTTAATTAACACCTTTACCTGTAAAATTAACGTCTACCTAATCGACAAACCCCTAATTAAAACAACGGAAATGTTTTATGACTGAACAATTAAAATGTCTATAAAACTAATTTGTCATGTCTTGAAAAAGCGGGAGATTACACAAAAGGTCGGGAGAACGGGAGATGGATCAAAAAGTCGGGAGATTTCGTCTCCCGGCGGGAGAATCACATGTATGAAGTGAGGTCAGAAGAATTTTCGGTTCCGAGAAAAACATAGAAAATAAAAAGATCTATATTAAGAAAAATACAATTGCATCATGTTCATACTAGACTGATTTCATTCGTTTAAAACGAGGGCAAGGAATTATATAGATTTTTTTGTCTAAGGTCAAGGCCACAAGTTCAGATAAACCATGGACTTGTATATTAATTTGTTTTATATATAGGTCCATGGATAAACATTCAGCATTTTGGCTGAAATTACTTTCCAGGGCTTTAAATAGACAATTCAAATGATTTCATCTGAATTTCTACAACTTTCCAGCAAACAATGAACTACCAAGAGGTCAAGGTCATACCGACTTTGATGTTACTGCGAAAAAGACCAACCAAGTTTTTACCGATGATTTAAACCCTCACTAATTCATTTGTCGGTTTCCCATTTTTTTTATTTATTTCATTAATAAGATATCAAATTTTAAAGGAACTAGTGGACTTGAACAACACAATTGTCCACACTTAAGTTATTTCTGCAGCAATTTGACTTCAGCATAGACCTGTATATAAATATTATATAAACGTCTGAAAGAAGTAGCCAACGTATCAACCTACGGGATGTCGGATCGAAAACAAAAATGATAAATAAATTTCTAAAATGGTGTTTTTTCATGGACAAAACAGACTACTTACAAGAAGCAAAAAGTCAATTGTCAGATGAAAGATTCTATAAAAAACTGGACTCGGATACCACGATAGAATTTATCAAGAAGATCAACAACTCATTAACTGAAATGCATTCTCGTGGTAACATAGACGACAAAACCTTAGAGTATCTTCGCCCTGAAGATCCCAAGGCGGGACGCTTGCTTTTACCTCCTCCCTAAAATACATAAAGAAAACAATCCTGGTAGACCTATTGTTTCTGCCAACGGCCATCCAACAGAAAAAATATCCGAGTTTGTCGATTTCCACCTCCGACCTTTCGTTGAAAAATTGCCATCACATATCAAAGACACTACTGACTACCTAAAGAAAATGAACAACCTTAACATACCTCCAAATACCAAACTTGTGACTATGGATGTAACTTCCCTTTATACCAACATACCACATGATGACGGAATAGAAGCTTGCAGGAAAGTGTGGGAACAGCGAACGATTAAAGAACCTCCAACAGAATGTTTGGTTGAAATGCTTACACTGGTACTTAAGCATAACAATTTCACTTTCAACGGGGAAAACTTCCTTCAAGTCAATGGAACAGCCATGGGAACTAAAATGGCCCCATCCTATGCCAACATATTTATGGGGGAATTAGAGGAACGTCTTTTGCAAACCTTTCCTACACAGCCGCTCTCATGGTTCCGTTTCATTGATGATGTTGATATGAAATGGGTACACAGTGATGAAGAACTTCAAGATTTCTTTAATCATGCCAACAATATTCATCCATCAATTAAATTTACTCACGAAGTATCGGATACAAAAATGTCATTTCTGGATACCTGTACCACACTTGAGAATGGAATTTTGAAAACTGACATTTATTGCAAACCCACAGATAAACATCAATTTCTCTCCCCCAACAGCTGTCATCCAAAACACTGCTTCAAAAGTATACCCTATAGTCAAGCCATCCGTGTGAAAAGAATATGTTCAACTGAAGAAACAACGAAACAAAGACTGGGAGACTTACGCCATCACTTAAAGAAACGTGGGTACAATGACAAAGTCATTGATATAGGATTCTCAAAAGCAAATACATTAGACCGCAGTGAGCTTTTACAGTATAAAGAAAAAAAGTTGAACAAGAGAGTTCCCCTTGTCATCACGTACCATCCATGCTTACAAGACATTTCTAACATTATACGTCATCACTGGAAAGAAATAGAGAAAAGTGAAACTCTGTCAAAGCTATTCCCTGAACCACCGGTTGTGGCATTTCGGCGACCGAGAAGCATAAAGGATTCATTGGTGAAAGCTGCGGTCTCTGCACATTCAACAGCAGTCGGCCAATGTAAACCTTGTGGAGACAAACGGTGCAAGAGTTGCTGCCAATTGCAATCCACAAACGAGTTCCAGAGCAATGTGACAGGAAATGTTTATAGGATATACTGTAACACTTTTTGCAAAACACCAAATGTCATATATCTCATTACATGTCACGTTTGTGGGTTGCAATACATAGGTGAAAGTTCCCAGCCCTTCAACAAAAGGATGAATGGGCACAGAAGTGACCTAACAAAAAAAACATTCTTGCCCGTGAGTCAACATTTCGTGTCGCCGGGCCACACCCTGGATGACTTTGTCAGATCCAAATTAACCATCATAGACCATAGTCAAAGCTGGAGCGATGAACGAAGACAGAAAAAAGAGAGCTTTTGGATCCATGAATTGCAAACACTTCATCCAAATGGAATAAATAAGAAAATGTAGTCAATTGGCCTTTTGCAACTAAGTTCTTAAAGTTTTCAGTGCCATTTCTTGTGAATTTTCATTCTTTCATTATTTACAATTTTGCTATTTCGTCTGTTTTGGTGACCTTGTTTCTTAAACTATTTTCACTATGTGTTTAGATTATTGTTTTGAGCTCCCATATAATAGCTATTATTTATAGCTTTTTTATTTATTTTAACCATTATTTTTCAAGATTTTACTGTCCAAACATTATATCTTATTGTTTTTTGTTCAATTTTATTATTTTTCATGTTGAGGATTAATTGAGATGTTCAAACATAAAGTTCAGGATTTTAGACATACGTCACAGATCTTGATTACGTAATTAATTATCATCATATCAGATTACAAGCTGGTCGGTCCAGCGAAATATCCGCAAATTTGATTATTAATTATTGTCTTTTGACTTTAATTATTATTTTATTTTAACATCATATTTGATGTTGTTGTGCACCATTTTAGAAGTTTAAATATTATATATATATATATATATTAATGTTCCAGACCGTATGCGTACGGTCCGGACCGTATGAGTATATTTTCAAAATACCTGTACGGTCGGACCGTACGCGTACGGTCTGACTTGCATCTTCTAGATCAATATTCAATAAAATATATCGACCGTGTAATAATGCATTAATTTTTATTATATTTAACTTGTATATTTTTTGTACAGAGTTCACACAATATTTAAAGCCAATTTAGTGCTGTGAAATAGAAGTGAGTACTTATATACGTCATAACAACTAAAACAGTCATTGAAATTTGGGAGGAAAAGTTTGAGGAATATAAATCATGTAAATAGGAACTTTAGTCGACAGATCTTCCAATCATTTGTTTACCCGTGAAAAGACAAAGAGACGTGCTTGGGGAGGCTGATTCAGCAAAGATTTCGGCAATATGTTTAAGCCATTCGTCCGTCAGTTTACCCATAATATTTACCTACTTTTTAGCAAAAAAAAGTTCCATAGAACTCTTATTTTTTATATTATGTGCAGCCGATTTTACTTTCTACAGATATAAGTTATTGTCGTCATCCTCAAACTTTACTTTACTGAATATAATTTTAGAATAATTTTAGAATGATTTTCACGAAGTCTGACATTTTTGTTGACCCTATATACCAGTGAAATCCAACAACATAGCAAAGAATAAAAACTAACAAATTGAATTATTCTACCAAATGAATATTAAACATCATATTTCCCAATTCCCTCACCTAGCGCCTTTCTATATTTTAGCTATTTACAAATTCTGACTTTAGTTTAATTTTGTTTGTTTTATTATTTTAAGTTTGCTTTCCTCTTTTCGTTTTTTACTTCTTTTTTTTTTAGTTTCCCTTTTTTTCCGTAGGAATCTGGGAGCTGGTTATAACACTTTTTAGGTTGAAAATAAAAATATTATTTCCTAATATTATATGAATAAATGCAAATTTAGAGAAATACCTATATGGTCTGAATACTTGTATGGTCCAGCTCGTTTTAGACCTTACGAGTATACTTGCACGGTCGGACCGTACGCGTACGGTCGGACCATATAGGTATACTTGTACGGTCCGGACCGTACGCGTATATACGGTCTGAATACCTGTACGGTCTGGAACATTAATATACAGGTCTATGACTTCAGTGAATAAATGTGAACGCCTTGTAGACCCTTACTAATCATAATATTATAGCGAGCATCGCAGATGCGAGCCCTACGGCATTATGCATGTTTTGAGATGTTCCAGAAATATACTGACAAGAAAACCGGAACAGGTTTACTTTTACGGAATGAATAAAATAATAGGCACGGAGCAAGTAAAACAATCAACCCTCTGGGCTTATAAAAAATACATCATTATCTGTTATGAAAAAATATAAAAATTGAAATTTAAAAGTAGTGATAAAACCCTCATTCATCCACTTGTTTATTTTTACACTCAGATTTTTATTTAAACACCATTCGGTCTTTTCCGCTGAAAAACGATTTTCCGGAAATTACCGAGCTAGCTTTTGGCAACATCGTCCCAATGACTAGTCATACCAAATGCATGATACTGACCAAGCTTTGTTAAATTCTAAGTAAGATAAAATAAGATAAAGAAATACATAAATTTACTGAATAAAAACCAACTCATAATAATAAATAAAAGGTTCTTACCTGAAAATGATAGAAGAGTCCCATCCTGTGGGGTTTCACTCACTTTCCTCAATCACCCACATGATATTTTTACTTTACTGTTTTTTCCGCCAGGTTTCTTAATGTACCCTCTGTTACCAATGCTTCAAATAAAACACTGATACTCAGAAAATCTCACAAAACCTGACAGAATCTGAATGTTGTTTTGGTCTGCTGAAGAAGCGCGAAATACTCTGACAAGGAAGTGACGTCACGTAATCCATAAAATGGATAATTTCGTCCCCGCTTAATGTCGTCCCAGAATGTTACAGGATTTAGTATTTGCACAAATAATTAAATCTTTAATAAGTCGTTATTGTTCCCAGATATTCTAACAACAACTTTCTCAAGTTCATATGATTTGGGTTGGGTGGGGTCAGACTTTGCTACTATCTAATTCCTTTTTTTTAAAGTTCCCTCTTTACGTTAAACTTAGCCGTTCGAGCACATGGATTTATTTTTAAAAGGTATAGATTTTCGATGCTCGCTAAAAGGCAGGGCCTTAATCATATTAAAATCTTCTATAGGAATACACCTACTGACTACCTCATTAGATACTCAACAGATAAAGTGGCAAGGTCAAATAAGCTTTTTGATCTGAATCTGAACAGGGATTAAATAAAACTGATTGTTTTGAACATCCCTGATCTGAATAAATCGTATACGATGCAGGACCAATACTGGTCAGTATAGACGAAGTGCCTGCATGCCGGTAAACCTCGAGTCATATGCTCTTGTTCTATTTGTCATTACCGTTTTTTTCCTGGTAGCTAAATCAGCCAGATTTACCTAGCTACCAGGGTAAACAGCTATTAGATTTAGTTCTAATTCTATTGCTCATGTGACAATTGTTGACAACCATTGAGACTTTCATGTTCTGATCATTCTAATAGATTGTCTTTCATGCATAGCGCTTATTGAGTTAAACAAAAATTGGTTGAACATTGATGCAACGACAAACTGTTTTATACCACAGTTCCCTATCTATAAGTTAAATAACTATTTTTTACACTTAGGAGTCACGACATTTATCATTGAAAGGCCTTCATCTGACAACTTAGTCGCGTAATTCGGAGGGTTTTTTAGCTGCAATAATTTGGCTGAAAATTTAAGCTAGCTTTTTACTCTTTTTTTTTGTATTATGTATACTTTTTGAAACTATCAGCAAGTACTGTGTGATTCTCTCGTTCTTTTTGTTTTATTGTGCACATGCAAATTTGGCTCACATTAGTTTCACGTTAATTTCACATGAAAATCACATGGGTTTCCCATAACACTAGCTCACATGAAATAGATATGAAGTGTTTTCATGTGAGATTAACGTGAATTTCATTTAAAACTCACGTGAAACTCATATGAGCCAATTTTGCCTGTGTAGGATCAGCAAAAAAATCCACAGCTAGATCAAAAATCGAAAAGCTATAGTGCTGCACTGTGCCAAAAGTGAGTCCCTAAATATTTTTCCCTATATATCCCATTTATTTCATATAAATCTGCATTTGAAAAAATAACCACTAGATGGTCCCTTCATCGATTTTCATGAACCAAAACCAAATGAAGCAGATATATTTAATGTTTATTTGCGTATAAGCGGCCACTGGGAATACACACAACCGGTACAGCTCTAATCTTCATTATCACTTATATATAATTACTTACAATACGGACCCAAAGCAGACTATTAACATGATTAAGTGACAGATGAAAGCCCCCGCTTGAAGGATACCAAGTGAAGTCGGGGGTCTCAGCAGTAGTAGCAAGGACACTCCGACAGTATTTCATACGAAACGGTTCCTTCTTTACTCAAAAGTTAAACTCAAATTAAAAAAGTATGAATCGGTTTCTATATAATTCAACCAGATATTTATCATAGAAAAAAAAAATGTTTGTTGTATTGAATATAAGTTACAAGATAATGAAGAGTTTTTATTTGTCATTATATTGATGCAACGACAAACTGTTTTCCACCACAGTTCCCTATCTACATAATAAACAACTATTTTTTTACTCTTTGGGGTCACAACATTTATATAGACCTCCATCTGACAACTTAGTCACATAACTTGAATTTTTTTCTGCAATAATTGGCTAAAAATTTAAGCTAGCTTTTCACTATTCTTCTGTATTATTTATACTTTTTGAAGCTATAAGCAAACACTGTGTGATTCTCTCGTTCTTTTTGTTGCGTTGTAGGAAAAAAATATATATATAAATCCTCAGATGTGTGACTATTGGGTATTTCATTGAAGTTTTAGCATCACGATCATTACTTCTTTCTGGGGTTAGGGTTATGGAAAGACTTAATTTATCACCAATGATTGTAATAAAAAGAACAAATTTACAGGGGACCAAATAATCGATTATACTAAGACTTTCTTTGTCATCAATGAGTCTAAGAAAACGAAAAAAAAAATACAGAAGATCAAATAATCGACTTGCCCAACTTTCTTATATTCTTATAGAAGAAGAAGAAGAACATGCTTTATTTTTCCAAATTGAAGGGCCTCTTATGAGGCATAATATACATACAAACAAATATGATTACAAACAAACATAACATTCATTAACATGTCTATAGTTAAGGTTGAAGCAAATTTATATGCATGATAATAATTATGACAGTCACTTATTCTTTCCACATTATAAATAATTAAGCATCATGCAAAACGCAAAAATAGTGTCAGATGCATATTTTTGAAAACTGGTTCTTTTTATCGGAATTTGATCTTTATGATGAGAGATGAATGTAAATTAAATTTTAGCCCAATCGGTTCATCAGTTCTCGTTTAATACACAATACAAATTTGGTTATATTGTGTATAAAAAAATAAGTACTGGAAAATGTCCCGCCAATTTTTTTTCTTAACAAACCAACCAAAAAATATCACTTAAAGTATCCGACTGATATTTTTGTTGAAATTCAACTAGAATGGCCTACTTTTTCAGAAAATATCAACAATTTTTACAGACCCTTCCGAACTTTTGAGTAAAGAGGCCAATAATATTGGTTGGGTTGTGTATGAAAAAAGTTCGGGAAATTTTCCCGCCAAAATTTTTAATGTCAATTTGCAGATAGTCTAAATTAACATACAGTCAGTGGAGATGAATCAATGTTTAATAATGGCATTATTGCTATGACTTACAGGCTGAGTCCTCTTTCCCACCCAGGAGATTTTAAAGGACATGAAACTTAAAGATATTAGAGGACTTTAAATAATCTCTGTTTAAAGTATAATTCATACATTTAGAACTTCAGATTGATTATATTTTACTCTCTATAATAAGTTTACATGTAGAATTCAAAATGTCTATGTTTTCATTGTTTAGTACCCACAATAATTTATGATTTTGATTCAGGCTATTAATCTTTGGACAAATTTTGAGTATTGCAACTATCATGTTATTTCTCTCGTTTGGAGCTGTTGTACGTGAAAATAAAAAAAAATATTTCTCGTCATCTATTTCTCCAGATGGGCATCGAGGACACAGCCTATTTTGTCTGGGAACATCCTGGTATCGACCCTTTTCTATTTGCAACCTATGGTTTGATATGCGTAATCTAGTAAAGTTTCTCCGTTGCTCAAAGGATTTTATGACTGTTAGATATTTTTCAAGACAAAATGTTGTTTTTACATAAGTGTAACTACATAATTTCCCATCTGAATGGTTTTGTATCTGTTTAATCCAGTTTTGTTCAAAACATTGGAAAATAATTTTTTTATACATATACTTAAACTTATGTTTAGAAGTATTAGCAAGGTTTTTCAGACATGGCATTTTGTCCATTAGGAAGTTTACTGATCCATACCATGAGGGGATGTTGTTATTGTATAGTCTCTTTGATTCTGTATAAGCATCTTGTAATAACGGAAATGTACCATTTAAGTTTTCAATCCTGTGCCAAAATCTTAATAAGGATTTAACAATATCAAAATGAATTGGAAAACGTCCTAATTCTGAAAGTACAGCCAAATTTGTAGCTTTTTATTCATACCAAGAATGTATTTACAAAATTTTATGTGTAACTTTTCACTCAGTAAATTAAGATGCATTTGATCAATTGTCATATCTTCTTTTTTGAATCTGGCTTTACTAGGGTTAAAATGTCCCCAAACTTCTGATCCATAACATGAGAATTGGTTTAATGGTATGGTCAAAACATGTAGACTATTTTTTATTGAAGGTCCGAAAAAAAAATCTTTTCTTAATTTGTAGTATGCCTTTAATCCTTTATTATAGAGTTCCCTTTGAGCAACTGAAAAAGACCCTGATGCACAAAAAATAATTCCAAGGTATTTATAATCTGACACACAATCTATTTTATTTCCATTAAATGTCAAGTTTTGTTTGATATCTTATCTTTAGACAAGATATTTGTTCACTTTGGTGAACGTGTTTTTCAGCAAACATTAGGGATTCCAATTGGCACTAATTGTGCACCTTTACTTGCTGATTTGTTTCTTCATTCCACAGGCACTTGTCTCATTAAAAAAAAAAAATATCATATACTCTAATATACCATATTATGGTATATGAGAGTATATGATATTCTTTTTTAAATGAAACAAGTGCCTGTGCTTCATTCATATGAAGCAGACTTCTTACAATCTTTTCTATACAAAAAGGATCGTAGACTAGCTCTCTCATTTAACCTCAATTTCAGTTAAATTGATTATATTCTTTTACAGAACAATTTTTTATTTGGTGACTTTCTCCATTTCGTATATCATCAGGGATTTGATTTGACTTATATCGATTTCCTGGAAGAGCGTCACGTCTGACACAACACAAAAATGACTAACACGGGGTTATGTTGCTCCCCTGTTACTTTTCTACGCGCTTCTGAAACAAATATGGGATTTCTATCTCTCAGATGCGTGCAGATGTTGGTTTGTCATAGGGTTTTGTTTTGTCTTCCTTTATGATTTGACACACTGAATTGGAAATTGGCAGCGCGACGGGTGTGCTATAGCAAGCAAGAACTGCTAACTCTTCTGGAGCGCTTGAGTTAACTCCTGTTACGACTTGAGTTCGCGTTGTTGATTTTGTTCGGTTGATTTTGTCTTTTTTATGTTATGTGTTTCTTCGTGCTGTTCCTGGTTTAGTCGTTGCCCTTTCGTGTTTTTACACCTTATTGGTGCCTCTTTGGTTCTCAGTATTAGATATCTTATAAATATTTTTATATAAGATATCTTATAAAGAAAATTATATGAGATATCTTTTAAAATTATATGAGATATCTTTTAAAGTGTATTAAATATCTTATAAAGTATAAAAGATATTTTATAAACTATATAAAGATATGAGATATCTCGAAGTTAGAATGAATAGTATTAGATTTTCCAGGAAACACTATAGGATAGACATGTGTGGGTCTCGATGTGGGTTGTCTCATATATATATTTTATTTTGGTCGGTGACAAATATATAGGTATGCAATCATCTGCTTCGTTTTACTTCAATCTAACTTTAATAAAAACGCAATATTTCTATATATATATATACAGCAAATGCCGCCACATTCGGTACTACCGTCGAATTCGCCATTTTAATGCAAAAAGCTAATCCATAGCCAACACCATAAAAGATAAATACTTTAGAACTATTAAGAACGGGGAAGCTTAATCATGTCAGTCGGACAGTCAGCAGTCATTATTATAGACTAGCGGTGTCACTCCAAATGAAAATTAAATCTTAAACTAATCTTCGTTTACAGATTGATGTCTATAGGTACAGCCTCTTTTGAAAGCAATTTCATTAAAAAAGTCACTGATTTAATCAAAATATACACGCGGGAAACCGTAATTAAATCAGACATGGAAAGGAGAACCAATGCGAGCTAAAAATTTCGTATAAAATGGTGTCACTTTGTCACATATACTAGTATTAAAGTATACTTGTCTGCTGGGGGTTATTATTAAGTTAGACATAAACCAGGTTATTAAAATATCCATCCAAACTGTACATAAAGGCCTTAAAACAAAGGGGTCACTGGCACTGATACTAAAAATTGTTGTCTAGTGCTACCGTCGCTTCAGATTTTTTCCATTGAAAATCATGCCATACTATTTTTTAACTGCGTTTACATTCCCATGCGTTAAACATTGCCAGCTCACTTTAGTCATCGTAGTTTAATGAATATACGTGAAAATATGGATGAGCGAATTGATTTTAAAAGGGCAGAGGTGAAGATTTTTTTTTCAAGAATGTGTAATTTGAACTGCGTTTAAATCAAAGGACAATCACGATAGGTCCCGGCGCGGACAGGCTTGCTTTTCGAGAGGCACTGTCCACTTTTTTCGAGAGAGGTCCAGTTTTTTTCACCTGTTCGTTTACAAAAAATCACGTTAATTATTAGCTGAAGTTGAAACAAATAAAAAAAGAGGTTTTTTAAGTACTCATAAAGTTCGATTTATTACAATTCTACCAAAAAAATCCATAAACTAGCATAATTATGTTGATGATTTTTAAAAAATCTTTTGTGTTTTTTTCGAGAGACACAACAACTCGTCAGTTTTTTTTTCGAGAGGCGTCCTGGTTTTTTCAAAATTTTTAATACAGAAAGGTACTGGAATTTGCAAAAATTATGCATTTTCAATGAAAGCTATTACCCTCCCACTGACCTCACATACATTCTAATATGGTACATGCAAAACATTAAAGACTGCATGTAGTATTTTGACGAAAATGGCTTTATTATACTTTTTCAATTAGCTTTAAATAAATGTCTTTCCCCCGAAAGAAACAAGAGGCTCCCAGGAGCCTGAATCGCTCACCTGGTCTTGATGTTGACCCTATACTTTTGTAGAGCTAAATGAACTGAACATTGAAGCAAGCAACAGCTTTTCTCTACCTGCAATAGTTTTCATTCTATAGGCCAAAAACACCATTTTTAACCTATAAGGGGCCATAACCCCTATAAGGAGTCATCTGACAACTTCGACCCTATGGAGAATTTTGTAAAGCTAAATGAGCTGAACATTTAAGCAAGCAACAGCTAATCTCTATCTGCAATAGTTTTCATTCTGTAGGCCAAAAACATGAAAAAATCGCTTTTTTCAGGGGCCATAACCCCTATAAGGAGTCATCTGACAACTTCGACCCTATGGAGAATTTTGTAGAGCTAAATGAACTGAACATTTAAGCAAGCAACAGCTAATCTCTATCTGCAATAGTTTTCATTCTGTAGGCCAAAAACATGAAAAAATGCTATTTTTCAGGGGCAGTAACCCCTATAAGGAGTCATCTGACAACTTCGACCCTATGGAGAATTTTGTAAAGCTAAATGAGCTGAACATTTAAGCAAGCAACAGCTAATCTCTATCTGCAATAGTTTTCATTCTGTAGGCCAAAAACATGAAAAATCTTTATTTTTCAGGGGCCGTAACCCCTATAAGGGGTCATCTGAAAACTTCGACCCTATGGAGAATTTTGTAGAGCTAAATGAGCTGAACATTTAAGCAAGCAACAGCTAATCTTTATCTGCAATAGTTTTCATTCTGTAGGACAAAAACATGAAAAAACGCTATTTTTCAGGGGCTGTAACCCCTATAAGGGGATATCTGACAACTTCAACCCTATGGAGACTTTTGTAGAGCTAAATGAGCTAAACATTTAAGCAAGCAACAGCTAATCTCTATCTGCAATAGTTTTCATTCTGTAGGCCAAAAACATGAAAAATGGCTATTTTTCACCTATAAGGGGCTGTAACCCCTATAAGGGGTCATCTGACAACTTCGACCCTATGGAGAATTTTGTAGAGCTAAATGAGCTGAACATTTAAGCAAGCAACAGCTAATCTCTATCTGCAATAGTTTTCATTCTGTAGGCCAAAAACATGAAAAAATGCTATTTATCACCTTTAAGGGGCCGTAACCCCTATAAGGGGTCATCTGACAACTTTGACCAAATGAAGACTTTAGTAGAGCTTTTGATGCTGAATCAGTAGCGTGGCCTCAGATTTCCTGTATCTCTTATACTTTTTGATTTATAAGCCAAAAACAGTAGTCTGACCCCCCTAGTCTATTTTTAGTAATGGCGGCCATGTTTTTTAACGGATCAAAAATCAAAACACAAGTTTGGTGCAGGACACCCTAAGGATCACTCATACCAAGTTTCATTAAATTCTGTTTGGTAGTTTCAGAGGAGAAGATTTTTGAAAAATTGTTAACAGACGACGACGACGACGACAGACGACGACGACAGACGACGACGGACGCCAAGTGATGGTAATAGCTCACATGGACCTTTGGTCCAGGTGAGCTAATAAAAATGTGTCGGTTAGGGTGCAATGTTTTGAAAGGTAATTTTATCTAGTTCAATTGTCGAAGAAACTATCAATTATACATATATGGATTGAAAAAAAGAAATGCATAAACAGGAAGAATCGATCGATGCATTCAAACCAATTATAATTTTTATGGCAATTCATGTCTTTTAAATTATTATGTAAAGTCTAAAATGAATTTCATATTCTTGTGCATTTTTGCACGTACGTATAGAAGTGTGAAAGAAGTTAAGAAACCTTAAGCAGGACTTTCAATTCATGTAAGAAGTAGACGAAACACACGCCAGGCGGAACAAAACTATGTTGTATTCTTTATCTTTTACATGTAACGTCTGTGTTCCTTTTTTAAAAAATTGCCTCTCGAAAAAATAGGCCTGTCGCCGGACACGGGACCTTTTTTTCCAATCCGAGTCGCACACCTCTAATATTTCGTAATGTACATGATTTTAATTGTTCGCCTGAGACAGAATGGGATTACAGAAGGTGATCTAAAAAAACGAGAAAAAACACATTTTAAAAGTTGATTACGAGACAGAAGTGGAGTCTAGATCTTTCATTCCAACCCAGTGTATACATGTACTAAAAGGTACCTATTGGGGTTTTACTTTTCTAATTTACGAATTCTGTCTTTTTGTATGTAAAATTTGTTAATGTTCTAGACTACTTGAGTGCATTCAGTTATATTAGGTTCGCCCTTTTAAGTAGCAAGATGCCTTTTCACACACAATTTAAGTAGAAACGACCATGTCTTAAAACTAGGCCAATCAGAGATTTTGAAGCCAAATAGAGATTCTAACGTGGTTTTAATATCCAGTCTGGCCAAACGACAACTGATTAATGTTCAGTACTTCCAGGCTTTCACCGGGACTAAAAGTAGGAGAATTTATTTGTATTTCAGTTTCATGTAGGTTGTGTCATTACTTTTGAGATATATTATATTTACTGTAAGATACTAATTAAAAGTCTGGGTAATAAACTTCAATTTTAATAGCTTAATTACTAATACTGAAGGAATCTAGGAAGGTCTTCAACGCAAACAATCTTGTATAAATATCCCTTGTTTCTTTTAGATGACGGTACTACAAAAAATACACGTGTTTCTGCACTTTTTGTTTGATTAGTGTTATTTGCTTTCCTTTAACGTTAATTGGGATAATGTTGTGACAACCACTTCACAGTTGCTTCTTGGTGAAGCAAGAGGCTCCAAGGAGCCTTAATCTCTCACCTGGTCCTTAAGCTTTTAAGAGATAGACACTTCTATGACCATATAAATGGTCATCTGACAACTAAAATTAACGGGGATTTTTGTATAGCTTATATTGAGCCGAAGGTTTAAGCAAGGAACAGCTAGGACAAAATCATGAAAAAATACAATTTTTTACCTTCAAAGGGTTATAACCTTTATAAGAGGTCATCTGAAAACTCCGAGCCAATGGGAATTTTTATAGAGCTTAATCAGCTGAAGGTTTAAGCAAGCAACAGATTTCTCTATCTGCAATAGTTTTTACTCTATAGGGCAAAAACATGAAAAAACGATATTTTTACCTTCAAAAGGGCATACCCCTTATAAGATATCTTTATTTGCAAAACACACCCATATGGGGCAAAGCAAAAACAAAAACATGTAAAATACATAACATATACAGAAAACAACAGAGTATACAAAATATTATCATAATTATGGAGTTATAGTTTTGAGAATCAGTTCTATATCGGGATTCAAAATTCGTAATAAGAGGTCATCTGACATCTTCGATCCTGTGTTTTTTTTTGTAGAGCTCAATCACATCAGCGGAAGGTTTATGCAAGCAACAGCTTTTTACTATCTGCAATAGTTTTCATTCTATTGGGCAAAAACATGAAAGCCGCTATATTTTTTTACCTTAAAAGGGCCATAATTCCTTTTAGGGGTCATCTGACATCTTCGAACCAATGGAGACATAAATCAGCTGAAGGTTTAAGCAAGCAACAGCTATTCTCTTTCTGCAATAGTTTTCCTTCTAAAGTGCAAAAACATGGAAAAGTTTTTTTTTACCTTCCAAGATCCATAACCCCTGTAAGGGGTCATCCGAAAACTTAAATCTAATGGAGACTATTAAAGGGCTCAACCATCTGAAGGTTTAAGCAGGCAAAATCTTTTCTCTATCTACAATATTTCCAATCTAATGGGCAAAAACATGAGGCTCCCAGGAAACCTTTTAATAAATTTCTTTTCTTCAACATTCTAAGAGGAATAACCTCTAAAATGAACAGCATTATAATGACCTTATTTCATGTTTTGTAGATCATGATGTGTTTAACAATATGCAATTTACATTACTTAAATATCTCAATTAGATTTGAAGATATTGAGCTTAACACATTTTTGTAAGTACAAAACTCATAAAAAAATAAAATAAAAGAGCAATTACTCTTTCATGGGTTGTTGGATCTTCTTCAAAATTTCAGGCTGGTTGATCACAAGGTGTTGATCACTTTTGTTCTCAATCAGAATTTTGAAATCTGTCACCCTTTTTGAGTTATAAGCAAAAAAACTGCAATTTACCCCATGTTCTAATTTTAGCCAAAGTGGCCACGTTTTACAACAAATAAAAAATTCCCACATCAGTTCTATACACCTAATGCTAATAAAGAACAATACCAAGTTTGGTTCCAATTGGACTTAAAGTGTCAGAGGAGTTAACATTTTCAATGTAATGAGGAAATGCTTTTAAAATGCTCAATTTTGACGTTCTAAGGGCAATAAAATTAACTCCTAAAAGGAAAGATCCTACAACGTTGACCCTTTACATATTTTGTAGATCTTGATGTGCTCAACAATATGCAATTAAAATTTCTCAAATATCTTGTAAAGTTTCAAGATATTGAGCTAAACAGGTGCAAAATTTGCAAAAAATCCAGAAAAAGGACAATAGCTCCTGCTTGGGTTGTTGAATTTTCTTCAAAATTTCAGGGTAAGTAGATCTGGAGGTGCTGATCACTTCTACCTTGCCAGAATTTTGATATCTGTAGCCCTTTTTGAGTTATTTGCAAAAAAAACCTGCATTTTACCCCTATGTTCTATTTTTAGCCACTGTGGCCATGTTTTATGACACATCAAAAATCCCCACATCAGTTCTAAGCACCGAATGCTAATAAACAACCATACCAAGTTTGGTTGCAATTGGACTTATGGTGTCAGAGGAGTTAAAGTTTTAAAAAGTTTACGGACTGACGACGGACGAGCTAAAAAGGGCAATAACTCCTACGTTTTTTTTCTATTTTCTTCAAAATTTCAGAGCTGGTAGATCTTGAGGTTATGATAACTTTTGTTTTCAATCAAAATTTAAAAATCTGTCACCGTTTTTGAGTTATTTGCAAAAAACTGTGATTTTCCTCTATGTTCTATTTTTAGCCACAGCGGCCATGTTTTACGACCAATGAAAAAATTCCCACATCAGTTCTATACACCTAATGCTAATAAACATCTTTGTTTGGTTCCAATTGGACTTATGGTGTCAGAGGAGTTAACATTTTCAATTTAATGAGGAAATGTTGTGAAAATGCCCAATTTAGACTTCTAAGGGGAATAACTCCTAAAAGGAATCATCCTACAACGTTGACCTTATAACAAATTTTGTAGATCATGATGTGCTTAACAATATGCAATTTAAAATTTTAAAATATCTTGTATAGTTTTTGTCTCGCCTGCGACTGCGACTTTAGTCGCTGGATGTGAGACATAGGTATTACTTTCTTGCGGCTGCGTAAACTTTTTTGTAAGACTTTTGTGGAAAATGAATTCCCAAAAAAATTATAATAGCTAGGCATCTGATATTTGGAATACAGACATTTGGGGTTATGGTCTACGCAACTGGTACCATGCCCTTTGACCCTGACTCAAATTTCATGGTTCAGCGACTCTGTGAACTTAGAAGTTTTTTTCGGGCCAAAAAACCCCTTTGTAAGACTTTTGTGGAAAATGAATTTCAAGAAAAGTATAATAGCTAGGCATCAGATATTTGATATACAGACAGCTGGGGTTTATGCAACTGGCACCATGCTGTTTGACCCTGATCCTAATTTCATGGTTCAGGGATTCAGTGAACTTAGATGTTTTTTCGGGCCAAAAAAACCCTTTGTAAGACTTTTGTGGAAAATGAATTAAGTGAAAAGTGTAATAGCTAGGCATCTGATATCTGGTATACAGACACTTTGGGTTATGGTCTATGCAACTGGTACCATGCCGTTTGACCCTGACCTCATTTTCATGGTTCACCGACTCTGTGGACTTAGATGATTTTTAGGGCCAAAAAACCTCTTTGTGAGACTTTTGTGGAAAATGAATTAAGTGAAAAGTATAATAGCTAGGCATCTGATATCTGGTATACAGACACCTGTAGTTATGGTCTATGTAACTTGAAACCAGGTCATGTGACTTGATACAATTTTCATGGTTCAATGACTCTTTGGACTTAGATGATTTATGAACAATTATAACTTTTGAGGAAAATAAATTAAGTAAAAAGTATAATAGCTACGCATCTGATATTTGGTATACAGACATTTGGGGTTTTGGTTTATACAACTGACACCATGTTGTGTGACCATGACCCCATTTTCAATGTTCAGTGACTTTGTGAATGTTGGTCTTTCTTCATTGTTTCTCAATAACTATGGTATCTAGAACACACTTCAGATATTTTTGTGGTGGTTAAATGGATTTCTGTCACCTGTCACATGACCATGACCTTAACTTTTCTGAAGGCCCAGCTAGATCTTCAATGAGTTCTGTGATGGTGCCGACAGGGGAGACATACTTTAGTGCCAACTCTTGTTAAGATATTGAACTTTATAAATGCAAAATTCATAAAAAATCAAGAAAAGGGGCAATAACTATTACACAGGTTGTTGGGTCTTCTTCAAAATTTCAGGGTAGGTAGATGGGGCATTAGATCTGTTGGACATATTCTTGTTGAAATTGCCAATTGTTTATGTAAGTTGTGTCGGTACACCTATTCCAAATCTCATTAATGTCTATTTTCACAGTTTTTAACTGAGATAAACATTGGATAAGGCATTGCCGTAAATTATCAAAAACACCAAACCAAGCAAAAGTTGCAATGGAAGTTGTATCAACAGTGAGCGATCTTACAAAAGGATCACCCTTGCTTCATATTGCATATCAAAGTCCAATTATTTCCCCCGGTTGATATCCAAGAGCAATGAAATGTCTTCATGAGCATCTCCATTATGATGAACTTCCTTTCCTTCCATGAAGGGGTTAGGAGCAGTTGTGCCTACCAGATAAGTGGACAGACAGACAGATTGATTCCTATATAACCTCCCATTCTCTGTTTGCAGGGGGTGTACTGATGTGATCCTAGGCAACATAAAAACCCCATGTTTTTCCCTTTGTAATTTTTATTATTTTGACTACAACAGATCCTTGGTCCTCACTGATCCGTGACTGAAGTCTTTTTTTGAGATCCATAGTTAAAACATCTCCTCCGACAATTAGAAGTAGTGTCATATGATAGCATACTGGTTATACAGTAGATCTCGGATCTTAAAATAATCCTCTCCCATAGCACCTTCTAACTGCATCCTTCCTGCCTCGTACTGTAAATATAAAAAATAGTTTGATTTTACCTAAAACAAATTCTTAGAAAACGGGTGAAAGTGAATATTTGGTATATTCTACAGAATGTCAGTCTTCAGTGCATTATTAAACATAAATAAAAATGTAGTTATATGACCTTATGTTAGCACTTTAAGTGTGAAAACAGCAATAAAATTATTATTTCAGATAATTTAGGGGAAATAACTCCTATACGGAGACAGCTTTGACTCAATGAAATATATTTATTTGCCTTATGCATGGTAATAATACAATTATCACCCTAGTTGGTGTGTGACCCGGTGGTTTCTTTCCCCAAGGAAGTAAGGTCATCCGAGGGCTGGCCCCAAGGTAACCTTCCCATGCGACCCAACAATTACTAGTTGACCCAGCGAAATATCACATGTCACGTGACAGGGTCTTAGCAAATCACAATAAAGATTTTTATATGAGTATATAATATATAATATGGAATAACTAGTGAACTGGTTTGGAGGGTACTATATAAATTTGCAAGGAGTGTTTGAAAGGTTTTCGAGGTTTGGGCAGTGACCGCTTTGAATGCCTGAAATTTAATTCTAAATATTGACATAATGATTTATTGTATCTGTTATAATTAGTTTTTTTATCATGTATTTTTTTATATTTCGAGATTGCATGATACCATTTAAAGAGTTTTATGTGTAATTAAATGGTCACAGCACCTTACAGTATCAGATACCAGTCCTCAGTGTTTCTGTTATTGCCTTTGACTCAGATTTTCTCTATCTCTTATACTTTTTGAGCTAATAGCCAAATACTATGGTCACCCCCCCCTGTTCTATCTATTTATAGCAATGATGGTCATGTGGTGTAAATTTTATAATCTTGGTTTAGGACATTATAAAGACCGCCTGTACAAAGTTTAAAAGCAGTTTTTTCACTGAAAAGTAAACAGAAGAAGAGGTTAAAAGTGCAGAAAACTAAAAATTTGATTGAATTTGCAAATCCAAAGGGCCATGATTGATAATAATTTGAAGAGTGTAAGAAAATGTGAACTTAAATTATAGACTCACATAAACCTTAACTTACCCTTCGTACTGCAACAGTATCATTAACAATAAGAACCCCACCAGCAAACTCGGCCTGGAAACCTTCTAACTGTAAAACACGCTTGAAGTCTGCTAGCTTAGGTTCATTGATAAAAACAGCCTTGTGACCCTGACAGGTATGATCAGAGGCAGCTTCTAATGTAGGGATTATCTCCCCTTCATCATCAGCATCTGAAATGAACATGTCAGAGAAATTAGATAAAATATCTTAGCAAAAACAAGTACATGAAAAACAAAGGTATGATTTGAAACTGAACAGCTGTGTTTTAAGGTTGAATTATTATAACACCGAGATCATTGGAAACAGATGGACAAAACCAAACAAAATCAATGGAGGGTTTCAAATGGTGAAACACAATAATGATTATATGTATCACTGTACTATCATCCAATAAAGTTTTGATAAAAAATATTGATTTTAATGTTTCCTATTTGACCTACTTTTTAAAGACATTAATTTCTGTATACAGGATTAACATTCTTAGCTGTCACAGAGGCAGTTGATGCATGTTAACAATGCACAATAAGAAGATATTATTTGCAATCTAAGCTTGACAAATCCTATTTGAGCTGCAAGGATTGTCATTTGTGTTAAAGATCTTTTAATGTGAATGATCACATCTATTAGGAATCTTAAAGACAGTTGTGCATGTTTATTGACTGTGATTCATTCATGGTTTATATCAGAAAATGTGCTTCAGAATGATAGCATACTTCCTTATCTAAAACAAACTTAAACCTTAAGGAATCTGATTAGTAACAGACACCATACAAACAGGCCAAGACACTTCATGCCCTCCTCTTTTGAAGGAGGGACATACAAATTGCAAATGAAAATTCTTGACAGTTATTTTATATGTTCATTCAGCACATGTTTTTTTTTGGCTATGGGTATAGTACCATCTTTTTTCTCATCATCTGCCAATTCTCCCTCTTCAGGTTCATACATAGCTTTGGTATCTCTGACTTCTCTCGTCATCTTAATCAATCCATCAACCCAGGCAAGTTCTATTTCCTTGGCTCGGGCAAAATCTAGGGCACTAACCACATAGTCTCTCAGTCGTACCTGTCAAATGTAAATGTACGTTGTAAGGTTTGGCACCATAATAATACCTGGTTTACCACAGTCGTACCTGTCAAATATAAATTTATAGTGTAAGGTTAGGCACCATAATAATACCTGGTTCACCACAGTCGTACCTGTCAAATGTAAATTGTAAGGTTAGGCACCATAATAATACCTGGTTCACCTCAGTCGTACCTGTCAAATGTAAATTTTAAGGTTAGGCACCATAATAATACCTGGTTCACCACAGTCGTACCTGTCAAATGTAAATTTTAAGGTTAGGCACCATAATAATACCTGGTTCACCTCAGTCGTACCTGTCAAATGTAAATTTTAAGGTTAGGCACCATAATAATACCTGGTTCACCACAGTCGTACCTGTCAAATGTAAATTTTAAGGTTAGGCACCATAATAATACCTGGTTCACCACAGTCGTACCTGTCAAATGTAAATTTACATTGTAAGGTTAGGCACCATAATAATACCTGGTTCACCTCAGTCGTACCTGTCAAATGTAAATTTACGTTGTAAGGTTTGGCACCATAATAATACCTGGTTCATCTCAGTCGTACCTGTCAAATGTAAATGTACGTTGTAAGGTTAGGCACCATAATAATACCTGGTTCACCTCAGTCATACCTGTCAAATGTAAATTTACGTTGTAAGGTTAGGCACCATAATAATACCTGGTTCACCACAGTCGTACCTGTCAAATGTAAATTTACGTTGTAAGGTTAGGCACCATAATACCTGGTTCACCTCAGTCATACCTGTCAAATGTAAATTTACATTGTAAGGTTTGGCACCATAATACCTGGTTCACCACAGTCGTACCTGTCAAATGTAAATTTATGTTGTAAGGTTTGGCACCATAATAATACCTGGTTCACCACAGTCGTACCTGTCAAATGTAAATTTACTTTGTAAGGTTAGGCACCATAATAATACCTGGTTCACCTCAGTCGTACCTGTCAAATGTAAATTTATGTTGTAAGGTTTGGCACCATAATACCTGGTTCACCACAGTCGTACCTGTCAAATGTAAATTTATGTTGTTAGGTTAGGCACCATAATAATACCTGGTTCACCTCAGTCGTACCTGTCAAATGTACATTTACGTTGTAAAGTTAGGCACCATAATAATACCTGGTTCACCTCAGTCGTACCTGTCAAATGTAAATTTACGTTGTAAGGTTAGGCACCATAATAATACCTGGTTCACCACAGTCGTACCTGTCAAATGTAAATTTACATTGTAAGGTTAGGCACCATAATAATACCTGGTTCACCACAGTCATACCTGTCAAATGTAAATTTATAGTGTAAGGTTAGGCACCATAATAATACCTGGTTCACCACAGTCGTACCTGTCAAATGTAAATTTACATTGTAAGGTTTGGCACCATAATAATACCTGGTTCACCACAGTCGTACCTGTCAAATGTAAATTTACATTGTAAGGTTAGGCACCATAATAATACCTGGTTCACCACAGTCGTACCTGTCAAATGTAAATTTACGTTGTAAGGTTAGGCACCACAATAATACCTGGTTCACCTCAGTCGTACCTGTCAAATGTAAATTTATGTTTTAAGGTTTGGCACCACAATAATACCTGGTTCACCTCAGTCATACCTGTCAAATGTAAATTTACGTTGTAAGGTTTGGCACCATAATAATACCTGGTTCACCACAGTCGTACCTGTCAAATGTAAATTTACATTGTAAGGTTTGGCACCATAATAATACCTGGTTCACCACAGTCGTACCTGTCAAATGTAAATTTACATTGTAAGGTTAGGCACCATAATAATACCCGGTTCACCTCAGTCGTACCTGTCAAATGTAAATTTACATTGTAAGGTTTGGCACCATAATAATACCTGGTTCACCTCAGTCGTACCTGTCAAATGTAAATTTAAAGCGTAAGGTTTGGCACCATAATAATACTTGGTTCACCACAGTCGTACCTGTCAAATGTAAATGTACGTTGTAAGGTTTGGCACCATAATAATACCTGGTTCACCACAGTTGTACCTGTCAAATGTAAATTTACATTGTAAGGTTTGGCACCATAATAATACCTGGTTCACCACAGTCGTACCTGTCAAATGTAAATTTACGTTGTAAGGTTTGGCACCATAATAATACCTGGTTCACCACAGTCGTACCTGTCAAATGTAAATTTACGTTGTAAGGTTTGGCACCATAATAATACCTGGTTCACCTCAGTCGTACCTGTCAAATGTAAATTTAGGCTGTAAGGTTAGTCCCCATAATAATACCTGGTTCACCACAGTCGTACCTGTCAAATGTAAATTTACGTTGTAAGGTTTGGCACCATAATAATACCTGGTTCACCTCAGTCGTACCTGTCAAATGTAAATTTACGTTGTAAGGTTCAGCACCATAATAATACTTGGTTCACCTCAGTTGTACCTGTCAAATGTAAATTTACGTTGTAAGGTTAAGCACCATAATAATACCTGGTTCACCACAGTCGTACCTGTCAAATGTAAATTTACCTTGTAAGGTTTGGCACCACAATAATACCTGGTTCACCACAGTCGTACCTGTCAAATGTAAATTTATAGTGTAAGGTTTGGCACCACAATAATACCTGGTTCAACTCAGTCGTACCTGTCAAATGTAAATTTACCTTGTAAGGTTTGGCACCATAATAATACCTGGTTCACCTCAATCGTACCTGTCAAATGTAAATTTATAGTGTAAGGTTTGGTACCATAATAATACCTGGTTCACCACAGTCGTACCTGTCAAATGTAAATTTACATTGTAAGGTTAGGCACCATAATAATACCTGGTTCACCACAGTCATACCTGTCAAATGTAAATGTACGTTGTAAGGTTAGGCATCATAATAATACCTGGTTCACCACAGTCGTACCTGTCAAATGTAAATTTACATTGTAAGGTTAGGCACCACAATAATACCTGGTTCACCTCAGTCGTACCTGTCAAATGTAAATTTACGTTGTAAGGTTTGGTACCATAATAATACCTGGTTCACCTCAGTCGTACCTGTCAAATGTAAATTTATAGTGTAAGGTTTGGCACCATAATAATACCTGGTTCACCTCAGTCGTACCTGTCAAATGTAAATTTATGTTGTAAGGTTTGGCACCATAATAATACCTGGTTCACCTCAGTCGTACCTGTGAAATGTAAATTTATAGTGTAAGGTTTGGCACCATAATAATACCTGGTTCACCTCAGTCGTACCTGTCAAATGTAAATTTATGTTGTAAGGTTAGGCACCACAATAATACCTGGTTCACCTCAGTCGTACCTGTCAAATGTAAATTTTAAGGTTAGGCACCATAATAATACCTGGTTCACCTCAGTCGTACCTGTCAAATGTAAATTTACCTTGTAAGGTTTGGCACCATAATAATACCTGGTTCACCACAGTGGTACCTGTCAAATGTAAATTTACCTTGTAAGGTTTGGCACCATAATAATACCTGGTTCACCTCAGTCGTACCTGTCAAATGTAAATTTACCTTGTAAGGTTTGGCACCATAATAATACCTGGTTCACCACAGTGGTACCTGTCAAATGTAAATTTACCTTGTAAGGTTTGGCACCATAATAATACCTGGTTCACCTCAGTCGTACCTGTCAAATGTAAATTTACCTTGTAAGGTTTGGCACCATAATACCTGGTTCACCACAGTGGTACCTGTCAAATGTAAATTTACAATGTAAGGTTTGGCACCATAATACCTGGTTCACCACAGTCTTACCTGTCAAATGTAAATTTATGTTGTAAGATTAGGCACCATAATACCTGGTTCACCACAGTCGTACCTGTCAAATGTAAATTTATAGTGTAAGGTTTGGCACCATAATAATACCGGGTTCACCTCAGTCGTACCTGTCAAATGTAAATGTACGTTGTAAGGTTTGGCACCATAATAATACCTGGTTCACCTCAGTCGTACCTGTCAAATGTAAATTTACGTTGTAAGGTTTGGCACCATAATAATACCTGGTTCACCACAGTCTTACCTGTCAAATGTAAATTTATAGTGTAAGGTTTGGCACCATAATAATACCTGGTTCATCTCAGTCGTACCTGTCAAATGTAAATTTACCTTGTAAGGTTTGGCACCATAATAATACCTGGTTCACAACAGTCGTACCTGTCAAATGTAAATTTACATTGTAAGGTTAGGCACCATAATACCTGGTTCACCACAGTCGTACCTGTCAAATGTAAATTTACGTTGTAAGGTTTGGCACCATAATACCTGGTTCACCACAGTCGTACCTGTCAAATGTAAATTTACATTGTAAGGTTTGGCACCATAATAATACCTGGTTCACCACAGTCGTACCTGTCAAATGTAATTTTAGGTTGTAAGGTTTGGCCCCATAATACCTGGTTCACCTCAGTCGTACCTGTCAAATGTAAATTTAGGTTGTAAGGTTAGGCACCATAATAATACCTGGCTCACCACAGTTGTACCTGTCAAGTGTAAATTAATGTTGTAAGGTTAGGCACCATAATAATACCTGGTTCACCTCAGTCATACCTGTCAAATGTAAATGTACGTTGTAAGGTTTGGCACCATAATAACACCTGGTTCACCACAGTCGTACCTGTCAAATGTAAATGTACGTTGTAAGGTTAGGCATCATAATAATACCTGGTTCACCACAGTCGTACCTGTCAAATGTAAATGTACGTTGTAAGGTTTGGCACCATAATACCTGGTTCACCTCAATCGTACCTGTCAAATGTAAATTTAGGTTGTAAGGTTTGGCACCATAATAATACCTGGTTCACCACAGTCGTACCTGTCAAATGTAAATTTAGGTTGTAAGGTTTGGCACCATAATAATACCTGGTTCACCACAGTCGTACCTGTCAAATGTAAATGTACGTTGTAAGGTTTGGCACCATAATAATACCTGGTTTACCACAGTCGTACCTGTCAAATGTAAATTTATGTTGTAAGGTTTGGCACCATAATAATACCTGGTTCACCTCAGTCGTACCTGTCAAATGTAAATTTAGGTTGTAAGGTTTGGCACCATAATAATACCTGGTTCACCACAGTCGTACCTGTCAAATGTAAATGTACGTTGTAAGGTTTGGCACCATAATAATACCTGGTTTACCACAGTCGTACCTGTCAAATGTAAATTTATAGTGTAAGGTTTGGCACCATAATAATACCTGGTTCACCTCAGTCGTACCTGTCAAATGTAAATGTACGTTGTAAGGTTTGGCACCATAATAATACCTGGTTCACCCCAGCATTTCTTAGAAATATCTGTATGAAATCAGAATCATTTTAATCTTCAATTTTTCATGTATGTCTACCTTGTTTTGTCTTGCCTTCTTAAAAGAAAAACATCCTTCATTTGAGATCCTTGTTTGGTTATTTTGTTACAAATGTATTACCTTTATATTCAATATTAACTACAACCCTCAGATCTATTTACAAAAGACATTCAAACATCAGTAATCTTTTAAATTATTGCCAACAACACATCAATAGGAAAATCTCAATCTTTCATACATTTTATCTAATTATCTAACAGTGTCTATCAGTATCTTGCACAATTTACATTTTTATTTTCCATGCAAAACTCTCTCAGTGTAAGTATAATAAATTACTTATTTATTGTTGATGCTATTAACAACATCAATAAAAGTTAAATCTGCTAAACAGACAAATGTGGCTTTTTCTATGAGGCTCTTCCTGGTGGTATCAACCACATCTCTTAGAAATTGGACTTTTTACCTGATAAATATGGCTCTCCCTAGTGGCATCCACTACATCTCCAATAGAAGGGGTCCATATCCTGACACCATCTAAGCGACCACAGTACTCAGCCATTGAATCTGTGGCCTCTTTAGTTCCATGGACAAGGACCTAAAGCACAAAATCATCAATGTGTGTTGTAATGGCTAAAACTAATGACCTACTGATAAAAATATCAAATTATAAAGTCTGCCATAACCTATAACCTATCAGCAAACCCTTTTTTGTTATAATGTAAGTTTACTATGACATTCAAAAGAAGTAGACGATATTGAGATGTGGAATAAGTGTACGCGACACAACAAACATAAACAAACAGCAATTCAAAAAATCACAACGGAAAACAGTAAGCAGTCTTCAACATGACCATAGGTCACTGCTTACCGTCTTGCATTGGCCCAAGACTTATAATACAATACAAAAGTATCAAAACCAATCCCTAAATCATCAACGAAAGACCCAATTCTTGACATAGAACAGTTAACATAGAATGAAAAGGACAAACAAAGGCTTTGGCAAAGTTTCCTGGCTTAGGACAGGCACATATAAAATGTGGCGGGGTTAAACTAGTTTTTTGGATCCAACCTTCCCCCTATTGATAAGCTTGCACAAAGCTACATATAAAACACATTGTAAAACTAAATCGACAAAAGTTCAATTCAACAAGAGAGAACCTAAGACAAAATACTGTACGAAAACAACAAGACAAGGAGGAACTCTCTTGAGAACACTTGAAGTTACTGACAACTAGCTAAGAAACATTTATCGATTGATGTAAAAGAATCAAATACATCAGTTCTAAATCCGACACACCACGTCAAAACAATGAATGATTAAGAGTTGTATCACCATACAGAACCGACATACTTGATTGCTGTGGTGCTTATAAATAATACAGTGGATACAAAGTGAAAATTTAACGTTTTAAAGTTACTATCAAGCTATTAATATTTCTGCCAAAACATACCAAATGCAAAGATTTTACTAAAACATTGAATTCGTATCCTTTTTTCAAAAGGTTTTTAAGCCAGGTTTTAATTTCCATAAGGTTGTTTTTGAATTTTTGTGCTTTATAAACTACATTGCTATAAAAATCAGGATGAGATATTCCTTTAACAATCAGAAATCTACGTGTACAATCAAATTTTTTGATGAGATGTCCATATTTATGTGCAAATTTTGTAAAAGATTTGACTAATTTGTGGTAACGGTAACCTTGTTTTAGCAATTTTTCTGTAATAAAACAGTTTTTATCATTAAAATCAGACACATCACTGCACATGCGAGCATACCTGACTAATTGCGAAATGTATACCCCGTAAGCTGGAGCTAATGGTACGTCTCCTTCAAGAAATGGAAAATTAACTATTGGGAATGAAAAGTCATCCCGTTTATCATATACTTTAGTGTGTAATCTACCATTGATAATGCTTAAGTCCAAATCTAGAAATGGACATCTACTGTCGTTCGAGTTTGCTTTATTTAGGGTTAATTCTTTAGGATATATATCATTTATTAAATTTGAGAATGTGGGGTTGTTTAGAGCAAGTATGTCATCTAAGTACCTATATGTATTGTTAAAAGTTTCAATAAGGTGGTTTTTGTTTGGGTCCTTTTGTAGATTGGCCATAAACTGTGATTGGTAACAATATAAAAAAAGATCAGCTATGAGTGGAGCACAATTGGTTCCCATTGGAATACCAATGACCTGGCGATATATTTGTTTACCGAACCGGATGTAAATATTATCTAAAAGAAAGTTTAATGCAGTAATAACTTCTATGTCGGTCCAATTAACATAACCTTTGTGGGTTTCGTTACTAAAAAACGATTTACTAAATTCTTGTGACACTTTAGAACAGATGTAGTCACTTTTAGATTTGTCAAAGCACCATTTAATTAAATATTCAAATTTCTTTTTGATAAGATTGTGAGTATTGTTTTGTTAATATGATTAGAGAGAAAAAATGTTACCAAAACAAGAGGCTCCCAGGAGCCTAAATCGCTCACCTGGTCTTGAAGCCGACCCTATATTTTGTAGAGCTAAATGAGCTGAACATTTAAGCAAGCAACAGTTTTTTCTTTATCTACTATAGTTTTCATTCTATATGCCAAAAACACAAAAAACTGTTATTTTAGGGGCCGTAACCCCTATAAGAGGTCATCTGACAACTTCAACCCTATGGAGACTTTTGTAGAGCTTTATGCGCTGAACATTTAAGCAAGCAACAGCTTTTCTCCATCTGCAATAGTTTTCATTCTAAAGGCCAAAAACATGAAAAAGGTTATTTTAGGGGCTGTAACCCCTATTAAGGGTCATCTGACAACTTCAATCCTATTGAGACTTTTGTAGAGCTAAATGAGCTGAACATTTAAGCAAGCAACAGCTTTTCTCTATCTGCAATAGTTTTCATTCAATAGGCCAAAAACATGAAAAAACATTATTTCAGGGGCCGTAACTCCTATAAGGGGTCATCTCACAACTTCGACCCTATGGAGACTTTTGTAGAGCTAAATGAGCTGAACATTTAAGCAAGCAACAGCTTTTCTCTGTCTGCAATAGTTTTCTTTCTATAGGCCAAAAACATGAAAAAACATCATTTTAGGGGCCGTAACCCCTATAAGGGGTCATCTGACAACTTCGACCCTATGGAGACTTTTGTAGAGCTAAATGAGCTTAACATTTAAGCAAGCAACAGCTTTTCTCTATCTGCAATAGTTTTCATACTATAGGGAAATAACATGAAAAAACGCTATTTTTCACCTTTAAGGGGCTGTAACCCCTATAAGGGGTCATCTGACAACTTGGACCAAATGGAGACTTTTGTAGAGCTTTTAATGCTGAAGCAGTGGGTTGGCATCAGATTTCATCTATCTCTTATACTTTTTGATTTACAAGCCAAAAACAGTAGTCTGACCCCCCTGGTCTATTTTTAGCAACGGCGGCCATGTTTTTGCGACGAATCAAAAATCCCCACATTAGTTCTGTGGAGGATACCCTAAGGTACCATCAGACCAAATTTGGTTATAATCTGTTCAGCCGTTTCAGAGGAGAAGAAGTTTGAAGAAAAGTTAACGACGACGACGACGGAGACGGACGCCAAGTGATGGCAATAGCTCACATGGCCTTTGGCCAGGTGAGCTAAAAAACTTTAAAGCCAAATATTTTAACAGTTTATAGGAAGGAAAAATCCAATTGAAGGAAACATTTTTTTCTACTGGTAAATACAAATAATAAAGATTTTATGTACTTTTTTGTCTGTGTTTTTTTTTCTATTTATCCATCATAAACAAGACTTATAAAAGAGTCTATTTCAGCTAAACAAGAATCTTACACATGTCTTGGGTAATGTCATTTCATGATAAGAACCAATCATTATCAACGAGTAAGACAAATAATGTACTATATTGACCTTAAGCGTAGGTTTGTGTATTTACTCTGGGTTAACGACCACAGGGAATGTCACTGACAACAGCTTGGAGTCACTATAAACATGTCAAACTCCTTTTAAGGATAACATTGAAGGCTGTTAGCTGTTTTTTAGTGCGGATTTTAAAAATACTGTCCGTTTATGGAGGTTATATGTGAAATGCCATAGATGTTGACATGGCTCAGCAATTTATAATGGCTTAAAACAGTCGTTGTCCTAAAAAGGTCAATATGTTGTAAATATTTAGTATCAAACAGCTGGGATAATTCAACCAACAGCTTACAACCACAGGGAAACACATATCATATGGTACTAAGTTTTTTACAAATAATAACCACAAAGGATTCATGAGAGAGGGTAATGCCCTTAATAATTTCTAATGTACAAGAAGCTTTTAGTTTGAATGGAAAACTGATAGAAAAAATAAGTTCTGTATAGACATCACACTGTCTTTCTTCAAGGGTTCTAGGTTTATCATTGTTTTTATGGAAGAGGGCAGTTTCACATAGGGACGTCAAAACAAGGATGTCTAAATTCCACAGAACTTCCTATTTAAAGCATTATTGTTTAGTTCATAAATTAATCATTGAGCAAAGTTTCATATTTTATTAAATAGAAATAATCTACAAAAGTACAACAAAAATAAGTTACTCTTGAAAGTTAAAGCTTAAAGAAGGCTTATATGTCTTTTTTATGCTGCTATTTCAATACTCTGTAAAATATAAATACAAAATATCCAAGTTATCATGAGGTTTCTATAGTCTTATTACCCACAGAAAACATTGATATAAGTTCAAATAATTAATGTTGAAATCTAAGACATGCTATTATATTGACAAATAAGAAAAGGAGACGATGTATTTAATTATACGCCTCCAGATAGTATCTGTGACAAATACAGCAGAAATTGGAGTGCTACATGACAGACATGCTAACGTTGAATTAACGATGACAAATATCAAAGAATTCTTTAAACAAGGAAAAATTTTAGTCTTATGCAAAAATCAATTCATCAGGGAGCAACTTTTCATGGAAATTTAACCAAATCATACAAATTATTTTTTGAAAGTCTAATTTTTCATTGCCTTGTGACATATTTAGTCAGAAGTAATTACTAATATAGAAACAAATTGAACACCACAGCCTTACAGAACTCATGTTGGCGACAAAACTTAAAATCATTTACATTGAATTAACTTCTGGCGTAAAGCAAGAAAGTCGTTATAGCAGTCTATCAATGCTGGTTTGTGTGATGACAATCGTCAGAAACGTACATCTGACCAATCAAGTCACACTATATCATTGGAGAAATAATTGTCTTTAGTCCTAATGGATACTCTGAAGTGCTTTAAATCATTTAAAAGGCTTGGTAAAAATGTATATTATGCCCAGAGGAAGCGTTAATATGGCGTTAACATGCAGACCGCTTTATGTCTCTGGAGTTACAATGGATATCGTCATTTGGTCTGAAACTTTCAGTTCCGACAAAGAATAATGATATCTTCCAAGAATAAAAAAAACTAAGAAGACAGAAATCTTCAGAAGTCAATGTAAAGAAACCTAGTTTTCTGTAAACCTTTATTTACAACTTAAATAAATCAATTTATATAAAAATAATTCAATACATCAAGTCATTGGTAAAATTCTCATGAAGTAAAAAACAAATTTTCAAGGATTTTGATACCATTAAAATAATTGATATTTACAACTCTATTCTATTTTAAAAGATACATGACATGTCACCCTTAATTTCTAGAAGGAAAAACCAAACACTCAAAAATTCTTTATCCAATACAAATACCCTCCATAAAGCCTGTAAAACATAATTAGAGGCTTCAAGTTCCACTTGGCTATAAAGGGCAATTAACATGAAAAATTTAGTCAAACCAATACTTCAGCGTCAATTATTTTTCTTAACAAGGCTACATCAACCTAGTTTGCCGTCCACTGATACAGAGTTATAGCCTTCTTAGAAGGAACGTGTCAAAATCTTCCACTTAGGGAATCCTTACCAGGTTACAAAAGTCTGTCCTTTAGTGATATTTACATAGCTTGTGTCAATTAGTGGATTCTTAGTTTTTATGGAATATAATTTAACCTGATTATGGACAGAGCAAAGTTTTCAGTAAAGTAAAAAGCTAAAACACATAGGCATTGACTTTGTTTAACAGAAAACTTTACAGAGTTAATAAGAAAAAAAAAACTAAATAGGTATAAACATTGAAATAGTTACTTTCTATCTTTAATTCTCCAATTGATAATATAATCAAATATTACATATGGTCTATCATTCTAACATTTTCATTGGATTATTTGGTCATGTGATTTTAGTGATATTTAGTGTATTTCTTTGCTTTGGAAATAAAAACGATGCATTTTTGGTATATTGACGCTATGTTTCTATTTTTACCTATATTGACGCTATGTTACTAAATTTAGATCCGGATATTCGTCCGTTCTTGACATATTTTATACACATCTGTGACGTCATTTAGAAGTCCTAAATATTGACATAGCTTTGCAACGGAGCTTTCACTTTCTAACGGTGTGGGAAAAGATACAAAACCAACAATGATTTTGTTTAAAATGTTAAGAATTTAATAAATTACATTTGATTTTTCGGTGAATTATCTGTAAATAATTGTTAATGCAGAAATTGGGTTACCGCCATGACCGCCAAGACAAAAGAATGCAGTGAAGAAGGGTATGTTTGTCAGCATTTTACAAAGACGCAATAAACTTACTGCCCAAAAATTAAGGCTAGAAATAATAACAATTAAGGTGTGGAAGATTTCCTAGGTAAATTAGTTAATTTTTGTTTTGACATTGCAAGTCAAAAAAATATGAAATCGAAAAAAAACACTGCGTGAATTACATGATGTTAAAACAGCAATTCATTTTACTCTAATAAAAAAAACTACATATGTAATATAACAATGATGGACTTTTGACTCTGTCAATACATTCTATATGGACCTGTTAAGAATATATTGACCTCGGACTTCGTCCTCGTTCAATATATGCCTAACAGGTCCATATATAATGTATTGACCTCGTTAAAAGTCCATAATTGATAAATATCATTTACCTACTTCATAGTGATAACATAGCAATATACAAGAGTATGAATAGAAGTGTGGAGTGCCTAATGCTTTATATAATTAAAATTGTGAAAAGTTAAAGACTAGGGTCACATAAAAAATGTGGAATGCTAACTTTGAAAAATCCCTCTCAGTTCCTGATAACCCTACGGTCAACTGAAGACCATAAAATTACAACAGTCAACTGAAGGCCATAAAATTACAACAGTCAACTGAAGGCCATAAAATTACAACAGTCAACAGAAGACCATACAATCACAACAGTCAACTGAAGACCATACAATTACAACAGCCAACCGAAGGCCATACAATTACAACAGTCAACTGAAGGTCAAACAATTACAACAGTCAACTGAAGACCACACAATTACAACAGTCAACTGAAGACAGTACAATTACAACAGTCAACCAAAGGCCATACAATTTCAATACAATTACAACAGTCAACTGAAGGCCACACAATTACAACAGTCAACAGAAGACCACAAAATAACAACAGTCAACTGAAGACCATATAATTACAACAGTAAACTGAAGGCCAAACAATTACAACAGTCAATCAAAGACATTAAAATTACAACAGTCAACTGAAGGCCATATAATTACAACAGTCAACTGAAGGCCACACAATTACAACAGTCAACTGAAGACCACAAAATTACAACAGTCAACTGAATGCCATACAATTACAACAGTCAACTGAAGACCATACAATTACAACAGTCAACTGAAGGCCATACAATTACAACAGTCAACCAAAGACCATACAATTACAACAGTCAAATGAAGACCATACAATTACAACAGTCAATGGAAGACTATACAATCACAACAGTCAACTGAAGACCATACAATTACAACAGTCAACTGAAGGCCATACAATTACAACAGTCAACTGAAGGCCATACAATTACAACAGTCAACGGAAGACCATACAATCACAACAGTCAACTGAAGACCATACAATTACAACAGTCAACCGAAGGCCATACAATTACAACAGTCAACTGAAGGCCAGACAATTACAACAGTCAACTGAAGACCACACAATTACAACAGTCAACTGAAGACCCTACAATTACAACAGTCAACCAAAGGCCATACAATTACAACAGTCAACTGAAGGCCACACAATTACAACAGTCAACTGAAAACCACAAAATAACAACAGTCAACTGAAGACCATATAATTACAACAGTAAACTGAAGGCCAAACAATTACAACAGTCAACCAAAGACATTAAAATTACAACAGTCAACTGAAGGTCATACAATTACAACAGTCAACTGAAGACCACACAATTACAACAGTCAACTGAAGGCCATACAATTACAACAGTCAACTGAAGACCATATAATTACAACAGTCAACTGAAGGCCACACAATTACAACAGACAACTGAAGACCACAAAATTACAACAGTCAACTGAAGGCCATACAATTACAACAGTCAACTGAAGACCATACAATTACAACAGTCAACCGAAGGCCATACAATTACAACAGTCAACCAAAGACCATACAATTACAACAGTCAAATGAAGACCATACAATTACAACAGTCAACTGAAGGCCACACAATTACAACAGTCAACTGAAGGCCATACAATTACAACAGTCAACTGAAGACCATACAATTACAACAGTCAACCAAAGGCCATACAATTACAACAGTCAACCAAAGACAATAAAATTACAACAGTCAACTGAAGACCATATAATTACAACAGTCAACTGAAGACCATACAATTACAACAGTCAAATGAAGACCATACAATTACAACAGTCAACTGAAGGCCATACAATTACAACAGTCAACCAAAGGCCATACAATTACAACAGTCAACCAAAGACAATAGATTTGCAACAGTCAACTGAAGACCATATAATTACAACAGTCTTATGAAGACCATACAATTACAACAGTCAACCAAATGCCATACAATTACAACAGTCAACCAAAGACAATAAAATTACAAAAGTCAACCAGACATTAAAATTACAACAGTCAACTGAAAGCCATATAATTACAACAGTCAACTGAAGGCCACACAATTACAACAGTCAACTGAAGGCCATACAATTACAACAGTCAACTGAAGACCATACAATTACAACAGTAAACTGAAGACCATACAATTACAACAGTCAACTGAAGGCCATACAATAACAACAGTCAACCAAAGGCCATACAATTACAACAGTCAACCAAAGACCATAAAATTACAACAGTCAACCAAAGACATTAAAATTACAAATCTGCTGAATTCCTGATATAATTCCTTGCACATAAACACAGTTAGCTACTACAATGTGAGAACTTAACAACATACAAGAGTTTGAATAGGAGTGTGGAGTGCCTAATTCCAGACAAAATCAGGGATGTGAAAAGTTGAGAGTTGTCTCACAATACAAGTGTGAAAACCTTACATTAGAAAACCTGTCAAATCCCAAAATAACCAGCTTACTATTCAACTCAATTAATACAGTCAACTGAAATTCATATGGTGCATAGATCACTTAATAATAGTTTCACAATAGAAGTGTGGAATGGTTACATTAGCATACTAGTTGAATTCCAGATATTGCCCCAAGGTCATACAATAAAAACAGTCAGCTTCTTACCAGTTGCTTAGGCTTGATTTGTGCGATGATTTTTTTCATGGACTCCCCATCTGACCGCCCCTCAAAATCAATGTATTGGATGTTAGCATTGATGTCCAGAGTAACTGTAGCTGCCACACATTTAGTTGGAACTTCTGATAAATCTACAAAAAAAATACAAGGGTCTCAATTATAAACACTCCAGAAAAAAGAAACAACTTTAGATAAATAAATAGTAAGTTATTTTTAATTTTAAGTTAAAGTAATCTGATACAGTCTAGTCAAACATCATATAACCCAATTTCAGCTTGCTACCTATATTTGGCATTGCAATCATCATAGATTCTTCATAAAAGGATATTGAGTAAATGAACATGAGACCATAATTCATATGTAATCTTCAACTGCAATTATTTTTTATGAGATGCATGGCCATTTCGGAATTTTAATCCTCATCAGCAGCACTAGAACCAAAACATAGTAAATCCACAATTCAAAAAAGTGTATTACACACTGATTGATATAAATCGTAATTTCCGAAATATCAACATATCTTGCATTGTATTTTTTTATTTGTAAGTCCAAAAGTTTTGGTAAACTGAAAACATGAAAACTGACAAATAGAGTCAAGGTAAGCATGATGTTATAAATAAAATTTGAAGCATCTTATGTTGGCAGAACACAGAACAGCATTTGATCAATTGTATGTTCTATCATAGGGGGGGGCATAGGGCATAAAAAGTTTTCAAAACATGTTGGATAGGGGCCTTATTCAGTTTCCTTTTTTTTTTCATGTCTACATCCTTAGGCTATTTCCTTCTTCTCATAATTTTAAAATCTGTCCCGAGTTCGTTGCCATTGGCCCTTGATCAATAATAATCCTGCCTGCCAGATGTCTTCTTTAGTATCACTCTATCCCTCATGACTGCATCTTCTTTCTGCTTCTCACTTCCAGATGTTATGCTGACCCCAACATTTTTTATACCATTATGATAAATACTTGGATGACGAAAATTCTGCATCACACTGACATTATAAACACTTACCAATCATTGATGCATCTTCCTTTTTAACTTTTTCCTAAAATAAAAAGACAAACTCATTAACAATGATTCTGTACTTAAAAGACTTAAACAGATTTAAAACATTATATTTAGAAAATAAGAAATCACTGACATTTTCAGAATAAAATGACTAATTTATAAAGGAGAATCTCTAAGAACATTACCTTGTTAAATCTGGAAACATTTCAACCATTAAAATAATTTGATAGGTCCACAGGGACTTGATTCCTCTATCAATATTTTGCTAGAGTCAATGTGTGGTACGAAAAAAACACAAGGGAGATACTACTTTCACCACCCCCCTTTTCTTCAATTTGATATTCTCTTATAAGTTAATTGAACTCATACCTTTTTCTTAATGATTCACTTCATGGACCAAAACACCCAAATATATCTTCATTCGGTGCATCTCGGCCTCAAAATATGTCTTTGTTCAGGGAAATTTATAATGATGGAGAAAATTGAAGAAAAGGGGGGCGGTGAAAGTAGTCTCACTAGTGTTTTTTTTATACTGCAGATTGACTCTAACAAAAAATTGATAGAGGAGAGCAAATCCCTGAGATAGGTTCTGCTGACAATTAGATAATATGTCCTTAAATTAAAGAAATCCTCCTCATCATCTTAATATTTTACGAAAGATCTTGGTAATACTGCTGAAAGAACGAAAGAAATACTGATGTGGCAATCAAATGTTATAAGTAAAAGGCTAGGACAAAATCATAAGATATCAAAGACAAGATGGATACAATAGGGGGAATGCACAACATAAACCTTAGTAAGCACGCTGACATACCCCACACGTTCTGCTATTGGACAATAAAATTAACACCGAGCTCTTAAATATTTGTAAATTAAATATTTGTGAAAACATACACTGCTTTATGTATTTTATACTTTTTACATACCAAGTTTCGTTAAATTTTGTTTAGTAGTTAAAGAGGAATTGTGTTCACAAACTGATCAGGATTTTTTGTAAATGTACAAGTCCAAAGGGTCATAACTCCTATAAAAATTTGCGGATCAGAATATTCCTGGTAATATGCACAATAACATATGGAGCACTTCTTGTGTACCAAGTTTCATTAAATTCTGTTAAGTAGTTTAAGAGGGGTTGTGTTCAAAAACTGTGTTCAAGATTTTCTGCAAATTTCTATGTCCAAATAGCCGTAACTCCCACAAAAATTTGCAGATCAAATATTGCTGGTAATATGCACAACTACATATGATGTTCTTCTAGCATACCAAGTTTCATTAAAATCTGTTACGTAGTTTAACAGCAGTTGCGTTCACAAACTTTAATATAAACTTAGGTATAAAACTGCACACAAATTACTGGTATCTAATACCATGCAAAGTCAAGAGTGCTTAGGATGGATAAAAAATGGCTATTAGGAATATCTTACTGTAGACATTTCTTCATCTGCCGGGGCTGCCTCTAGAATGGTGTAGTCTTCAGGTCTGATAATAAAACCAGACAGATATATCATAAAAACATTTCATAAAAAACCCAAAAGACTTAAGTATCACTTTTTAAAAGAATCGTGGGGCTTGTTTAGGGGGAGGGGGGTACCAATATCCCATATCCCCATAAATTTTTCATCAAATATCCTGTATCCCAAAAAATGTTTTTCCCATATCCCTGTAAATAAAATTGACAAAAATATCCCATATCCCAATAAGTTTTGCCTCAAATATCCCGTATCCCACTAAGAAAATGTGTGGATATCCCATATCCCAATATACCCTAAACAAGTCTCAATCGTGCAAAGAGTGATTCATGGGTGGAAAGCCTACACTAATTTATTTTCGATGTGTTACTCCTACTAGCACCCTGCTTTGATCTTTGTGCTCTTTTTCCAAACTAGCCCTGGTCCTGAGAGAAAAAAAAAAATATTTAGAATGCATTGGAAATGTAAGAAAGGGAGATAACTCTTTAAAATTGTCAATTTCAATAGAAACCATTGTAACAAAATGGCAAGATTTCTCCCAGGACCAGGCAGTTATGAGCAAATTGTTATTTATTTCTTATTTTATATACTTTGAACTATCTTTCATTAAAAATAAATCACTGTAGCCTTTTTATCGATTAATCACTTTTCTTCAATTTTGCATGATTCTTAGGTGGACTACTACTTTAAAATACTATGTCAAGGGACAGAAGTTATTACGATATAGGACCCTTGTGCAAAAAGTAAATAGAAAGTTACATGCGATAGAGCACAGTACATGCCTTGCACATTGATGCTTAAACCCTATTTATTTATAGATATTGAATCTTTTTTTTCTGAAACAGCTGTTTATGCGATCACTCACTTAGACTACAAGTTGAAAAGTGGGCAATCTCCCACATTGTTCTTTCAAAAGGTAACACCTATGCATACCAAATATCAAAAGGCTAAGAAAACTATTATGAGAATATTTTCTCTTTCATAACTTGATTTTCATTTTGTGGATGTCAGAGAGCATACCACTGGTATTCTAATAATAAGGACAAACTATATATTTTCTTTATGTGTTTGTTTTTAACACTTAATGCCCTCTCTAACTCATCTTGGTTAATTTTTATTGGAGGAGGATACATACAATAAAATCTGACATCACAATTACTGCTATTCACTGGTATATGATTTATTAAAGTTAGAAAGAAAATCCCTAACATGATTTGTTAAATGAGAATGCTTCATTTGATACCCATTGATTGAAAAATCCTTGACAGAAATTCTCTTTTATCTCTTCATTTAATGACTGAATTCTTATAATAATCGTATAAGATCGTTATATATTAAACGTAATCTGACCTAATTATTTCTCCGTATTCATCCCATTTTACTTTCTCCTCTGTAAAAGGAAACATCGGGTACGATTTCTTCGCTTGCTTGAAAAATCCTGTCCTCAATTTTCCCTACAAAACAAAACAAGCATATTATTTTTTTCAGAACAAACAATAGAGTAATAACCATTAATTTAAAACATTATTCCAATCCACAAAAGGCTTCGAAATTTGAGAGTAAACATGCTTAAAATCTAATTCTTTAAAAGCTTGTTTATCTATCAAGTGATATAAGGTCCATGGGATGCATAAAATATCACACAATGATGTAATTCCTATAAAGCGGGCTCATGTATAAAATTGCATTGACGTCTAAATCTAAGGTATTTCCCACATGTCTACTACAAGCATTAAATCTCTAAAACCTTAAATTCACTTCCTGACTTAAATGTCTTCAAACTTTATGGGAATTTGGATACATTTACATTGCATATGCATACTAACTTTTGTTTTTTTTTAAAGATGCTTGAAAATCAAATGTTTTATTACAAAATATGAGAAACTATCAATTCAAATCAAAATGTTTATAATATGTACATACAGGCTGGCACCGTCAGTAACAATGAATCTTTTTAATTTACACTTTATTTTGAATTTATAAGGATTTTCAGTGTCTGAGATCAAAAGGTGCTTATAGAACTTAAACATTGCTAATTTTTGGATTTCATTTGGTTTAATGCCTTTTGAACATCTTTTGAATTGTGGATTTCTTTCATTTGGGTTCTTGTGCTGCTGATGAGGAACAATTTTCTGAAATGGCCATACAGCTCATAAAATTAATTGCAGTTGGAGTTATCATATGTGTTGTGGTCTCATGTTCATTTACTCCATATCCATCATTAATTGATTAAATAATATGTGCAATAAAAAATTATCAAAGTCACTCAACCAGAAAATCAAGGTCAAGGTCAATAGATGGGGGATGCAACTGTGATAAGCTACTACTGGGGCATATGCATGCCAATTTTCATTAACCTAGGACTTACAGTTCTTGAGATATGGAGGTGCACACAAAACCTTACCATTGCTATTATATGTATTGAAAATTGTCACTCAACCAGAAAAAGAAGGTCAAGGTCAAAAGATGGAGGATGCAGCTGTGCTGAGCTACTACTGGGGCATATGCATACCTAGTTTAATCAACCTAGGACTGATAGTTCCTGAGATATGGAGGTGCTCGCAAAACCTAACCCTTGCTTTTATATGTATAGAAAATTATCAAGGTCACTCAAACAGAAAATCAAGGTCAAGGTCAAAAGATGGGGATGCAACTTTGCTAAGCTACTATTGGGGCATATGCATACCAAATTTCATCAACCTAGGACTTATAGTTCTTGAGATATGTAGGTGATCATAAAACCTTACCAAAAAAGTTAATGCCCACACTGTCGCCGGTAAAGTAACACCTATGACCGACTCTGCTTCGCAGGAGAGACAAAAACCAACAACAATCGTTTTTTGGATATGCAAACTACTGTATTTTTTATGATTTTAAAATTTTTATGGTAGTATATTGACATGTGAACTGAATGTTCATGAGACAACAGTTTGTAGATAAGAATGACTCTGTCTAAGATAACCAGAATACTAAGCATGAATACTTATATTCAAATTAACATAATAAGGAAAGATCCATTAGTATCCAACATTTCATGTCTGTATTAAAAAACCTACAGGAATTAATACCTAACAAATAAAAAACAAAGCTGTGCCCTTCAACTATAAAAGTCTCATTAGAGGATTATAATAGAACCCTTTTACAGCTTAATGTCACAGTGCGTCATTATATTGCAAAAACTTTACAAATAAGTACAAAACTCTCTTCTTCCCATTCGTTGGATTTTCAAAAATAATTTGTGTTCATTTTATTTCAACAACAACAACAGCAACAAATATAGGGCTCTCTCTTCCAATTATATAGTTAAAAGAACATTTTCAAAAAATGTGTTTTCCTACAGAGCATGGTATGAAGGCAATACCAGAATTAATAGCTCAAAAATAAGCCTATTACGGCATATTTATTATAGCATTAATTTGGCTTGGTGTAAATTAACTGCCATGCTTGTCGCTTGTACGATAGATTTATTTGCCAATCCTACATTAGGTAATCAGCTTCCACAAATTATGTTTAAAATTTCAAACCTAATGTTGTAACTTCATTTTCTTTGTCATTAAGTATGTAAATTTCAATTTTTTACCGGCTGAAAGATTGCATTTACTAGAATTGATATGCTAGGTTTTTTAACCATAAAAGTGAGAGTTCGTCATAAAAAGGACAAGGAACTTTTGGCGTAAACAAGCATATAGAAAACAAGGTTGATAACTTTAAATTAAAAAGCTTTATATGATGAGTTTATCTTAAGACAATAAGATATCATAAGGCAGGATGAAGACTTGTTTTTACAAAGGAAACAAAACACTGCTTACATGTCAGATTACATAATTGTTTGGGAGATTAAACTTCAGGTAGTATGCTCTGATTAAATCCTATAAATCAGACAAGAATCAACACTTTACAGTACTTAAAGTCTTTTAAGACAGGAAGTAGATGTCTGATAAGCAAATGAAGTAGAAAGTCTGACAAATTTCACGCAATACAAAATGGATTGAAGGAAAAACAAGTGTGGCCACTAAAAGTATTTCTCGCCTGCCTGCACCATCACTATAATCAACTACCTACGCTTTCATTTCTTTGTATACCTAATACCAGATGCCTAGCTATTATACTTTTCAAGCAATTCATTGTCCACACAAGTATTACAAAAAGTTTTCTGCCTGAAAAAAGACCTAAGTTCACAGAGTCACTAGAGCATAAAAATTGGGTCATGGTCACATGGCATGGTGACAGTTGCGTCGAACATAACCTCAACTGTCTGAAAACCCAATATCAGATGCCTAGCTATTATACTTTTCTAGCAATTCTTTGTCTAAAAAGTCTTACAAAAAAGTTTTTGGACTGAAAAAGATCTAAGTTCACAGAGTCACTGGAGCGTGAAAATGGGGGTCAGGGTCAGACAGCATGGTGACAGTTGCATAAACCATAACCTATACTGTCTGTATATACCTAATACCAGATGCCTAGCTATTATACTTTTCTAAAAAATCATCGTCCACAAAAGTCTTACAAAAATATTTTTGGCCTGAAAGAAGACCGAAGTTCACAGAATTGCTGGAGCGTGAAAACGGGGTCAGGGTCACAGGACATGGTGACAGTTGCATAGACCATAACCTGAAGTGTCTGTATACCAAGTATCAGATGCCTAGCTAATATACTTTTCCAGCAATTCATCGTCCACAAAAGTCTTACAAAAAAGTTTACATCCTGAAAAAAGACCTAAGTTCACAGAGTCACGTGAGTGTGAAAATGGGGTCAGGGTCAAACGACATGGTGACAGTTGCATAGACCATAACCTGAACTGTCTTTATACAAAATATCAGATGCATAGCTATTACTCTTTTCAAACAATTCATTGTCCACAAAAGTCTTACAAAAAAGTTTACGATGCCGCTGCCCCCTGAAAACAATACCTATGTCTTGCCTTTCGCGACTATTCATCGCAGGCGAGACAAAAAATGAGGATCTTTCTATTCCCTTCTTGGAACTTCATAAAAAAGTCTTGTTATAAGTTTTGGAAACAGGTTCTAAATCAATTTGCCATAATGTTTGTTGTTCCAAAATTATATCTCTCCCATTATGGAATTACTGTTCTTCAACTTGTCATTATAAAAGGACATGCATAAACTGTAACATCTTTCCCATAGAAGTCATAAAATATTCAAACTGAACAATTGTCATTAAAAACTGCAAGCTTGACACAATGCAGTTCAGATAAATGAAAAATAGTCTTTTTTCCAATATTACAAATTAGAAAGCAAGTCATATGATTTATCAGGTGAAAATTGGTCATAAAAAACCCTGCTTGTTGGAAATAAGAATTATCTGATGCATGGAAGCACTATAATATGCAGGAGAAACTTTCCCTTTATGTTTCAAAACAGATTTAAGAAGTGCAATCATCATAAAAATACTGCAAACTAAAACTGACATTAGATAGTTTAAACTTTATAATAAGGCTGTGAAAGATGAAAATGAAGGGCACAGGCGTAGAATTCTAAAATAATTAAAGCATCTTTTTTATATCTCAAAGTTATACAGATCACAATTTGTAAAAACATCATGACAATTTCATTCTTAGGGTAACATATTTGAAATGTAATTGTGTAATCTAATTTTCTTCCCATTTACGGTGAAATTGAATCATTGACAATTTAATTTGTTATGCAAAACTTTACAGGGAAGTCATTTTCTTATTCATGGTGAAATTTAATGCCGTTTTCAACAATTTCATCCAAAAGTTCATTAAACATGTGGGTGACACTGAAAATGTATTGCTGATTGTTGTAAACAAACTGTATGGTCCATTAGAAACTATTAACTGCATATGATTCCAAACTCTATCAAAAGTGTCAAAAACATTAAACAATTATAGTAACAATTTACTAATAGAATTCATCATATTTCTGTAGCAGGAAACCAATTAATACAGACTAAAGCTGCATGTAGTCTAGTGAAAGTAATTTCTAAGGTACAATGAATGAAAATTGTCATAAAAATCAATTAACTGCTTTACAAATTAATGAAAATCTTTATTCAACCTAGACCTGATTATTGAAGTTCATTTTTCTAAAATTAAATCTATTAAGAAATGGAGCAGTCACATACAGCAGCTAATCCCCTCACCCGTCAAGGTGACCTTAATCAGATGTAGGTTACTATCCAAGATGTACCCACTGACCAAATATCATTAGCAGTTGGTGAGATGCAAAATGTAGGTCAAGGTGACCTTAATCAGATGTAGGTTACTATCCAAGATGTACCCACTGACCAAATATCATTAGCAGTTGGTGAGATGCAAAATGTAGGTCAAGGTGACCTTAATCAGATGTAGGTTACTATCCAAGATGTACCCACTGACCAAATATCATTAGCAGATGGTGAGATGCAAAACTAACCTGAGTCATTCATTTAGAAAATGTAGGTCAAGGTGACCTAATTTTGGTACAGTTGTTCTTGATAATTATCCAAGACGTACCAACTGACCAAAAATCATGCATCACAAACAAACCAAACCCTATATTCCCTCCCCAACTCTGTTGGCCTCCAGGATAAAAAATAAACAAACAAGAAAATGTGTCTCCTGAGACGCAGATTTCCTGCTTGACATATATTGATTTGAATTGAATAACTTTTATTGCAATTGTATTGTCTTTGTAATGATTAATTAGTGAACAACAATTTCATGAAGATCAGACTTGTAGTTTGTCAAAAAAAAACACCAAAAAACCCACCCTGATTAAACTTAAACTTAAACTTATGGTTTTTCTAGATTGCCGTTTGGTTGTGGGCTGTGTTGCGTACACTTATTCCACATCTCATTGTTTTCTATTAAACAAAAAGGTTTGACAGATCAACTAATGACTGTCTGCAGCAAAAGAAAAATTATATGCCCTGCATTTTTAATTGGTAGACCAAAAGAACTTTTAGAACAGAATTAAGAATGACTCTAATTCCGCAGCTACATGAAAGTGAGTGAGTGAGTGAGTTGGTGTTTTACGCCCGTGCAACGCTATATAGGTTATTTACAGGCTACATGAAAGGAAACTGTGTCTATTTTACCTCATTTTTCATCATCAGATCATGTTTAGCTTTCTGTACACCAGTAGGGGCATACACATCAATCTCCATCTCAGCTTCGCTCTCGTCACTTGATTCATCTTCTAACTCCCTGTCAATATCGATAACAGATTTATCAGTAAAACATACAGATCCTGTCGTAGATAATGTTTGTTGGTCAGTAATTATACAGACCGACAGACACATATTATCAGATTTATACAGTCTATAAGTGTTTAACCAAATTAGTAAATCCTCGAACACTCTGACTTGTCTTTCAGCCAAAACATAATCTACAAATTATCTGAAAACTAACGATTAAGGTGTCTTTCTTACTTACAGGGCAAATATTTAAACACTTTTTACTATTCCTTTTTTTCCTAAGGAAAAACAAGATAAAATTTTAAACTCTCATTTTTTTCTTTTCCATCTACAACCAAATTAAATCTAGAATGAAATCAATATTTTATTTTTTCTTTACACTTTGATAAACCCTAAGGTATATATTGTATAAGTACCTGAGTTTCTGTGTAACTGATCAAAATGTAAATTTTGGGGGGTTATTTATTTTCATAGCTTCCAATGCCACACTACATCATGGATAAACAGATAAATTTTACATTTTCCTGTATTTCTTTCTTATTTTTTTGCTGATTCATTGACTTGTGAATATAGCAAAAATAAGACATCACAAAAAATACTTTGTTTAATTCTTTACCGTTTCTCTTGGGCCTTTTTGCGAGCCTCTTCTGCCTCTTTATCGTGTTTTTTCTTTAAGAATTCCTCAAGCTCTGGACCTTCTAGTTTCACCCTTCTTCTTATCTGAAAGAAAAGGATTTTTTCATGGTCAATACAGATAATTTTTTATTTGTCTTAAGACATAAGTAACATTTTCAAGCCAAAAACCCCAATATTTCAAGTTTTTATACCATAATAAGATGATCAACTTTTGTTTATATCTTTATTCACAAAAATTGACTTAACTGGACTAAGACTAGCGTGGTTACTTTATAAAATTTCTTTTTATTTCAATCTTTCACAGAGTCGCTTTATATGACGTTATGTTCTGGCCCTTGAAATGGCTTCAAAAAAAGTTTCTCAGTGAAACCATCCAAACTGTTCTGGTTTTAAGACACTACCATAAGACTTTTTTTCAATGAAGAATTTATTGATGTCGTTCCTAAAAAGAGGATGTGAAAACACATCAATATAAACATCCCCCACAAACCTTATTCTCTTCTCCTGTCATGAAAAAGCAGGAAGATTTAATTTATTATTTTTATAATGTTTTTTTTTTCCAATATTATAATTAATATAAAAAAAGGCAAAAGCAAACATACAAGGAAACTAAACAACTTCTTAATTTAAACCTGAATGTAAAACATGATACAATCTTAATATCATGAAATCATTCATATCCTTAGGTAAATATTCCTTATAGGATTCCTAAATCATAGATTATAAAGACAATCTAATAAAAACAACTATTCAATTATTTATTTTGCATTTTACTTTTTTGTTTTCAGATGATTAGTATTTTGTGGTAAGAACCAAAAAAGTAACAAAGGGGCATTGAAATATGTCAAGGTCAAGACAAAAACAGTCGACACAAAAGACCAGACGAATAAAAAATGAAACTGTACAACATAAGAAAAAACATGTCTGAATAATTTAACAAGCAATGATAAGACAAAAATGGTGCATTCATTGGCTGTGGCCAAGGATTTGACCTAGAAGCACTACTAAACTAGTCTTTCAGATTGATATCGGACTTGACACCCCCATCCAACCTTTTTTTTGCATTTTTACATACTATTGGTAACCTTATTGCTTTATTGACATGAGAATTGGTGGAGAGAGCGGCAGAACTTGGTGGATTGAGTGGCAGAACTTGGTGGATAGAGTGGCTGAATTTGGTGGATTGAGTGGCTAAACCTGGTGGATAGAGTGGCTGAACCTAATGGATACAGTAGCTGAACTTGGTGGATTTAGTGGCTGAACTTGGTGGATTTAGTGGCTGAACTTTGTGGATAGAGTGGCTGAACATGGAAGATAGAGTGGCTGAACTTGGTGGATTGAGTGGCTGAACATGGTGGATAGAGTGGCTGAACCTAATGGATACAGTAGCTGAACTTGGTGGATTTAGTGGCTGAACTTTGTGGATAGAGTGGCTAAACATGGAACATAGAGTGGCTGAACATGGTGGATAGAGTGGCTGAACTTGGTGGACAGAGTGGCTGAACCTGGTGGATAGAGTGGCTGAACCTAATGGATACAGTGGCTGAACTTGGTGGATAGAGTGGCTGAACATGGTGGATAGAAAAGCTGAACTTGGTGGATTGAGTGGCTGAACTTGGTGGATTGAGTGGCTGAACTTAATGGATACAGTGGCTAAACTTGGTGGATAGAGTGGCTGAACTTGGTGGATTGAGTGGCAGAACTTGGTGGATTGAGTGGCTGAACTTGGTGGATTGAGTGGCTGAACTTGGTGGATAGAGTGGCTGAACTTGGTGGATTGAATGGCTGAACTTGGTGGATAGAGTGGCTGAACTTGGTGGATAGAGTGGCTGAACTTGGTGGATAGAGAAGCTGAACTTGGTGGATTGAGTGGCTGAACTTGGTGGATAGAGTGGCTGAACTTAATGGATACAGTGGCTGAACTTGGTGGATAGAGTGGCTGAACTTGGTGGATTTAGTGGCTGAACATGGTGGATAGAGTGGCTGAACTTGGTGGATTGAGTGGCTGAATTTGGTGGATTGAGTGGCAGAACTTGGTGGAAAAAGTGGCTGAACTTGGTGGATTGATTGGCAGAACTTGGTGGATAGAGAAGCTGAACTTGGTGGATTGAGTGGCTGAACTTGGTGGAAAGAGTGGCTGAGCTTAATAGATACAGTGGCTGAACTTGGTGGACAAAGTGGCAGAACTTGGTAGATTGAGCGGCTGAACTTGGTGGATACAGTGGCTGAACTTGGTGGATTGAGTGGCTGTACTTGGTGGATAGAGTGGCTGAACATTGTGGATAGAGTGGCTGAACTTGTTGATAGAGTGGCTGAACTTAATGGATACAGTGGCTGAACTTGGTGGACAGAGTGGCAGAACTTGGTAGATTGAGTGGCTGAACTTGGTGGATACAGTGGCTGAACTTGGTGGATTGAGTGGCTGTACTTGGTGGATAGAGTGGCTGAACTTGGTGGATAGAGTGGCTGAACTTGTGGATAGAGTGGCTGAACTTGGTGGATTGAGTGACTGAACTTGGTGGATTGAGTGGCTGTACTTGGTGGTTAGAGTGGCTGAACCTAATGGATACAGTGGCTGAACATGGTGGATAGAGTGGCTGAACTTGGTGGATTGAGTGACTGAACTTGGTAGATTGAGTGGCAGGACTTGGTGGATAGAGTGGCTGAACTTGGTGGATAGAGTGGCTGAACTTGGTGGATTGAGTGGCTAAACCTGGTGGATAGAGTGACTGAACCTAATGGATACAGTAGCTGAACTTGGTGGATTTAGTGGCTGAACTTTGTGGATAGAGTGGCTGAACATGGAAGATAGAGTAGCTGAACTTGGTGGATAAAGTGGCTGAACTTGGTGGATTGAGTGGCTGAACTTGGTAGATTGAGTGGCTGAACTTGTGGATAGAGTAGCTGAACATGGTGGATAAAGTGGCTGAACTTGGTGGATTGAGCGGCTGATTTTGGTGGATAGAATGGCTGAACTTGGTGGATTGAGTGACTGAACTTGGTGGATTGAGTGGCTGTACTTGGTGGATTGAGTGGCAGAACTTGGTGGATAGAGTGGCTGAACTTGGTGGATTGAGTGGCAGAACTTGGTGGATAGAGAAGCTGAACTTGGTGGATTGAGTGGCTGAACTTGGTGGATAGAGTGGCTGAACTTGGTGGATAGAGTGGCTGAACTTGGTGGATAGAGTGGCTGAACTTGGTGGATTAGTGGCTGAACATGGTGGATAGAGTGGCTGAACTTGGTGGATTGAGTGGCTGAACTTGGTGGATTGAGTGGCAGAACTTGGTGGAAAGAGTGGCTGAACTTGGTGGATTGATTGGCAGAACTTGGTGGATAGAGAAGCTGAACTTGGTGGATTGAGTGGCTGAACTTGGTGGATAGAGTGGCTGAACTTAATAGATACAGTGGCTGAACTTGGTGGACAGAGTGGCAGAACTTGGTAGATTGAGTGGCTGAACTTGGTGGATACAGTGGCTGAACATGGTGGATTGAGTGGCTGTACTTGGTGGATAGAGTGGCTGAACCTGGTGGATAGAGTGACTGAACTTGGTGGATTGAGTGGCTGAACTTAATGGATACAGTGGCTGAACTTGGTAGATTGAGTGGCTGAACTTGGTGGATACAGTGGCTGAACTTGGTGGATTGAGTGGTTGTACTTGGTGGATAGAGTGGCTGAACTTGGTGGATAGAGTGGCTGAACTTGTGGATAGAGTGGCTGAACATGGTGGATAGAGTGGCTGAACTTGGTGGATTGAGTGGCTGAATTTGGTGGATGGAGTGGCTGAATTTGGTGGATGGAGTGGCTGAACATAGTGGATAGAGTGGCTGAACTTGGTGGATTGAGTGACTGAACTTGGTGGATAGAGAAGCTGAACTTGGTGGATTGAGTGGCTGTACTTGGTGGATAGAGTGGCTGAACCTAATGGATACAGTGGCTGAACATGGTGGATAGAGTGGCTGAACTTGGTGGATTGAGTGGCTGAACTTTGTGGATAGAGTGGCTGAACTTAATGGATACAGTGACTGAACTTGGTGGATAGAGTGGCTGAACTTGGTGGATAGAGTGACTGTACTTGATGGATTGAGTGGCTGAACTTGGTGGATAGAGTGGCAGAACTTTGTGGATTGAGTGGCTAAGCTTGGTTGATTGAGTGGCTGAAGTTGGTGGATAGAGTTGCTGAACTTGGTGGACAGAGTGGCTGAACTTTGTGGATAGAGTGGCTGAACTTGTTGATAGAGTGGCTGAACTTAATGGATACAGTGGCTGAACTTGGTGGATAGAGTGGCTGATCTTGGTGGATAGAGTGGCTGAACTTGGTGAATATAGTTGCTGAACTTGGTGGATTGAGTGGCTGTACTTGGTGGATTGAGTGGCTGAACTTGGTGGATAGAGTGGCTGAACTTGGTGGATTGAATGGCTGAACTTGGTGGATTGAGTGGCTGTACTTGGTGGATAGAGTTGCTGAACTTGCTGATAGAGTGGCTGAACTTAATGGATACAGTGGCTGAACTTGGTGGATTGAGTGGTTGTACTTGGTGGATTGAGTGGCTGAACTTGGTGGATAGAGTTGCTGAACTTGCTGATAGAGTGGCTGAACTTAATGGATACAGTGGCTGAACTTGGTGGATTGAGTGGCTGAACTTGTTGATAGAGTGGCTGAACTTAATGGATATAGTGGCTGAACTTGTTGATAGAGTGGCTGAACTTGGTGGATAGAGTGGCTGAACTTGGTGGATAGAGTGACTGTACTTGATGGATTGAGTGGCTGAACTTGGTGGATAGAGTGGCTGAACTTGTTGATAGAGTGGCTGAACTTAATGGATATAGTGGCTGTACTTGTTGATAGAGTAGCTGAACTTAATGGATACAGTGGCTGAACTTGGTGGATAGAGTGGCTGAACTTGGTGGATTGAGTGGCTGAACTTGGTGGATAGAGTGGCTGAACTTAATGGATACAGTGGCTGAACTTGGTGGATAGAGTGGCTGAAATACAAATGACAACAAAGTTCCAGACCATAAATTTTGCTACGCCTGACGCGCGTTTCGTCTATTCAAGACTCATCAGAGGCGCTCTACCAAAAATATTGAAAAGCCAAACACTATATGAATATGAAGAGCATAGAACAGTATAACCAAAAATACCAAACTGGGCAACCAAATTATTACTAAGATATTCAACCTATGTCTGGGGTAGGAAGAACCTTAGGGTTTAGACAATTATGAAATTTAGACGGATAATTTAAAGCTTTGATGTATTCTCCAACTCAAAAGTGTTGGTGCCGGAGCGGGCTAACCTCGGGGAACAGTATAACCAAAAATACCAAACTGGGCAACCAAATTATTACTAAGATATTCAACCTATGTCTGGGGTACGAAGAACCTTAGGGTTTAGACAATTTTGAAATTTAGACGGATAATTTAAAGCTTTGATGTATTCTCCAACTCAAAAGTGTTGGTGCCGGAGCGGGCTAACCTCGGGGAACAGTATAACCAAAAATACCAAACTGGGCAACCAAATTATTACTAAGATATTCAACCTATGTCTGGGGTAGGAAGAACCTTAGGGTTTAGACAATTTTGAAATTTAGACGGATAATTTAAAGCTTTGATGTATTCTCCAACTCAAAAGTGTTGGTGCCGGAGCGGGCTAACCTCGGGGAATTTAAACTCCACCAGCAGTGCTAACCTTCACGTGTGTTCGTAATACAAATGACAACAAAGTTCCAGACCATAAATTTTGCTATGCCTGACGCGCGTTTCGTCTATTCAAGACTCATCAGAGGCGCTCTACCAAAAATATTGAAAATGCCAAACACTATATGAATATGAAGAGCATAGAACAGTATAACCAAAAATACCAAACTGGGCAACCAAATTATTACTAAGATATTCAACCTATGTCTGGTGAATTTGGTGGATAGAGTTGCTGAACTGTCATAAAACTGCATGTAAAAAGATAGATGTTTACAAAGACAAGATTTAGGTCCCTATAGTTAAGTCACTTTTCAAAGTGCCATTAAACTTTGACAGCTTTTGCACTTCTTGATAAATCAGTGAAAAACAAAAGCAAAGAAACTGTTGTGAGTTGTAAGGGACATATCCTCTTTGTAATGTAGGAGGGTTTTTGCAGCATTTGAGATGCTTATGTACTACACACAAAGATAAACTTATAACTGTGTTTTAAGTTCAAGTAGAAAATCACACTTTTACAACTGAAATTGTGTCAACTTGTATAAATCACTATAATAACCCCAAGCTTTTCCTACAATATCTATCGACTATCTATATCTCAATATATAACACCTCCACGTTTTGACATTTCCAATGACTGTTGGTTGTTTACCTATATGCTAACATTAGACTATAGAAATCTTTGAATTTATTTTAAATATTGATGTGTTGTTGAATTTCTTGCACAGTTTGCCAGGAAGACATGCCACCATTTTCAACGATCAAATCATCAGGCATTGGAATCTTGTACCATGTCATCTTACCGAGCCGAGGGAAGGAAACTTAAGAAACAGCGGGAAAACATTACTGGTTTTAGATTGATTTCTTGTATTTTCCATCGATGCGTCTTTTTCCTCTGCATGAGTTTATTTGGTGGGTTCTTTTGTATGATAATTTTTATGAGGAATTCGACATGGCTAATAAAGCTGAGAGGACAGAAAAGTAAAAGTTTATAACAACTAATGAACTTCCTTGAAAAAGACTAAACATAAATGTGAAATGCATAGTTCATTCTTTTCTTGGGGAGGCAATTAAAAATTCAAATGTGATATGTAGTTCAAATATTTCCACATGGAAAACCCTATTTAAAAAACAAAAAAAAACTTCCATTAATTCATGTACACCTAACAACAAACATTAGCATTAATTCCATATCTATAATTACTAATGGTTTTTGTAATAAATAATAAATGGCCATCAAAAGCACATGTTCAGATAAATAAACATTTTTACGCTACCTGGTACATGTAATGAAATAAATTCAATATATCTAAATTGAAACCACTAGATTTATCAAAAAATTTTCATCAAGTTAAAAGCATATTTACATTTATTCAGAAATTAAAATCTCCTCTTTCAAGCAATAACTCAGACACCTTTGCACTTCTGTCTTTTTTTGTTTTCGATTAATCAAATAAGCTGAGCTTGAAATAACCCATGACAAATAGACATGACAAACATTTAGACTTGAGGAACTTCTTTGCAGTCTAATAAGGAGTTTTCAAGGATCTGTTACCTATCAGAGACATCCATACAGTACAGAGGTCTTGGTTTCCTATAATGCTGACAGTGGATTTGTCTTGATATCAAATATTCTTGGGTAAAGTTTCTGAAGCAGGTGCTTGGTTATCAATGGTAGTTTAATTTTAATTAAATATATTTACCGGTAATATTTTTGATGAAATGTCATGGTACCAGATGTCAGTGTAACCTGGCCCCTAGGAGCAGCATCACACCTGATACTTGGCAGGTAACATGGAAAGGACAATGGGATAAAATGACATATTTCTAGGATTGGTATTATACTTTATATCAGGACCGATGCAAGACAGTCAGCTGGTCACACTGAAAGCTTCCATAGTGGATTTTTAAATTGCAGTTTGTTTATGTAGGTTGTGTCATGTATTAATCCACATCTCACAGTCTTATAGTGGAAGTCCAAGAATTGATCACACTTATGAATAAATATCATTCCCTCAAAGAGATTTTGGTACAAATAGGACACTTGCTTGACATAAAATGATGACATTATTCATATAACAAAAATGTAAGACAAAAAAGAATTACTAAATAACTTTAAACCAATAAATATTCCCTTATCTTTAATTAAATTAAGAAATCCATTACTAGACTCCTAGTGCTTTAAAAGTGCAAAAAGTTCACTAATGTTGCAGTAATACATCTCAATAATAATAATTTTATGATAGAGTGCAGTGATAAAGAGATGACAGAGGTGACAATGTTATAAGAATTTCTACCAGGAAGCTGCAGCAGAGTTATGTAACAGGAGAACACCACTGAACAGGTTATATATCATCATGTACGCAAGGGATTCAAATTTGTAAACTGGCTAGATTTATCTCCTTAGAAATACATGTATTGTGTCACATGCTCCATTTATCTTTTAGAATATCGCATGTTCTCTAGTTATTTCCACAGAGACCTAACTTTTCATGACAATCAAACATCGTTTTTTCCAGTTCAGACACCAAATGTTTAAAAGTCATGAAAACAGGTCCCTTTGGGTTATTTCAGAAATCCTAAATTAAACAATTGCACGATCTTTTGTGTAAACGTTAAAATAACCATTTTCTAGATCTTTGATATATAGGTTTGTTTACATTAGTATCAGATTAATTTACCAGGTTAATGCCAGGTGTAAAACAGGTGATTAACGAGTTTTCAACCAGGTGTGGATCACCTGAAAATCTGATTATAAAGTAATTAATGAGACCTGGTAGTTAATTCATTGGAATTAATCCTCAATAATTGCATAAAGACATTAGCAAAACCAGGATCTGAGAATATAACCATAGGCTTCAGAAGAATCTGATGATATTTGGTGCAACAACAGACTGTTCAGATTATTATAGGGAGTTAAATTAACAATGGGTAAATATCTAAAATGGGATTACTATCAAAGACAAACAAAGCACAAGATCTTTCAATACACCTGAGGCTGTAAGCATGAGTTCTACCACTAGGCTGCCTAGATCATTAAAGCAGTTGTTTTTGTCTAAGTACATGTTGACATTGTTTATAGTTTTATCTGTATAGATGATCAGTCAAAAGAGGTTCAAAGCTTTCTAGTTGCTTTCATATCCATCAAAATATAAACACTGCAAGACAGAGGAATAAATAAACTGTATATCTCATACATCTTGTGTAAATAGAGAAAGAGACCTTCCATTACAAAAGAAGAGAATATTTCTACAGTGTAGACTGAGAAAGCTTACCAACAAAATAAACTGTATATCTCATACATCTTATGTAAATAGACTATAGTGTTAAAGTGATATAAAAATATCACTACAGTTCAGCCTTGTCTAACTGTTAGTCCATAGGAAATGCAACACATTATATTCATAATAAAGAATATGACATATGCTGGTAATGTAAAACTATTTCTTCTTTCCCATTAAATTTAATACAAAACAAGACCACACTAGAAAATGTGTCTATGAGCCACTGATGTTCCTCCCGTTCTTGAAACATCATTGATCTCCAACATATATTACCTGGGATATGGACCTAAACCAAGAAATTAATCAAAGTATTTCATGCATAAAATATTGGTCAAAGTGACCTAATTTCTGATGGGAGGGGTCCGCTTCATCAACACACATCCGGTGGTGAAATATCATTGTTTAAACTTATATTGACAAATGCCAGTATCAAGCAGACTGGTGTAGTTCCATATACCTCAGCCACTATTCATCTGCAGCCTTACAAATTAACAACAGCTGACATGCATACTATATATAAACCATAAATCTTAAAAACTTCAGACTCCCAATAAAATCTATTCTTAAAAAAAATCCAAAATGTCTTAAAAAGTCAACACCACAGTAAGTCATGATAGATAGCATTGACCTGCCTAACCATGTATAAAACTTGGACAGAGATTCATTAAGCTTGGACGATTATGTAAAATAGTCAGTAACTGATCATTAATTATCCTCCCTATCCTTTGATGTTTTGAAATATGATCATCACTTTAAAGTCCATCAATATTTCAATTGGTCTCATCAAACACCAAGGTTTATTCAAATTCTTTATTTCTAAGTACAGGGTTGTTAGAAAGTCAGAGAGAATATTACTTTTATGTCAAATGCAAAATGGTTAATTAATTGGAAACTCAATTATTCAAATCAAATATATGATTTTTTATAACCTTGTTCATAATATTGCTTGAAAGAGACTGGATAGAACTGAAGAACAATAGAGTTAGTTTGTGGTGCTGATCACGAAAGTTTAAGTCTTAGAATACATAATTAGGATGGTCCTAAATAGGTTTTGTCACAAACATTAGCCGATATTAGAGTACATTGCTCCATTTTACATCAGTGGAACCATTACATTAGAATGTACAGATAAACTCATCAGGAAACCATTAAAGAATAATGGAGCTGGTCCAATGTACTCTACTTAAACAATTGATACATTTTTCATCTTGATATAAAAGTATGCTCTTTTCAGAATCAAGAAAAAATATTTTTGATCAATGTATGTAGCTGGGGAAAACATTGATATAGACAGTTCTTCTTAATCTTATATTACTAAACATAAAATAGTTTTTGGATATGATCTAATAATAAAATTTTATAAAATTTAGTTTCATTTGTGTTGGAAGAAAATTGAGATTATTTTCTTATAAACTTAAAAAAATCAATAGCATTTGATTGGATTTTACAATCATTAAAAGAACTCCCATTATCCTAAAGGAACTATTGACAAACCAATTATTTCACTGCAATACAATAAAATGAAATCTAAGGACTATGCAGCTGCACAAACTTCATATGCTATTTGATCAACTGATGTAAATGTTAATTTGCTGAATTAGAAAAACAAATACATGTATATTTTTATTGATCAGAATCAGCTGGTTTATATAGAAACTCATTTTTTTGTTTACACATTTAACATTCTAATATTTCACAGATCATTCAATGTGCACCATGAAACCCTGCAGATTAAAAAGCATTTTTGGGTTAATGAGAATATTGACAGAAATTTCGTACTGACATGAGAAAAAAACTTAATACTCCCTACATGTCATTGCAGAGCAAGAAAATATCATTTCTTTCTTATGTTTTATCCTTCATAAGGGTAAATGTCCGCAGAGTATAAAAGTCTGCACACTAAACAGAAAGTTGGTAAGCAACAGATCTGGAAATGCATCACACCATATGAGACCCCTACCTAAAGCTGCATACCAAATATCAAAAGGCAACAAATAATAGTAGCTGAGAATTCTGTTATGAAATTTTTTCCATTTTTGATCCTCAAAAAATTCGAAGTTGGCTCGTTGAATAGGGAGAAGGTAAGCGACCGACCTAAAAATGCAACCAATCACATGCATATGAAACCCCTACCTGAAGATTAATAGTAGCTGAGAAATCTGTTACGAAAAAAGTGTGACAGACAAACGCACGCACGCAAACACTCACACACACATATGGACGCCCAGCATTTCTATGTCCCTGCTCTGAGTTGCGATGGGGGCCAATAACTGAACATAAAATCAATTGCTTTTAGGAATGGTCTGTTTTTAATCTCCTTATAAAAAGTGACATTTATGCAACTGTTAAAAAGGGAGGGATTTTGCCTGAGTTAAACGCCCTTATTTACATGGAAAATAAATGTAAAGGTTTATAGGGAGGACTGATTTAAATGCACTTATTTAAGCTTTATTCAAACTGAACATTAATGGGAGGGATGTACTTATTTAAGCTTTATTCAAACTGAACATTAATGTAATTGTTTTTACTCGACTTTGAAGTGTTTGACTATTAATAATAGAATATTTCTAACGATCTACATCTTAATGTGTTGTATGTACACATTATATACAGATGTTTCCTTGATTAATATGTAGTTTTTCACTTATCTGATTAATATTCTATTATTGTTTAAAGTTTAGGTTAACCATTTGTTTGGTGATTATTAAAGAATTTGATTGTCAATATATCCAGATTGTTTCTCTAAATCATTAATACAGAAATATAAGTTATTAATCATAATTTGGGGGCTGGAAAGTAGGTAATAGAAAAGGGGGAGGGGATTATGTTTTAATTTTCATTGGAAACAGCTGATTTTTTCTCTAAGGAACCGTGGGAGGAACATGTACCATATTACAGGTGTCCTAAACGGAATTTAATAAAAAGAATGTAATAATAATAGGAAAAGGGAGTAAAATAAAATTAATTTCCAATGGAAACAGTTACAGATTCATTTTACTGAAATAATCCTGTATGCGTTGGAGTAAGCTGTATTTGATAGACGTTTCAAGCTACAAACAGCAAGAAGGAGATCTATGGGTCTGAATATCAATCAATCAATCAATCAATCAATATAAATAGTACAAAATAAAAGAAGATAAACTTCAAAATAACAAGTTTCACAATACTCCAATAACCAACAAAGCAACATAATGACATTATATCATGAACTGTCACATCTAATTTCTATTTGTTGCAAGGTCATGCATACATATTTTTTTTCAAATTTTCTTTTTTTATCTATTAATATTTCTCAATTTCTGTTTTCATAGTAAATATTACAGAATTAACATTCACCATTTTTTCTAATTTTCAAAGCTGTGTTGAAAGTATTAAAAGACCATATAAAGCTAAATTAATTTAATGAACACCAAGTTACTGACACTATTTTGTTTTATGCCCTATCAAACTTCCATCAAACAGGTTTATGTCTTAAGAAATATGCCTTTACACTGCTGATGTAAAAGCAAAGGTGATGAATCAGCAAATCTCAAATCAATTATTTTTGATACAAATTATTACTTTTTTAAGTTAATTAATAGGACCATTTGTTCAAGTTAATAGGGGCAATGTATATAGTTTCTAAACATATCAAAGTACGGTAATTGATCCTATCCTTTTCAAATTAGTTATTTCTTTTCATTTAGGAACAAGGAGATATAAACAGTAAACAAATGATATGAATGCCCTCACTGGCCTGTGACAAATACATACATATGTGTTAGAAAAGGAAACATAAGAGTTTTTTTTTATAAAACACATAATTTTTAGAGTCCACACTTGTTCAGACATGAGGTCACTTTGCTAATTGTAGTTTACTTGTTTTATGTAAGTTTTTTGTTATACCGTATAGCGGGAAATTTTCGCGAGGTTCTAATTTTGGCTATATAAGCAACCATTACTCTATCGCGAAATTTAGAACCCGCGTAAAATAGAATCAACATGTTTTGTATTGAGAATATTATTAAAACGCCCGCTTAAAAGTCGGCTTATATAACAACTTAGTCATTTGGTATGAAATAGCGAAATTTGCATGCTGCGAAAATTACCCGCTATACAGTATTAACACTTTTTTCTTTTTATGTGTGTCAACAGGTTTGACTTCTATGCTATTTTTATAAAATTGCTTTTAAAACAGGCAAAACATAAACCACTTTCTATTGATTTTTTCCCTGAAGACCACATGACAGTTTTGTTGTCAGTACTAGTAGTTTCTCTGTTAAGCCTACCTCCATTGTAACTGTTTTATTATGTGGGTTCTCTATCAGGTATCTGGCTAATGTCCCTGGGGAGGTTCTGTTGGTCAGGATAATACTATTTTTAGCGCTTCCACACCATGCTAAAAATAGATCTCTGGAAAACCCACATTGTAAGTCTGGAACACTTGCAAGAACAACCTGAAATGAAAAAAAATAGAGATTTACAAAATTATGAGAACAAAGTACATCCCCTTTGAAATATCTGCAGGTAGCGGGAGTCTTTTCTCAGAAATATATGTGTAGAATTAGTAACCTGCATGTAACCAATTCATGGTTCTTTATTTGCTATGCTGGATTGATATATTCGTTGCTTGTGGGGAAGAAATTAATTCCTCTATACTGAATTAGAAGGCAAAAGTAAATTAAGATATTTTATATATTTTTAGATCTGGATGCAGACAAAAAATTTATAAGATGACTTTTTTCTACTGAGGAGGACAAACATATTTTAATGAGCTTTTTGATGCTTGGTATTTCACTTCCTTCATTAATTCTCAACATGAACATGGCAAATTTACAGGAAGGAATGGACCACCCTTTCTCTAATTAAATTTACATCTTGAAATGAACGATAAATTTTCCTTCCAAGATTTTTTTTCATTCGAAAGAAAACTGAGAACTACATGGATAAGGCTTTTTGTTGCCTAAACAAATCAATTCAAAACCTGTTATTGCATTACTGATATTTCTTACCCAAATCTACGTCAACGAACTTCTATCCGCTAGTTATAACATGTAAAATACTTAAGGACAATATAATGACGTCTTTTTGTTATAAAATTATCACGATTTTTTTTCATTGCTGAAAGACAAGTACTGCAATAAACACGCTGGTTTAAGTTGGACACGTGAGATATCATGTATATGGGTCATCTACATAACACAGAAAAATGTCATATAAAAGATGAAAACCTCCATCATATTTCAAAGGCTCCCTGAGGTTTTTTTAAACTTCTATCAGGTGTAATTAGGTAATAGAGATAAATATGATATAATTGTAAAGTAATTAAGACATAATACAACACTGTAATGCAGTTATCAGCAAAAAGCGTCTTAATTATCTAACCAATTAGCTTAATAACACGCCACACCATAGGATAGAAAGTCGGAATGTTACACATCCTGAATTGTGTATTGATTTAGAATAAAAATGTCTAAAATAGTCCTCAAAACCGGGTAATTATAGTTACAAAAGAAAATCTTAAAAGTATGACTATAATAGGCATGATTCAAAGTTGGTAGTGCTGTGATGTCTTGAAGATGGCTTTTCTTTCTAATTGTCATTGAAAGGACATATGCACTTAATCATGTCTTGCATACCAGTGTTCTCCCTAGGTTCATATAGCACTGTGGTACCACTGTGCTATATTTTTTTACCACAGTGCTATCTTGTAAAGATTTATAATAGAATGTGTTAGGACCACAGTGCTATAATTTTCAGAAAACCATGTTTTTATTGGCTACCACTGTGCTATTAAAAATTTCTGGGGAGAACACTGCATACTTTAGTGAGTTGACTTAAACTTAAGAATTTTTTATTAAGTCTTCATCACTTTCAAAGGTAAGGAGACAGAAGCATTGAAAACATGAAGTCAAAACAGCTGAGGGTTTGATATTCAAAAGAGTTAGGGTTTTCAGACCTTGCTGTTGGTATTGAAAGTTCAAAGATTAAAATTTCCTGGTTATATGCACAAGTACATGATTATGGCAACACTTGCTGCCTACCAAGTTTCACTAAAAGCTGTTGAGAAGTTTAAGAGAGTTTGGACAGAATAATGTGATAAATGGATAAACTAGCAGGATAAAAACATTGTCTCCCGAACAATTATTAGAGGGGAAGACATAACAACTTATAAATGGACAAACTAGCAGGATAAAAACATTGTCTCCCGAACAATTATTAGAGGGGAAGACATAACAACTGATATATGGACAAACTAGCAGGATAAAAACATTGTCTCCCAAACAATTATTAGAGGGGAAGACATAACAACTGATAAGTTCAAGAAGCATCTTTCAACCAGTTTAAACAGATTTTGCTTTTTTAAATGTCAACAACTTTGAGCTGATACTAGAAAAAAAACCCAAAAGACTTCCACTGACTTTACCCTTGTATGAACTATACCATTGAAAACATCCTATGTATAAGGGAAGTATTTTTTTTAAATGGGATGAGTTTCAATAAAAAAGTTCCAAAGCTTTCTCCAGGCCAAGTTTTCCGCTTCCTTTCCTAATTAGTCGAACCAGCTGAGGCTTCAGAATCCTATTTTTGACTGAACCCTTAATATCGAAATCTTGATGGTTTTTACTTGAAACAGTTTTAGCAGATAGAATCTGTATAATGCTCTCATTGCTATTAAGATATTCAGTTTTCTGACAAGTCTATCATTGCAGTATTCAAATTCATAGAAAGTTTAGACATGTTATGAACAATGGTCTTGACATAAGGCCGTTACTGGTATCTGTATGTATCTCCATGGCTTGTTGGATTATCTGCAATCAGGTAAGTGATTTGGGCTTCAATCAAATTAAAGTTTCAATTATCTAATGTTTGGAATTGACTCATATTGAAGATTTTGAGCATATTTATTTCCTTTGCATGTGACAAAATTATTTGTGAATAATTGAAATATCTAAACAATAGATGGCATCAAATTTCAGTTCAAATAATTATTTTTCCTACTTCAAAATTCTGAGCTCTGATTTAAGGAAGTGTATGCAACATTTCAAATAGTTTATGGAACAACTGAATTCTATAATGAATACCTAGAAACTGATTTACACAGATTGCAGCTTTATTTTTTAAGTATGAATAATTCAAAGAAAATAAAATTGCACCATGATTGAAATTTAGATTCTAATCTGTCTTCGGAAACCCTAACAATATCATTTCATTTGACAAAAAATAAAAAATGAATTCTTGATTAAAATTTGATTTGCAATGGGTTTCATTATAACAAAGTTTGTTGATATTTTTAAAAATCTGTTCTCTGCAAATTAAATTGATGAAATAACATGTATCAATCAACGTGTTTCATTCTGCTTTGAATTGGTTTCAAATTTTAAATTGGTCTTCATTGTAAATTGAAAATTCAATTTAATTACTGTAGAAGCAGCTATTCGTGGGGGATTCAATTTCGTTTATTTCGTGGATAAAAATAATCCACGAAATTAAATCCCAACAAATTTTAAAAATTTAGTTGAAGAGTGTATATCAAAATAAAAAATCTTTGAAAATTTGTCCCCTCCAATTTTGATTTGTGTACTTTACCACAAAACTTTGTCCATACGAAAATAGATGATTATACAGTATATCAGAATAAGTTAGAAGTACCGTAACACAATAAACAAAGAAGTACCTAAGAGGCACTCCCAATAAATTCAAATGAAAACAACAACTATCACAAAGAAACCCAACGGCAAAACAATACTGGAATCAGCAACACATTCAGGTGGTGCTCTAAATGGAAGGCAGGCAGTTGTGTGTTTCTTTATAGTCTTGTTTCTGGTTTTATTTTTGTTTCTCTTTGAACTTTTTAGATTTCACTACCGCTTTGGTATCTGTTTGCGTTTTACTAAATGCATAGAGCCATCTTTAATATACAAGATGTATTTTGAGTTGCAATCTCTTGTCAGCAGCTAGAAGATAAAGAACATAGATGTGATAATCCAGACTCTTCTTCTGTTCTTTTGTCTTTTTGTATAATCTATTTCTTTTAAGACTTGAGAAAAAAGAAACGTGTTTGTTCAGTCATGAAACATTTCCGGTGTATTTTTTTTTTCCCAATTTCACAGATAAAAGTGTTAACTTTTTAAGGTTTATTGACCAAATGACAGCATAAAGTGTTTGAAATAACAAAGTAAAGCCAGGTGTTTTTGGTCCATGCTAAGGTCTTCACGTAAAACAAAATTTACAATTTTAAAGGGTGTTAAAAATCTCCCGCTTTTTTTATCTGATCTCCTACTAAGAAAATAAAAATCTCTAGCTTTATCATTGATCTGTCACCTATATGCAAGAGGCTCCTGGGAGCCTGGTTTGCTCAACTGGTCTTTAAGCCATACGGGTCTCATGAGTTAAAACCCCTTTAAATGGTCACATGACAACTTCAACCTAATGAAGACTTTTAAAGTTCTGAATGATCTTAAGACTAAGCATCCTCTTTCTAGAGTTTTGAAGGATACCTCATCTGAAAGAAAGCTTGAGAATTTGATCCTGTGATACACATTTCATTTAACAGGGCAAAAGATGAAAAAAAGACCTGCAATATCTCATCTTAAAGTGCAGTAAAATAAATTTGTAAAAAAAAATATGTATGAAAATTTGTTGACTTGCATAACACAAGAAAATAGCAAGATGATATCTCAACTGGAAAAAAACTGACACTGTTCAGTATTGTGGTAACCACATCAAGCATCTTTTATATCTATATTAATATTATAACCATAGAGTTTTACAAAAATAAGATGTCACTCAATTTTCCTTTATCTTAATGAGATCAGTTTTTACAGATAATCACCCTTCCTTATTTTTAAGAACATTCATCAATTGTATAATGGACAAAACATTCAAAGCTCTATCAGATGTAAAGTGGTTTTACACATTCCAACTTGTAGAAATGGAAAGAGTAACATTTTTTTTTAATTAAAAAAATGTTAAAAAATGTTTTTAAATGAGTTTTAAAATGGTAATTCACCCACTTCTTTGTTTCATGTTTCTGTAACTTGTCATAGAGTTGTGTCAAGTTTCAATAAAATCCAATAAAAGGACCAATTCTTGAAAATGGAAAACAGAAGATGAATTCTCATTTCAGAAATGTAAAAATGTCACAGATTGAGATGAAAAACAAGACCCTATAACACATGATACAGAAATGCATGTTTATTAATGTTCCACATCTCATGGTTACAAAGAAACACTGCACCATCAATGAGATTTGTAACAGGAGTCAACAAAACGAGATTAGAATATTCCTTTGGATAAAGTATTGGCGTCATCTTCCAAAACAGTTAAGATATCACAGCACATGTACAAAAAAGATCAAAATATCATATAGAATTTGATCCCAACAACATGGAAGGATCTGTCACATCAAAATATACATGTGATGCCAAAGAACTAGGTCTTTTTTTAAGTCTGGCAGATAATAAGTATACGATAAAAATAACTAAGTAAGTAGTTCTAATTTCAAACATTTGGGATAAGCTTCTAATAAAATTGATGATGCAAAGAGATTTTGAGGACGGAAAGAAAGACCTAAACCACTTTTTCCCCTCTTCTTCATCATGAAGGTATTAAAACATAATCCATGCTGTATAAAACATAACCCTGATACATCTTTATGATACTACAATGCACAGTGTGGTTAAACACATTCAAAATGCCAAAGTAAAAAAAAAGTTACTTGCATTGACTTAGTTTCACTTTGATGCATCTGAGTAATAAGTTTGATGATTAAACAAAGCAAAACTGTTAAGAAAACTCAAATATAAAACCACTCAAGCAGAAAATGTAGGTTGCAATGACACATAATTTCACCTTGATTCATGATACACCTGCATATATGTCAAGATGCTATTTGAACAAAGTTTGCTGATATTCAAAGAAAGTTTTTTGAGTTTATATGTTCAAAGTGTGGGAGACAGTTGACTGCAGATGACCAAAATGCATAAATTGACAGGCATATTTAAAAAAAAAACAAATTGCCACCTTATTTGGGGTACTTATATGGTAAAATTACACTGAACAAAATCTAATAAACTTGACCTTGTATATTTAGCATTGACAGTGCCCTGTTATGACATATCAGTGAATATTTTGTTTTGACAGTGCCCTTCTTTGACAGATCAGCATGACTATTGACATCTTTTAGATCTTGGTTGACAACAATGAATTTACCATCAGTACCGAGTTATTGACATGGCTATGACCCCATTGTTCAGATCTTTGTTGATGACAATGAATCTACCATATGTTTACATCACTAATCAATCATAGTTCAATCTCTGTTACTGTCTATCACTGGAGGTTAATAGATCAATTATCTATCTATTTTATGTAACTTCCCATCAAATTGTCTGACCTAATACCAACAAAATACCATGCTAACAGAGCTGAAGAATAGCATTATAATGTTTTTAATAGAACAGACTTAAGACCTTTTTGTACTTAGAATATGAGTAGTTTATCAACTGCATCATTATGAAAAAATAGACATAAAGTGATTAAGAATTTTCAGTCCAAAGGAGGGTTTGAAAATGAACATAAAACTAATAAGAACGAGGTGGCCGAGTGGTTAAGGCACTGGACTTTAAATCACAGGTCGACACCTCTGTGGGTTCGAGCCCCACACGTGTCAAGGTTTCCAGGCACCTACCGTTGCTCGTGGGTTTCACTGATTTTCCAGCTAGGTATCGGGCTTTCCTCCCACACAAGCCTGGCGACCATGCAAGGGTCTCATATTAGCCAAACGGTCGTTAATCTTGCCGTCGGTCAAAAGCTCTTCAGAGCTTATGTTAATTGTTTGACTTGTGTACACATCAATGATGTGTACTCACCGACGTTAAATAAATCTTACCTTTACCTTTACCTTTTAAGAACACACTTTAAAATTCAAATTCTATTTCCAAGGAGACAAATCTAATATAAAGTATTGACACGACACTCAGAAGAACAAGTAAGGACCTTTGAAAGACCTCAGAGTGAGCTAATTTTGAAACATTTAAGTTGCTATAAAATCATTTTGTTCTTAGGAGTCAATTTTTTATGTTGTGTTTTTATGCTTGTCACAGTGTGTTGGGGTCACCTTGTATTTTTCTCTCTGCCACAGTGTGTTGGAGTCACATTGTATTTTTCTCTCTGCCACAGTGTGTTGAGTCACATTGTATTTTTCTGTCTGTCACAGTGTGTTGGAGTCACCTTGTATTTTTCTGTCTGCCACAGTGTGTTGGGGTCACATTGTATTTTTCTGTCTGCCACAGTGTGTTGGGGTCACCTTGTATTTTTCTCTGCCACAGTGTGCTGGAGTCACATTGTATTTTTCTGTCTGCCACAGTGTGTTGGAGTCACATTGTATTTTTCTGTCTGCCACAGTGTGTTGGGGTCACATTGTATTTTTCTCTCTGCCACAATGTGTTGAGTCACATTGTATTTTTCTGTCTGCCACAGTGTGTTGGAGTCACATTGTATTTTTCTCTGCCACAGTGTGTTGGAGTCACCTTGTATTTTTCTGTCTGTCACAGTGTGTTGGAGTCACATTGTATTTTTCTGTCTGCCACAGTGTGTTGGAGTCACCTTGTATTTTTCTCTGCCACAGTGTGTTGGGGTCACATTGTATTTTTCTGTCTGCCACAGTGTGTTGGGTTCATATTTTACTTTTATGTCTGCCACAGTGTGTTGGGGTCACATTGTATTTTTATGTCTGCTACAGTGTGTTGGAGTCACATTGTATTTTTCTGTCTGCCACAGTGTGTTGGGGTCACATTGTATTTTTCTGTCTGCCACAGTGTGTTGGGGTCACATTGTATTTTTCTGTCTGCCACAGTGTGTTGGAGTCACATTGTATTTTTCTCTGCCACAGTGTGTTGGAGTCACCTTGTATTTTTCTGTCTGCCACAGTGTGTTGGGGTCACATTGTATTTTTCTGTCTGTCACAGTGTGTTGGGGTCACATTGTATTTTTCTCTGCCACAGTGTGCTGGGGTCACCTTGTATTTTCTGTCTGCCACCGAGTGTTGGGGTCACATTGTATTTTTCTGTCTTCCACAGTGTGTTGGGGTCAAGTTGTATTTTTCTGTCTGCCACAGTGTGTTGGAGTCACATTGTATTTTTCTGTCTGCCACAGTGTGTTGGGGTCACCTTGTATTTTTCTGTCTGCCACAGTGTGTTGGGGTCACATTGTATTTTTCTGTCTGCCACTGTGTGTTGGGGTTTTGTATTTCTATGTCTGGCACAGTGTGTTGGGGTCACCTTGTATTTTTCTGTCTGCCACAGTGTGTTGGGGTCATGTTGTATTTTTTCTCTCTCCCACTGTGTTGGGGTAACATTGTATTTTTTTGTCTGCCACTGTGTGTTGGGGTCACATTGTATTTTTCTGTCTGCCACAGTGTGTTGGGGTCAAGTTGTGTTTTTCTGTCTGCCACAATGTGATGGGGTCATATTTTACTTTTATGTCTGCCACAGTGTGTTGGGGTCACATTGTATTTTTCATTCTGCCACAGTGTGTTGGGGTCTTGTTGTATTTTTCATTCTGCCACTGTGTGTTGGGGTCACCTTGTATTTTTCTGTCTGGCACCGTGTGTTGGGGTCACATTGTACTTTTATGTCTGTCACAGTGTGTTGGGGTCACATTGTATTTTTCTGTCTGGCACCGTGTGTTGGGGTCACATTGTACTTTTATGTCTGTCACAGTGTGTTGGGGTCACATTGTATTTTTGTGTCTGGCACCGTGTGTTTGAGTCACCTTAACACTATCTGTCCTCCCTTTGGTCCTGAGTCGTAAAAAAAACAAACTCAATTTTAAAATGTTGTTATGGGAAACTATCTTCTGATATCCTATGGTACTAGATGCTGTAAAGCAATTTTTTGTCCTGATCTCATCTATTCAATGTTTATTTAATAACACATGCTAAATTATTTATAGACAAATGTTTGTAAGGTTGTGGTAAAATTGTTAGTCTAGCACTAAGAGTTATTTGTGGTTATGTACCTATTTTTTATAATGTTGTAAACAGTTATTTGTCAGTTTTTTGTCCGAGGATGCACCACGTTACATGTTGTCTTAGACAGTTATTTGTCAGTTTTTTGTCTGACAGTGCACCACATTACAGGTTGTCTTAGACATTAATTTGTCAGGTCTTTTGGGGTTATGTATCCTGTTAAACATCGTCTGTAAGTCAGCACCCCTTTGAAGAATTATGTACTCAAATTTTTACAATGTTGTAGAGGTTATGTACCACAATATATGTTGTCATAGACAGTAGTTTGTTAGTTTTTTTTAAGGTTATGTATCGTGTCTGAAAGCAGTAATTTGTCAGCCGTTCTTTGAAGAGTTATATGAGGTTATGCACCCCTTTATGTAGTGTCACAGACAGTAATTCTTCAGTCCCTCAGACTCCCTTACAGCCTGTATTGACAAAGCAGTGAGCAATGTGTTTCTTTGATAATTACCTGCCATACAAACTCATCCATCATCACTTATTTGTAGTACGATTCTATGATCTTTTGTAATTATCAGCTTTATAAATGATGATCAAAATATTACAGGGTAGGATATTCTTCATTTTACACTCATTGAATTCAAGATCAAATATTTTGGTGGCCATTATTTAATAATCACTCACTGGGAATATAAAACTATCATTAATAAACTCAGTAAACAAGTCAGTATTTATATTGATAGAATAAAACTTTAGCTGTATGTGGGGATATTACACTTATTAAACTATAATATCACAGCATAAATGATAGGCAAGAGGCGACTGATCGCTGCGACTGTACTAGCAGGTTTATTCTTACCGATTCATCAGCTTATAACAAATATCAAAGAACTAAATAATGTTTTGAACAATTTAACCTATTCATTTCTTTAGGAGGATTCCAACTTCTTTGAAACTTGTTTGGACTTTTGTGGTTTCATCCATGATTTAAAGGATGATAGCCCATTTAAACAATATTACAATAAAACCATATACAAATAACCTAACTTTTTTTAAAGATTTTAATGATCAAAATGACAACAAAGTTCCAGATATGCCTTAATGAGTGAGTGAGTTGGTGTTTAATGCCCGCACTATATCAGTCAGAAGGTTTTAAAGTACAGATGTAGCAACCAGGAAGTAGTATTGTGTGCTAGGCACTGTTCTAATAGATAACAGTTTAATTAAGTATCCTTGTATCCAATATATATCCTTGAAGTATCTCAGAACTGTAATTCCCTGGAATAACAATATTGAGGAAACCAGGAAATTTAAGGTGCTCTACCCAGTCAAGATGAAACTTAAGAGATGATCAAGTGCAAATGTTCAATAAGAATCTGATCAAAGATCAAATTATCATAGAAAAAAACAGATGAGTTTTTTAAAAGTACAAATTGAAATTTTATCAGCCCTTGCAAAGCAATTTGTGTTTTGATCTAACATTGATTTAAATTTAATGTGGTAAATTTCTGCAAATGTTGGTGTCTGCAAACTTTAAAGATCTTAAAAAACCTGGTTAGGGGGATTCAAATGGAAACAGATTTGATTACTAAATAAGAAACCAGATACAGTGAAACTTCTCTAAACCGGACCCCCTGAAAACTGGCCACCCCTCTAAACTGGCCAGTTTAAAAAGTCCCTGCAAAATTGTATTAAAATGCATGTAAAATTACCTCACAATACCGGCCACCCCTGTAAACTGTACACCGGCCGCCTTAAAGAATAATTCCTTTCAGTAGTCAAGTAAATTTAACCCCTGTATATTGGCCACATTAATCATGCCACTGGTCATAAAGTTGTCAAAACATAGGTTATCAAAACAAATCCTTTGAAACCCTACATGAGTAAACCTTAATTAGCATGTAAAAGTCAATTTGAATAAAAACATTGATGATCTAATAAAATGTTTTTGTAGTGGTTTTAAAATTCTGTTGTATTCATGGTATTGTTTATAAACTAATATATAAGTGTCAAAACATCTCAGATCTATATTTTCAAAGTAAATAATCCTAAAAATTAAAACATTAATTTTGTAATATGATTTCTTATCTTTGCTAGTTTTAGAAATTCTAAAAATTAACTTAAAGTTTTGATTAAGTATCATGTAAATTACCAAAATAAAACATCTTCTGAATTGCTTTACATACCAAACTTCGGTAATTATGAATTTAAGAATCATGCACCAATGGGCATTCAAAATTTAAAATAAATAACATAGCATTACCTTTTCCTTTAAAAGTTAAAGAATGGCTTTATAAAATCTATAAGAATATCTCATATATAATACATGTTGTACATGTATTTGGATCATGAGTTCTAGTTTTTGTCTCGCCTGCGAAGCAGAGCGGAACATAGGTGTTACTTTACCGGCGGCGGCGGCGGCGACGGCGGCGGCGGCGACGGCGGCGTTAACTTTTTGGAAAAGTTTTATGAGCACCTCCATATCTCAAGAACTATAGGTCCTGGGTTGATGAAACTTGGTATGCATATGCCCCAGTAGTAGTTTAGCACAGTTGCATCCCCATCTTTTGACCTTGACCTTGATTTTTCGGTTGAGTGACTTTGACAATTTTCAATACACATAATAGCAATGAAAAAGTTATGCGAGCACCTCCATATCTCAAGAACTATAGGTCCTAGGTTGATGAAACTTGGTATGCATATGCCCCAGTAGTAGCTTACCACAGTTGCATCCCCATCTTTTGACCTTGACCTTGATTTTCTGGTTGAGTGACTTTGACAATTTTCAATACATATAATAGCAATGAAAAAGTTATGCGAGCACCTCCATATCTCAAGAACTATAGGTCCTAGGTTGATGAAACTTGGTATGCATATGCCCCAGTAGTAGCTTACCACAGTTGCATCCCCATCTTTTGACCTTGACCTTGATTTTCTGGTTGAGTGACTTTGACAATTTTCAATACATATAATAGCAATGGAAAAGTTTTGCGAGAACCTCCATATCTCAAGAACTATAGGTCCTGGGTTGATGAAACTTGGTATGCATATGCCCCAGTAGTAGCTTACCACAGTTGCGTCCCCATCTTTTGACCTTGACCTTGATTTTCTGGTTGAGTGACTTTGACAATTTTCAATACATATAATAGCAATGGAAAAGTTTTGCGAGCACCTCCATATCTCAAGAACTATAGGTCCTAGGTTGATGAAACTTGGTATGCATATGCCCCAGTAGTAGCTTAGCACAGTTGCATCCCCATCTTTTGACCCTGACCTTGGTTTTTTGGTTGAGTGACTTTGACAATTTTCAATACATACAATAGCAATGGAAAAGTTTTGCGAGCACCTCCATATCTCAAGAACTATAGGTCCTAGGTTGATGAAACTTGGTATACATATGCCTTAGTAGTAGTTTAGCACAGTTGCATCCCCATCTTTTGACCTTGACCTTGATTTTCTGGTTGAGTGACTTTGATTCTTTTTATTGCATATATTTGCAATGTTTAAGTTCTGTAAACATCTTTTGATCTCAGAAACTGAAAATCCATGTAAATTCAAAATAAAGTGGAAGTAAGAAAGAGTAATTGTTTTTGATGGTGATGGCAGGCGAGACATACTTTAGTGTTAACTCTTGTTATCTATATCTGCCAGTCACTCACAAAACCGGCCACCCCTCTAAACTGGCCATTTTATATGGTCCCAGTGGTGGCCGGTTTAAAGCATCATCTATACTTTTTTCTTCAACAGACTTCTACATATTTGGTGTACTAATACCAATTTTATGTGAACTCTTCACCAGTTTCATTCCACATCTGTGAACTTCTAGGTGAACTAATTACATGGATTGTAGTAAGGTGAATTTTTAGGCCTATCATTGCCACATTAAACATTCTATCAAAAGACTCCTTCCCGATGGCATAACTATAACACAAATACTTCATCTATGAACCTTTGGTGAACAAGAAGAACTAGTAAATAACAAAAATAGGTTCATGAACATGATGCCAATACCATTATAGCATGCAATTTTTTATGAACATGCATTTTGGGGTAAAATTTTAGATAAGTTTCATTTGCTCAAACCATAATGCATATTTGTTTAAAGTTTCATGATAATATTATGCTTCCACCATGAAAAAATGAAACCTTAAGATAAGCCTGATTTGGAACAACAGACAAATCAACCTTAACAATAAATATGCCACAACATACTTTAACAGGCCATGAAAAGGAGAAAACAGTTTCAAGTTAAGACCATCCTACACTTGTTTTTGCCAAGGAACATCACAGTTCTATATTTACAAATTTGTAAAGTCGTGCACTAGGTTTTGTATTTATTCATATAGCTGTCATAAGCAGTGTTTGTTTGGAATCAATAATGTATATTAATCAACAATTTACATCTCTTAACAATAATTTAAACTCTAATTATATTCTCCTGTTTAAGAAGTGAAAACAAGATCCTCTGATACATACAGCTTCCTCCGTGATTCTAGATTTCAAATAAAAAACATTAGTTAAAAAATCCTTTGTCAGGAAGACTGGCTTTTACTGAATGAATAAGGAGTTAAAAATCAAGCATTACTTTGATATATCACGCAAGTCTCCCAACATAAAAATGTAATAAAGTAAGGATTTAGATTCTCGTGGGAACTAAAAAAATCATAGAAAAAATAAAACTATGAAATGACCAACTAATAAAAAACTAACTTTCCAGTAAATATTATTGATAAACACATTAGCTGCTCTCATAACCAAAGCCTTTCAAAAACATAAAGTTCAGAAGTGTCGTTAGCAAGGTTTTTTTATACAGTATAATTTATAAACAGTAATTCTAATAAAAAATGACAAAAAGTCTTTATATACATGTACTGGGAAAGTAATGCAAACAGTTTGATAAATGTCAATTATTTGTCCTATTGAGTCTTGGTTGTTCTTTTCTTCCTCTTTGTTCCAATTAATCCATCATGGCGTTAAATAAGTGGGAAACTAATTGATATCGACACCCAGATAAATCAACCAATCAGGTGTAAACATCTGACTGTGTCAAGCTGTTGGTCACAAATCCTACAGTTACGGCTTCTTAACGCTCATAAAAATACCATTGACACAGCTGTCAATCAATAAAATAAGGCGTGACTTCCAGAAAAAGTATGGAATCATTAAGGCATGTGAAATGTTTCCATATTACAAATGTTTACAACTGCTTGAAATAAAACTCAAAACATCAATGGACAAATTCACATAGGTTTTAAGACATGGATTAGAGGGTATGGAATTGAGAAATTTGTGAAAAATTTATCTCACATTTTGGGGATTTAGGTAAGTTCATTATTGTTTTTTCTTCTTTTTTTTTTATTATTTATCTTTTTTTCGATTTTCCATTTTTGTAAGATAAAAATGCATTTATGTATTTTTCTATCTTTTTTCCAAAAAATTATTCAATCACTCTGCTAATTTTAATTCAGAAGTACGACGGTCTTCAAGTTCACTTGTAGCAAAAAACAAAAAGGATTAAAACACAATATTCAAATTCACATTTTACAATTTTTAAACTTAAAAAATATACAAATTTATGTATTTATATCAGTATATAAAGAAATAGATATTGCCCATAAAAACATAGCATTGCCCTTTAAAGATTTTATACTCTTCTTGTAGGGCATACCCTATGTAACTTATTCCATAACCTAAGAAGTGGGTGCAAGGGGTGAGAATGCACCATCATTTGGGAGAAAATACTATTACAGCAACTCCAGTCGAAACCCCAAATTTTCTTAAAGTTCTATGTAAATGCACCTATTTTTACAAAAATCTGCCAGTTTCTTGTAGCAAAACTTGTAAATTTTAACATATTTTGTTATTCAGAGATCTAGTTTCACAAAGTCTTGACTTCTATAATTACATTAATAAACCTCTCTACTTTTATAATAAAAAATAAGAGACCTTATAAAATATATTGTGCCAGACAAAACAAATGATTAAAACCTCTTCAACTATAAAATTTCCTCTATTATCTATTGAAACATGATCCATTATAGGTAAAATATGAAATAAAATATATTTTTCTATGACTATGAAATAAAATAGACTATCTTACATGACTATTAGCAACATGTTGATCTACTACAACAAGCTGTGCCCTTTAAAATATCATAAACTCCTATAGAAACATAGTTTTATCTTTCAGTAACATGTTGTTTCAATTGTTTCAACCATTGCTTTATACAGCATTTAAAAATCCTGATGTATTGCAAGAAAATGGGCAAATTTCAATATTTTTAAATTGTCAGTTTTTCTCAAAGAAATATGCTTAACATGTTTTTTTCCCTTTTTCTAAGTACACACAATACAATATTTAAACCAAGAAAAACCTTGACAAGTGCGATTTTGTCTATGTTGTTTGGTGTTCCATACTGCTAATTCATTTATTTTCATGGGTACCAATTTTTGTGGTTTGATGATAAAGGATCAGTTCGTGGAATCTTAAATTCATGGTTTTGAAGAATGGAGCATATAGATCAATGTTAAATTGTCTTTTCATTTGGCATCAATTTCCGTGGGTCAAGGCCACCTACAAAAACCACGAAAATTGATACCCCACAATAATAATGAAACCACAGTAGTCTGTTGACTATTTTCTTTTCATCTAAATTCAAATCACAATATTTTCAAATTGTCCATGTTTCTCAAAGAAATGCTTAACCATGTTAAATCATGAGCAGTAGACTTTAGTCCAAGTAGCCAGTATTCCTTTATGTAAACGTAAACTTGTTGACTAGACCATTTGACATTTATGTTCAACTAATTCCTGTCTTTGAAGTTAACCTGAGACTCCCATTGTTAACTTTGAGACAATAATTGGTCGTTTCTTTGTGTCTTTTATGCTACTGAAGCTGTTCTTATCTTTGTAACATAATATTGACTTGTAGTGTTTGACTTGAGAGACCTTTATCATTGTAAACCAAACACAGATGATGGAAAATGGGTTCCTGAAGATTAAAACACATGAACTCCTGGAAATAACAGGTTAGCCTTGAAAGCATGAGATAAAGGTTTACAGAACTACTAAATAGAGCATAAATGCATAATACCTTCAAAGGATTTACATGGACAACATAAAATAATAGCACTTCTTTGTACTTTCAGGATACAGCGAAGGACCACCTTAGTATATACAGCTGTTATGTAAAGACTCCACTAAGGGTCAAAATTCTACAATCATAATGGGGCATAATTTCTGGGTACATATGATGGAAAATTTCACCAAAGATCAGATGGATTACATGGATTCTATAAGTGATGATAACATATCTAACATACTAAATGAACAGAGCAACGCTTTACAGAACGAATCGTGGAGAGTGTTCATCATTACATTGTATTCTATTGTTATTGTGATCGGGTTTGTAAAAAATCTGATCGTGTTGACAGTCATCGTGAAAAATAAACAGTTGCACACAGTGACAAACATCTTCATAGGGACTCTAGCCTTGTCTGATATCATGTTATGTGTATTCAATCTTCCATTCCAGCTACATTATCAGATGACATCTTACTGGTCGTTTGGACCCATTTTGTGCCGTATCATTTTGCCGTTATTTGCTGTTCCTATTTTTGTATCTACTGCTGCCATGTTAATGATTGCCATCGATCGTTACATGTTAATCGTGTACCCGTTCAAAAAGCGGATGACAAACAAAATGGCTATCACTATTGTGTGTATCATTGTCATTCTAACCATTTGTTTTGCTATTCCTCCGATTTTACACATGGAGTTACATCAAGTGGATATCCCCCAGATAAACTTCCATACCAGTCAGTGTATAGAGAACTGGGACCCCTCACTACAAACTGAACAGAAGATGTATAGTATGGGGGTTTTCTTCCTACAGTTTGCCTTTCCTCTCATTATTGTTGCAGTACTGTATTTTAGGATTTATGTTGTTCTGAAGAAAAGACCCAATAAACGTCATGACGTCAAGAGGAATAAAAAAACAAATAAGATACTCGTCTCCATCGTTTTATTGTTTACTATTTTCTGGCTTCCCTGGAACTTGTATGGCCTCATCCTGAATTATAGTGGAAGGATAATTTCCAAATCGTCTTTTGGACCTTACATTGAACTAACAGACATGCTGCTAAAGATAATAGCCATGAGCACTGCCTGTGTAAACCCTTATTTATATGGCTGGCTAAATGATAATTTCAGAAAAGGTTTGGAAAACATGTTTCATGGAAGATGTAAATTAAAACAGTTTCAACGATGTACTAACGGGATTACAATGAATAATCCGTCACGAACATATGATGTTGGACTGACGACTGCATTGTAATATTTTTTGCTTAATGTGTCGGTTATTACATAAATTTAAAATAAATCAAAACGAAATCATACTGAAAATCTTATTATAAAAGTATAATTCTTGGGGTATAACAGGCAATGGTGAATGCATGGAAATCTTATTCAGTCCAATAAATTTATGGTGCATTATTTTTAACATAGAAAAGACAACAGTCTAATGATAAACTGTTGTCTACTATTTTCTCCCATTGTCCCTTTCTTTGTTAAAAATCATACACCTTTAAACTTATTTTACTGTCTCCAGATTTCCAGTGTTAACCATAACCAGTAATACCCTGTGTTATCAAAGCCAATTTAATCAAAGAAAAGCCATTTTGTTCAAGTAATAACAATAATGATAATAATACCATTTTGTTCAAGTAATAAAACAAATACTATTTTTTGTATCTTTTAAGAAACTTTTAATATCTTACTTAAAATAAACAGGTTTCCCTGAAGCAAAAGCTTAAATTGTTAAGGTAATTCCAAAACTACTTTTCATGTTTTTAATAAGACAGGTGTATCTATTAACCACTTATTTTTTTCTTTTTTTGTTCATTACAAAACCATATAAAGCTTACAGACCAATTTAAGCACAAATATTTCCAGGCTTATGTAAGGTTTTCAAAGCATTATTAACTCATTGAAACAAAATGAAATTCAAGGACATTTCCCATTTTCAAGGTTGCATGAGAACATTGTTTTCTGCATCAGGCTCGTTAGACATGACTGGGTATGTTTACCATGGAACATTAAGTCATATGTATGGTAAACGATTCTTACTAAATTTACAACTTATAAAATCATGTAAAATTGGCATTAAAATTCTCAAGGCTTGTAAGTACCAGAATATAACATAAAATCAAGCTCCAAACACCAGTGCATGACTACCTTAGCATAACATAGGAAATATACAGCATAAAGGGATCAGAGGTGTTTGTCTTGTGTAAAGATGAAAGAGCTGAAGTTGGCACAGCTCAGGATAGTTATTCACACTCGATGGACAACATAACAATAAATGTCAGACTTCATAAACATGCTCTGTTACTAACATATTTATTGTATACCAAAACATAACATTAATCAAACACACCTGAAAATAAGATCAATTACCTATCAAACACACCTGTAATTCATAGTTGACATCCAATAAATAAACAAATAAAACCCACAACAGTGTTTAATTGGCTGCTCAAATTAACAATAGAATATACCAATTAAGAAAGGAAAACATAACTACCAAGTAACAGTTAAGTTGGAACCAATAAACCAAACAGGATTACATCCTATAAATTATTGCAGTGTTAAAGATTACAACAATAACTTAACAGATTCATCTCCAAGTTTATTGCCAGCCTTGAAAGTTTGAGCTGAACATGAATAAAACAAGTATATGATCAATACAAAGTTTTCTTTTTTGCACATTTTGGCACCTTCTTCAAAGAATGTGTTTAAATTTTATTAAGTTTTTAGAGTTTCTCATGGCAGTTTTGTAAAATGTATCAATAACCTTCTCAAACCAATACATTAAAAGCATTGCATAATTCAAGTTTATTACAAAACTAAGTACCAAAGAACTCTATTTTTTTCATAAATTTTCATTTTATTATAGAAATGATATATAAGGGCTATAATTTATTAGAAGCATTGTGTAACTTGAGATTATCTTGAAAGTCTGTAATTTGTTTTTCATTATCTATAATTTGCTATAAAAGATTATCCTTTCTTTAAACTGACTCAGATATTTTGTAATAATCTTTCGTGAAGGTAAAATCTTAAAAACAATACTTTATTCTACTCAGTGAAGACTTGAGCCGTTTGTCGGCTAATGGACACACTGATATGATGGTCAAAACTCTACAATTATATCCGGCACTTTCTCAGTGTAAGTACCAATTATTGAGGACAACCACTATTATATACTGCTATAATTCAATTGATTGGATGATTGACTCGTTTCTTTCTGGATGGATAAACTGAATGATATTAACAAGCTCATTATAAGTAAATTCAAAAGAAATGTTAATAAAAACCTTCATGAATCTTAAAAAATGTAAATAAAAACCCTTCATCAAACTCAAAGGAAGTTTAATAACAAAACACAACCTTGACTTGAGAGTTTTTATCAATAAGTATTGTTTAAACAAGAAATAAGAGAATTAAAGGTGTTTCATTTCACTAAATCTCCTAACAACTGAAGCAGGAAACCCCAGACACAAGTAAATGGCAATTTAAGATAATTAAATTAGAGTTTATGAATCATTTGGGGTTATTATCTCACTCACCTAATTCATATGTGCATAATTATGATGCATGTAGCATTAGCCAATCATATTGAGGTTTATATTTTTAGAATCAGTTTCAAGTTTCATTAATGGTAGACAACACGTTCTCAGAATTTGTGAAGGTGGAAATAAGGAAAAAACAGTTTCAAGTTTCATTAATGGTAGACAACACGTTCTCAGAATTTTTGTATTGGAAAAAAATACTTGTTTATTATATTTACATCGCGTGGTTTATCACTTTCTTTTGTTATACTTATTGTGTTTGGATTAAATGTCACGGAGAGTTAATTTAACAGACAATATTTATGTTTATTGACCTTAATCTGGATATTTTCATTAATAACAATTTCGCCGCTGGAGCGGCATACTGTAAAACATGGTATGGTACGGCGGTATGGTATGTGGTATGGTACGATGGTATGGTATAAATTTTGTCATACCATGGTACGGTGGTATGGTACGATGATATGGTATCATGGTATGGTATGAATTTTCATACCATGGTATAGAGTTGGGTATACCATATGGTATGGTACGGATTTGAAAACTTTCTAAAAATGAAATACGTAAATTTAATTACATGTTTATAAAAATATTGTTTGACTATAATACAGATTAAGCACTCAAAGGGGGTGTTCCTGGGTTTAACTGGAACCTCCGATGACTTTGTTATTTTGGTGTAGATTTGACAAAATAAGACTGGAACCCCCATTTCTTTCTCAGTGGACTTTAACCCCCCCCCCCTTTCAATAATTTCTTGATCCGCCTATTTTAGATTCAGAATATTAGTAACTTTAAGATAACAGAAAATTATGTTTTGAATACATTTTTGTTTAAAATGTGTTTGTATACAATACACTAACTATTAAAAGAGAAGTCTCAAGAGGAGTTTATGAGAAATTGTTTCTTTTAAGCAATTATAAGTATCTTATCCTCGAATCTACCACAGTAAGATCAGCAACACAAAACAAAAAAGTTTATTTTTAAATTGAGTTGACTTTTTATACGACCGCAAAATTTTTGCGATCGTATAATGTTATGGCGATGTCGTCGTCGTCGTCGGCGTCGTCGTCGTCGTCGTCGTCTGTGGACACTTTGGTTTCCGTGCGATAACTTGAGTAAATATTGACCGAATGTTATGAAATTTTGATATGATGTTTGTTACCACTTAAGGAAGGTTGGTATTGTGTTTGGGGGTTGTGGCCCCTATCATTTTAGAAAAAAGGGCCAAAAAGGGCTAAAACGGGTGTATTGACAAAACTGTTGTAAAATGTTTATAATTCATTCGATTTTGATAATTCTTTTTTTATTGAATTCATCATTAAATTCTGTCAACAAAATGTGTCAATGGTTTTGGTATATATTGCACTGTTACATTGATACTGGGGGTCAAAAAGGGGCCACACCCAAAAAATTGACTTTTTTATTTGTGGTCCGATTTTCAAAATCTTTTTTTCATTGGAATCCTTGTGAAAATCCCTGTCTGCGTTTTTCAATCAGATTTGCAATATCTCTTACCGTTTTTGAGAAATTAGGGGTCAAAGGGGCCAAAAACGCCATTTTTAAAAGTTTGTCAATGCAAATAGTTTTATACCAAAAATTAAGTTGTAGTGGGCCTGCCAATTGTTATGAAGTTTATATATGATGATTATATCCACTAGAGGAATCTTGGTTTTGTATTTGGGGTTTGTGGCCCCTACTGTTTTAGAAATAAGGGCCAAGAAGGGCTATAACGGGTGTATTGACAAAACTGTTGTAGAATGTTTATTATTTAATAGATTTTGAAAATTCTTTCTTTGTTGAATTCATCATTAAATTCTGTCAACAAAATGTGTCAATAATTTTGATATGTATTTCACCATTACATTGTTACAGGGGGCTAAAGACAGGCCACGCCCATAAAATCAACTTTTTTATTTGTGGTCCGATTTTCAAAATCTTTTTTTCATCGGATTCCATGTACACAATTTCCTATTATTTTTTATCGGATTAGCAATATCTTTTACCATTTTTGAGGAATTAGGGATCAAAGGGCCAAAATTGTAAATTAATACATGTATAGAAATAAGGCTTTTTGTATAAGATGTTAATGTAAATATATTTGTCAAAAATGCATTTCTAAGTCCACCACAGGATGCATGTGTCAAAAAGCTTTGTAAGTCAACCATGGGCTTCATGTGACCAAAGCAATGGACTATCCATATTGGGCCTCCAACGTACAGGGCTCAACTTGTTGCGGTCGTATCATGCTGCGCTCGGCGTAGCTTTTTATTTATTGTTGGAATGTAGCTTGATGGTAATTAGGATTACTTAGCAATAAATCTGTTAAGATAAAAGAAATTGAAAGTAGATCCTAATCTTGATCTAGATTATGTTTTAAAAACTATGTTTTAGTCAATTAACACCTGTTTTATTACTGAGTAGCTTTCTATGGACATGAAACACACAAGAACATTTAAAAGTGATTTATCATATCATCACTGAGTGTAGAGATTTCAACTAGATTTTTTATAAATTTAATTTAATATTAAGATGCTTTATATTATAAGGCATACTATAGTTAAGCATAATGGTAATAAAAAAAAGATATTCATATTACATGTATTTACTTAAGAAAAAAGAAATTTCAAATCCATACCATACCATAGACTCTATACCATGGTATGCAAATTCGTACCATACCATGATACCATACCATCGTACCATACCACCGTACCATGGTATGGCAAAATTTATACCATACCATCGTACCATACCACATACCATACCGCCGTACCATACCATGTTTTACAGTATGCCCGCTGGAGCACCTCGAGATCGTGAGCGTGGGTATATCTGTTTATTTTTGAACTTCAGTGCTAGCTGTGGCTGTAATATTGATAGTTATTCGTATATATAAAACGTAGTCTGGACATGTATATTCTCTTTACAATTATTTGACATTTGTTCATTGTTCTTGTTGTAAAACAATGGGTCCGTTACGTAAAGCGAGATCGTCGCGAAATCAAGCGCAATATGATCCCGAGATGGAAGAGAACTGGACAATCATTCGATTAAAAGAGGAACTTTCAAAACGAAATATTCCGTTTCCAGTAAATGCAAGAAGGATGGCTCTAGTAAGGCTGCTTAAGCAATCTAAAGCACATGATGACTCTTCAATGGCGGACAATCGTACGCGTGCTTCCATATATGGCAGTGCGCGATCCCAGGATGCAGTTGTAGTAAACAACCAAGATGGCCGCGCCCAGGATCGGGAACAGACTCTTATTGATATTGTATCGAGTATGTCTAATACTATGCAAACGTTACAGCGGACGGTGACTGACTTGACAGGAAAAGTCAATAATCTTATGGATAAAGATCGTGATGGAAGCAACCGAGATCAGCAAGCAGTGGAAGTGGTTCAACCCAGCATAGTTGCATGCACGCAAAGTCAGCAGACGACGTCGACGGAATCAACCGAGTTTGATTTAAATTCTGCATATACAGCGCTTAGGAGTACAACTTCAGTAATTCGAGGAGCATCAACGCCGAGTGCAGCAGCGGGCAGCGAAGCTCAAGCTAGAGATATGGCTAGGTGTTCAAAGTGGGGATATTCAGCTGAGAACCTCCCTTTTGTTGAAACGGTTTCCCCCACTCTGAGGAAGAATATTACTTCAGGTAGGGACATTAATTTAGCGGCACTATTAGTGCCTTATTATAGCAGTTCTGGCATTAATGCCTCTGATTGTTATGAAGGTGGAATAAGGAAAAAACGGATCACCGGCTGAATAGAAACCTAAATATATCCGAGTTTATTCAGGCTTTTGGCATTTTCAAAAATATAATGTGTTCATCGTTCCCTCACAGACGTACAGAGCTTGACCTGTATGAAAGGGACATCGTTGAAATGTCATCAAGATATCAGGGACAAGGGTTCTATGAATACCATAAACGTTTCTCTGCAGAGGCAGCAGCCCACTTAATGTACAACAACACTGCTATAGACTGGTCAATTAGAAACAATACTTTATTTTGTAACATCTTTTCTAACTTAAGGCCTATATCATGTTCTATCTGTTCAAGCTCTTTCCACAATGCCAGTTCGTGTAATAGGAGTAGCCAGAGATTCAATCCTTCAAACGCAAGAGCAAACGTTAGGAGGAGTGAAGAAGTAGACACCTATGGCAGAGAACGTATTTACTACCATGACAGAGAAATTTGCAACAATTTCAATGGCGTCAAAGGGTGCTTGTCCTTTAGATGTCGAAATCACCACATTTGCATATCTTGTAAAGGGGACCATTCCAAAGTTAACTGTCCAAGTTTATCAAAAAACGCAGGGATGGGGTCTCAGAGAGTAGGGACCCCCTTGTTAAAGAGAAATTAGTTTGCTCACAGATTTTAAAAGTACAAACACCAGTTGTGGTTAATAAACTAGAATTTGAACTTCGAAACTATCCTGACTTTAAATTTAGAAATTACTTAGTGTCAGGTCTTCGAAATGGGTTTGACACAGGGATCAAAGATTTACCATCAAATTCCATTATTTGCAAAAACTTAAGGTCAGCTATAAATAACAAAGAAGCAGTAACCGAATTAATTAACAGTGAAGTCAAAAAGGGTTATCTTAATGGGCCATATGAATCAATCCCTTTTGACAATTATAGAATTAATCCAATAGGCGTGGCGGAGGGAAAATATAACAAGAAGAAGCGTTTAATTGTAGACTTGTCCGCTCCCCATGAAGATTGTGATAATCCAAGTTTAAATGAATTAATAGATAAGGATGAATTCTCTCTGCAATATGTTTCGATTGATGACGCAATCAAGATTATTAAAAGATTAGGAAAAGGTGCTTGGTTAATAAAAACGGATATCACCGATGCTTTTAAAATAATTCCTTTATCACCTAACTTGTGGCCGTATCATGGAATTAAATGGAATGATAAATATTTCTTTTTTAATAAGTTAGTTTTTGGCAGTAGATCTTCTCCCAAAATTTTCGACAATTTATCGAAAGCTGTTTGCTGGATAGCGGAGCATAACTATGGAATCGAACACATTCTTCATTTACTTGACGATTTCCTAGTCATAGTCCCCGCGGAGGGAAATGCATACAGGGTCATGAATATTTTGCTAAAGATTTTTTACGATCTTGGTATACCTTTATCGGTTAAGAAAACGGAGGGTCCCTGTACAGGATTAGAATATTTAGGAATCTTTCTAGATACAATAAAAATGGAGGCTCGGTTGCCAGTTGAAAAAGTTAAACGTATTCAAGAGATAATTGAAAGTTTTAGTACCAGGAAAACTTGTACCAAGAGAGAGCTTTTGAGCCTCTTGGGTCATTTCAATTTCGCCAGCCGAGTAATATACCCGGGTCGGTCATTCGTGTCACATTTGATTAAATTGTCCACCACAGTGTCCAAGTTATCTCATTACGTCAGCATAAAAAATTGCCGAGCCGATTTAGCCATGTGGGCTACATTTCTTAAGAATTGGAATGGTATGTCTTTCTTCTTGAATGATCATCTGACTAAAGCTTACGATTTAAATTTGTACACTGATGCAACCGACAAATCATTTGGGTGTTTTTACGATAACAAATGGTTCCAGGGTTACTTTCCTGATGAAGTTTTAAAAGAGGAAACATCTATGGCTCTGTTCGAGTTGTACCCTATTGTTATGGCGTGTATAATATGGGGACATTTGTGGTCAAGACATAAAATTTTATTTTATTGTGATAATTCGGCCACAGTAGAAATAATCAACAAAGGTAGATCTAAGAACCAAAGTATAATGAAGTTGATGCGAAAACTGACTTACCACTCAGCAGTCAATAATTATATTATATATGCAAAGCACATACCTGGCCATTCAAATAGTATTGCTGATGCAATTTCTCGGTTTCAGATGACAAAGTTTCGAACGTTAGCACCGCAGGCAGAAATGTGTCCAACACCGTGTCTCCCCCCATCCATGCTGATGATGAACTAAAAATGTGTGTGGAGGAACTATGGGACGCATGCATTAGTAAAAACACAAAACAGGTGTATAAAACAGGTTTTAATTGTTTTGTAAATTTTTTAAAATTGAATAGGTATATAGACTATAAGATGGATTTTGAAAGCATTGTTGAAGATCATTTTATATTATTTGTCACATACTGTAAATATGTATTAAATTTAAAATTCGATACTATAAAGTTGTATTTAGCTGGGGTAAGACATTTTTTCATTCGTTATCATCAAAGAGACCCTTTAATTAATACAACACGGTTAGACTATATCTTAAGGGGCATCAAGAAAATACAAATTAGTACGGCAAATAAAAGGTTTCCGATAACCTCAGATATTTTGTTATCAATGTGTAAAAATGTGGAAAAAGGGATGTTTTCACCATTTATTAATCAAATGTTACTTTGTATTTTTAAAATGGCATTTTTTGGCTTTCTTCGGTGTGGAGAATTTACTTGCAAATCTGACAGTGATTCATGTTTGCTAATAAGTGATATTAATATAGTTGACAAGAATAAATACATTTTACATTTAAGAGCTTCTAAGTGTGATATTTTTCATAAAGGTGTTAATATAGATATATTTGAGAATGAAACGGCTCAGCCAGTAAGGGAAATGGTCCAATACTTAGGGGAAAGAAGGGAAACAAGGTGCAATAGCATCCTCCCCTTTATTTGTTGAAAGTGCAACTGATTGTAGACCACTTACTAGAAACACTTTTATAAGTTTACTTAAAGAAGTTTTGCAAAGGTGTGGTCATAATGATTCTTTATTTTCTGGGCATTCATTTCGAATTGGGGCAGCTACTTCTGCAGCTGCAGCTGGTGTAGAAGATCATATTATTCAGGCATTAGGCAGATGGAGTTCTAATTGCTATATAAGATATATTAGAATAAACAAAGATGTGTTGAATATGGCACAACAAGACATGTGTCAATGAATTCGATCAATCTTATCTTAAGATATGTAGCTTAGTATTATTTGTAGTTTGATATGATTTGATTTTTTATTTTTTATTTTTATCTTTTTTTTTTTACATTGTTATAGCAATTCTATATCATAAGCCATTCGGCTATTCTCTGGTTAAATTGGAATATTTCCTTCATTAGGCTGTAGATGACCTTTTTTACAGGTAAAATCGATCACCTGTGAAAATCACTGAACCATGTCCTATAAATAGCCAAGTCACCCTTGCTACTGTCTCATTTTCTTTTAAGGCTGTAGACGACTACAAGTTTAATTATATAAGTAAAACGCGCTTTCTACCACGACACGTGGACCTGCGTATAGTTATGCCGAGATTATCGGACTCTGACAATGTTGATATTCCTAGCTCAAATGATGCAGAAGTTATGCAGTTATTTGTTTCCGACGAGGAGGCTAGAGAATTTAGTGGCTTTTCTACTGTAGAAGACAGTGAGACTTTGAGAGCGGACTCCGCTAAGAATACTCTGAAAGTTAATAAGAATGTCGACACGGCAAAGGCGAGTTCGTCAAAAGGTCCAGGGAAAGGTCCTGGGAAAAACAAAAAAGGTAAAGCTCCAATGAAGAGAAAAGTAATTTTAGAGGACGATACTGGTCCCGGTCCATCTTCTGGTAAGAAAAAGAAAGTAAATGACAAAAGTCGGCCAGATAATTTTGATAATTTATATAATTTATTGGGTGAATTTATGGAGACGTATTTTGACAATAGTAGCAATAAGTCGAACGCACCCATTGAACCGGAAGTTTTGACTGACGAGGTTCCGGTTGATGTAAATTCATTTAATATTTTTGGTAACAGTCAGGAAAATGCCCAAAATGAAGCTGTGGTTGCCCATGAGAACGTGCAAATGCACGACGAGTTTAAATTTGAGTTACCTAAGATCTTTGAAGATGATGTTGTATATGGCGAGAGCGCCCAGGATAATATTGCCGAAATGGTAAATGCGATAACAAGAAAGAAAACTAATCTAGAAAATGTAGTCAAGGACATAAAAATTCCCTCAAATTGTAAAACTATTGTCCCCCCACGCATTAATGCTGAAATTTGGGCCTTTTTAAGGAGGAATATCAAGTCTATAGATCTGCTCATGCAAAATAATCAGAAGATGCTTGGTACAGCTATTGTCCCAGTTATTAAATTGGCCGAGTTGTTATCTACAAGGAATGTAAATGTTACTGAGCTTAGGGAAAATGTTTTAAAGCTCATGACTATGCTATGTAGTTTGTTTTTCGAGCTATCATTTAGTAGGAAGATGATATTGAAGCCTCATTTGGAGACTAAGTACCACATCCTTTGCAATCGAAGCGAGGAAATAGGGCAGAATTTATTTGGGGATGACGTGTCTAAAAGAATTAAAGAGATAAATGAGACACAAAAACTACAAGGTTGTATGAGAAGGAGATATGGTAACTACTCAAAAAACTTGAATTGGCCCCGGAGCTCCGGGGCAAGAGGAAACATGAGGGGTGGAAGCAGCCAATACCAGAATCAGCTGGGTCAAAGCAGCTTCAGCCGTTTCAGAGGGAGCTTTCGTGGCAGAGGCCAAGGTCAGAGGGGACGATACCCAAGGAAGTTTTAGAGACTTCTCAGGTAATTGTTGATAGATTTATTGCTGGTTCAACAATGAATTTTTCTAATGCTTGGGAAAATATAACCTCTGATTCATGGATTTTAGATACAATTGCAAAGGGTTACAAGATTGAATTTCACACCGAACCATATCAAAAATTTGTGGCTGCTCCAATAAATTTTTCAGAAAGTGAAATCAAATTGATTGATCATGAAGTTGAAGAGCTTTTATTAAAAGGGGCCATTGTGCCGTCGAAAAATGAAAAAGGTCAGTTTGTTTCAAATTTGTTTCTAGTCCGTAAAAAGAATAACAAATTTAGACCAGTCCTAAATTTAAAAAGTTTGAACAGATTTGTTCAATATTTTCATTTTAAGCAAGAAAATTTGCAATCTGTTCTGAATGCCACATCTCGAAATTGTTTTTATACAAGCATTGACCTTTGTGATGCTTATTTTTCAATTGGAATCAGAGAGAGTGATAGAAAATATTTGAAATTTTGGTGGAAAGGTACATTATATTCTTTTACCTGTCTGGTATTTGGCCTTAGTACAGCGCCACGTGTTTTTACTAAAGTGATGAAAGTAATATTTTCCCACATTAGGAAAGTTGGTGTTAGTTCATTTTTTTATATTGATGACTCCTTGCTTCAGAACGTCTCGTATGACAAATGCTTCGAGAATACTGTGTTATTAAGAAACTTACTCGAGTCTTTAGGTTTTAGAGTCAATAAAGACAAGTCAGTCTTCATTCCAACTCAGAGAATAGTTTTCTTAGGTTACATCATTGATTCAGTGGAATTTAAGGTGTTTTTGCCTGATGAAAAAATTCAAAAAATTATTAGAGAATGTCAGAAAATGCTAAACGCAGTTCTTGTTTCAATCAGAGAAGTTTCGGCTTTGGTAGGTCTACTTAATTCAGCAAGATGTGCTGTTTTACTTGCTCCAATTTATTGCAGGGAACTTGATATAGAAAAAAGTACTTCTCTACGGTTAAATAACCTAGATTATGATAAAAAGTTTTCCTTGTCCCCTTTAGCTAGAACTGAACTTAGTTGGTGGATTGAGAATGTTGAAAAGTCACACGGGAAGCCTATTTCTTTTGGCTCACCAAATTTTTATTTAGAAACTGATGCATCATTAGTTGGTTGGGGAGCAATTTTTTGCCAAATTGAAACTCAGGGAAGATGGAAAGCTCATGAAACAGAATTTCATATAAACCTACTAGAATTATTAGCAATAAAGTATGCATTATTAGCTTTATGTTCAGACAGAAGTGATTGTCATATTTGCATTAAATCAGATAGTGCAACAGCAGTTCATTATTTGAATAACATGGGTGGAAAAGTTCAGTCCTTATTTCAATGCACCAAGGAAATTTGGATTTGGGCTGCTATCAGAAATGTTTTTCTCTCAGCAGTGCATGTTGCAGGTACAGAGAATGTTTGCCCAGATAATTTGTCGAGGCTTTTTAGCGATTCTTCAGAATGGAAACTCCATGAGACGGTTTTTGAACATATTTGTACAATGTTTTTTAGACCTGATATTGATTTATTTGCTTCCAGGGTAAACAAACAATTGGATAATTTTGTTTCATGGTTTCCTGATCCAGAAGCTATGGCAGCAGATGCTTTCTCTATTTCTTGGTCAGATCTTAATCCATATATTTTTCCTCCTTTCAGTGTGATTCCACAAGTACTGAGGAAGTTGGAGGAAGACAAGGTAAGCAGAGCTTTACTGGTAGTCCCAATGTGGCACACTCAGCCTTGGTTTCCAAGATTGTTGCAGTGTTTAATCTCTTATCCAGTAAGCCTTCCATTCAGAAAAGATCTGTTGCGACTCGCACACAACCAAGAATTGCACAAAATGAACAAAAGAAAGTTGTTTTTAGTCGTTTGTCAAGTATCAGGAAATCCTATGAAAACCAAGGGTTTTCAGGAATCGCTAGAAACATTTTGCTCAGATCATGGAGACCTTCCACAACAAAACTTTATGAGTTTCAATGGAGAAAGTGGTGTATTTGGTGTGTTAGACAGAAAGTTAATTCGGTTGCTCCCAATGTCTCAGATTTAATAAATTTTCTTGGGATGTTATTTAGGGATAATAAATCCTATAGCTGTATTAATACATATAAATGCGCTATTAGCCAGACTCTGGCTTCATTTGGACACTCTAATTTTATAGATAATCATATGTTGTCAAGGTTCATGAAAGGTGTTTTCAATTTGAGACCCCCTTTGCCAAGATATCAATTTACATGGGATGTTGGTAAAGTTCTTTCTTACCTAAAAAGTTTGTTTCCATTGGAAAGTATAAGCTTAAGAGATCTTTGTTTGAAGTTAGCAGCAATTTTAGCATTAGGTTCAGCTCAAAGAGCTCAAACTTTAGTCAGTTTGGATCTTGATAAAATGACGTTAACTGAGAACTCAGTATGTTTTGTTGTTACACCTCTGATGAAAACTTCAAAACTTAAAAGAGTTGTTACCAATTTGTCTCTGGACAAGTTTGAGCTGAAAGAGCTTTGTCCTTTATACACATTGAAGTTCTTTATAAAGAAAACAGAACAGATAAGAAAATCAAGAAATTTGTTAATATCATTTAAGACTTATAATAAAATTTCTACGAGTACACTAGCCAGATGGCTGAAGTTGGTATTGCAGTCTTCTGGTGTTGATACAAGCATATTTAAGGCACACTCTTACAGAGGTGCATCTGCTTCTGCAGCATTTATGTCAGGGGTAACCTTAAATGATATTATGAAAACTGCGAATTGGCAATCAGCAAAAACATTTCATAAATTTTATTTTCGTCACACTTCGGAGGCACCAGCAAAATCAAATGATTTTATGAACAAAGTTCTTTCTGTTAATACTCAATAGAGATTGCATTATTTGATTTGTGCTTCCTATTTTATAGTAGTGGAGATCATCAGATGGACTGTGACTTATGGATGAAATATGGGTGGATCTGTGGAGTTCACGGCTTAATACATGTACAGACGATCAGTTGAGAATGGATTCCGTTTGCCATGGGTCAGCGTATAGACTAGGACTTTTATGAATAGTGAATTATGAACTCTATGGACTTTGATGTTTTGATTTCTTTGTTAATCAATTATGCTTTATATAAAGTTGAATTATTTTGTGTGTTTTTTTATTATTACATAGCTTTAGCTAGAGCAGACTCTACTGATATGTCATCTTAATCATCCTTCGTAATTATTGAATTAAGCTTTAAAGATTCCAATTTAACCAGAGAATAGCCGAATGGCTTATGATATAGAATGACCCATTATCCAAACAGAATGTGAAGGATAAGGGACATTCTATGAGGAAGCCAGTAGGCTTCGAGGGTTAAATTACCCTCCCTAATATCTTTTGATATTTTGTATGCTTATTGTATGAAACTTGGTATGAAGAATCCCACCCGATAGATTCAATAATTACTTTTTGATCTAGATTCATAGTCATAATCTGCAATGTCAGATGGTTTAGATATAGGTAATGCATGAAACTTAGTAAACTATGCTATGTATGAAACTTAGTATGTAATTGTTCAGTTCAGGCATACTTTATTTGTTAGCTTGATGTCAAGTGGAAGTAACAAATTATGGTTTCTTTGTTGGTAGATTATTTTACAGGTTTGTGTTCATTCATAACCTGGATTTTAATGAATGCTTTATTTTCTATCCTTGATTGGTAATTGTCATCCTTTTGCTCTTGTACTTTAAAATGAGACAGTAGCAAGGGTGACTTGGCTATTTATAGGACATGGTTCAGTGATTTTCACAGGTGATCGATTTTACCTGTAAAAAAGGTCATCTACAGCCTAATGAAGGAAATATTCCAATTTAACCCTCGAAGCCTACTGGCTTCCTCATAGAATGTCCCTTATCCTTCACATTCTGTTTGGATAATGGGTCATTATGTTACAGGTACATACATGTACGTACATTGTTAAATAAGTATCTGACAATTAATTTTCTTATTTTTAATGATGTATCTCTTGGGGGCTTCACTCATTTTAATTCGTTCATTTGGCCTGCATAATTTCGGGGAAATTATTTCCCCCCATTACATATACATCATTAGGTTAACATGGTTAAGGTAGTTAAATTTACTTAGATGACGTAATGCAAATAATAATTATCATTTCTACCGCACATATCAAACTGGGCTCTACCGCCTACATCAAAGCTGGGTTCTACCGCTCTCATGTGCTGGGTTCTACCGCACAGTCACTTATCAAAGCTGGGGTCTACCGCTTCATGTGCTGGGTTCTACCGCACATATCAAGCTGGGCTCTACCGCATACATCAAAGCTGGGTTCTACCGCTTCATGTGCTGGGTTCTACCGCACAGTCACTTATCACAGCTGGGTTCTACCGCTTTCACATGCTGGGTTCTACCGCATGAATCAATGCTGGGTTCTACCGCATTGAGGGTATACATGTACATGTAAGGCTGGGTTCTACCGCACACGGAAATAAACTTGTCTAGTCTATACTGTAGGCTTTAAATAGATTTTTGTTTGTCAGATTAAATAAGGTCAAGGCTAATTGTAAAGTAAATATTGTATATAATTAGTATAAGGTATTGAGTAGCCCCCAAGAAGCCAAAGATACATCAACTTGTGTTATAATGTAGTTTGTTATTATTAGTTTAGTTATAGATATTATATATATTAGTGTTTAATAAATTTTACATGATCTATGTTACTTTGTGAATATACCTAATAATAATGTGACAAGGTTGGATAAACATAATAGTCGTCTGGTATTTAAGTCATTTCCTTATACAGGTTATAGAGGTCATGAAACTTGGTATGCAAGCGGGCAAGGCTACATGTATATATGAAACTTGGTACACATAAGTGACATATGTAACTATAAGATGTGGTGCAAGTACAGCATTTGACTAAGAAATTGGGTTCATTATCTAGTCTTGTGATTAGTAGGTTGTCTCTCAATATGTTGGAAGTACATACATGTAGTACATTGATAAGGACAACATTCTAATGGCTGCAGTTGAGATTTACACAAACATAGATTTCTGCCAGTGCGGCATGTATAAGTACTGGCAGAAGATGTACATTGAGCACAAAACTTGGTATGGTAATTTTCAGTTCAGGATGGGTTGTTATACCGTATAGAACATATGAATTTCATGGCCCTTACAGAAAATGAGGAATAAATAGTAAAACATATCAGAAACAATGACAAATTCAATTTCCTAAGAGACCTGTTAGTTAATTTAGTCTGTGTAAAAGTCATTTAAGAAGTCTGCCTTTAAAAAAAGAAATGTATTTACCAACTGGTTGTAGACAATATTGATTTATTCCATTTAAAAACTTACATGTTGAACATACTGTTATATCATAATGATGATTTGGTTATATCAGCTCATGGTGGTTTGTTTTACTTATTTCATATCAGTATTATATTATCTTTTCTCTTAGCTTACATAGGACAAAATCTTAAAAGATGAGACTCATCAGTCTTTGAATTTAGCCACAAGTCTGACAGCCCTGGCCAGTAAAATAGCTTTAGGACCAGTAAAATTTCCTAAAAATTTTGAGTTACAAGCCAATTAAATGTAAAGAAAAATAGTAAAAATAATAATTTTCGGGCTTGTGCTTCAAAAAGTTAACTGTGAAGACTAAATTGAGATCAAATTTAGCTTCCATAGGTCAAAATCTTAGATGATGAGATCAGATTATGTCTATATTAAAATAGTTAAATAATGCTATAACAAGCATACCAAAACAAATATATAGCAATAGCATCAATGTATGGTTATAAGAATAACACCAAAACAATTCATTTCATTGAAAAGCACAATAAATTGATGCAAAGCCTTCACCTACTCCAATCCTTCTTATAGAAGCTTTAGTTGTCATTTGGAGTATGATAAATGATGATCACTCAAAGATCAAACATGAGAGACTTCAATATCCCAATTATAATTAATACTTAGTGCAACTATACTCTAAATTAATACCAAGTTTGTCTTCTTAATGGAAAATGAGAAAATAAAGCATTCTAGGTGAACCATTATATGGCTGATGTTTTAAGGGGTCGATGGCTTTTGAGTTGTAGGGTGATCCATTACTGACAACCTAGAATCTATAAAACTCTCCAGCTCTACTCCAGTCTAGACTGAGAGGACCATTATTATACTAGCATTGACATAGAGTAAGATGTATGGTTTTATCATGATGTTTCTGATCTGAATGCTCTAAGATCAATTTCTTTACAGCAGTCATTATACCATAGTAAGTTAGTGTTAGAATTAATTTTGAGTACAATCAATGCTCTTCCATATGAGTATTACTGATCACAACGATTTGTGATGAACTCTGGAATTAAATACAAAGTACAAGATACATGTATACAGTACCTTACCTTAATTAAACCACATAACACCCTCAATTACATGAAACAAACAAATTAACATAAACCAAACACAATGACATGAACCAAACACAATGACATGAACCAAACACAATGACATGAACCAATCACAATGACATGAACCAAACACAATGTCATGAACCACACACAATGTCATGAACCACACACAATGATATGAACCACACACAATGACATGAATCACACACAATGACATGAAACACACACAATGACATGAACCAAACACAATGACATGAACCACACACAATGACATGAACAAAGCACAATGACATGAACCAAACACAATGACCTGAACCAATCACAATGACATGAACCAAACACAATGACATGAACCAATCACAATGACATTAACCAAACACAATGACATGAACCAAACACAATGACATGAACCAAACCAAACACAATGACATGAACCAAACACAATGACATGAACCAATCACAATGACATGAACCAAACATAACAACATAACCAAACACTATGACATGAACCAAACACAATGACATGAACCACACACAATGATATGAACCACACACAATGACATGAATCACACACAATGTCATGAACCACACACAATGATATGAACCAAACACAATGACATGAACCAAACACAATGACATGAACCAATCACAATGACATGAACCAAACACAATGACATGAACCAAACACAATGACATGAACCAAACACAATGACATGAACCAAACACAATGACATGAACCAAACACAATGACATGAACCAAACCAAACACAATGACATGAACCACACACAATGACATGAACCAAACAAAACAAACGCAATGACCCGAATCAAACACAATGACATAAACCACACACAATGATAAAAACCACACACAATGACATGAACCACACACAATGACATAAACCAAACACAACGACATGACAAGCAAATTGTTAACACAGGGGTACGCTGCTGCTCCCAGGTTGTTGTCATCACTCAAGAAATTTTACGGACAACATCATGTGCATGTATACAAATACGGGATTTCTATCTTTCAGATGAGCACAGATGTAGGTTTGACAGAGAGTTTTGTAATGTCATCCTTTCCGGATTTGACCAACACTTAATCGATCTTTGGCAACGTGATGGGTGTGCTATAGCAAGCAGGAACTGCTTACTCTTCCGGAGCACCCGAGTTCACTCTCGTTTCGACTTGAGTTCGTGTTGCAAAATGCGGTTTTGTTGTTATGTGTGTGTGTGTTTTATGTTGTTATGTGGTTTGTTTTGTTGTGAGGATTTTTTGTCTGCCGGTTTTGTCTTTGTCTTTACGGTTTTATGATACTGATTACCCCTTTGGTACACCTTTGCTTCTTTTATGAACCAAGCACAATGACATGAACCAAACACAATGACGTGATCAAAACATAATGTCAAGAACACCAGATAATATCATGAACCACAAACAATAAGGCAAATCATAGGCAATGATACAAGAGGCTCCCAGGAGCCTGAATCGCACACCTGATATATGTGCCTGAAGTAAAGGTTTTTAGGCAAAATCTATTTGACGTTGAAAGGGTAATAAGTTTAATAAGGGGGTCATCTGACAATATGGTGGATCTTAAGGTGCTGATCACTTTTGTTCTCAATCAAAATCTAAAAATCTGTCACCCTTTTTGAGTTATTTGCAAAAAAATGCAGTTTAACCTAATGTTCTATTTTTAGCCACAGCGGCCATGTTTTACAACCAATCAAAAATCCCCACATCAATTCTATACACCTTATGCTAATAAACAACAATACAAAGTTTGGTTCCAATTTGACTTTAAGTGTCAGAGGAGTTAACGTTTTCAATGTAATGAGGAAATGCTTTTTAAAAGCTAAATTTTGACGTTCTAAGGGCAATAACTCCTAAAAGGAAAGGTCCTACAACATTGACCCTTTTACATATTTTGTAGATCTTGATGTGCTTAACAATATGCAATTTAAATTTCTCGAATATCTTGTAAAGTTGTCAAGCTATTGAGCTAAACAGGTGCAAAATTTGCCAAAAATCCACAAAAAGGGCAATAACTCCTACATGGGTCGTTGGATTTTCTTCAAAATTTCAGAGCTGGTAGATCTTCAGGTGCTGATCACTTTTGTTTCTAATCAAAATTGTAAAATCTGTCACCGTTTTTGAGTTATTTGCAAAAAACTGCCATTTACCCCTATGTTCTATTTTTAGCCACAGCGGCCATATTTTACGACCAATCAAAAATCCCCACATCAGTTCTATACACCTAATGCTAATAAACAACTATACCAAGTTTGGTTCCAATTGGACTTGAACTGTCAGAGGAGTTAACATTTTCAATGTAATGAGGAAATGCTGTTAAAATGCTCAATTTTGACGTTCTAAGGGCAATAACTCCTAAAAGGAAAGGTTCTACAACGTTGACCCTATTACATATTTTGTAGATCTTGATGTGCTTAACAATATGCAATTTAAATTTCTCAAATATCTTGTATAGTTTTCAAGATATTGAGCTAAACAGGTGCAAAATTTGCAAAAAATCCACAAAAAGGGCAATAACTCCTACATGGGTCGTTGGATTTTCTTCAAAATTTCAGAGCTGGTAGATCTTCAGGTGCTGATCACTTTTGTTTCTAATCAAAATTGTAAAATCTGTCACCGTTTTTGAGTTATTTGCAAAAAACTGCCATTTACCCCTATGTTCTATTTTTAGCCACAGCGGCCATATTTTACGACCAATCAAAAATCCCCACATCAGTTCTATACACCTAATGCTAATAAACAACTATACCAAGTTTGGTTCCAATTGGACTTGAACTGTCAGAGGAGTTAACGTTTTCAATGTAATGAGGAAATGCTGTTAAAATGCTCAATTTTGACGTTCTAAGGGCAATAACTCCTAAAAGGAAAGGTTCTACAACGTTGACCCTATTACATATTTTGTAGATCTTGATGTGCTTAACAATATGCAATTTAAATTTCTCAAATATCTTGTATAGTTTTCAAGATATTGAGCTAAACAGGTGCAAAATTTGCAAAAAATCCACAAAAAGGGCAATAACTCCTACATGGGTTGTTGGATTATTTTCAAAATTTCAGGGTAGGTAGATCTTGAGGTGCTGATCACTTTTACCCTGCCAGAATTTTGATATCTGTAGCCGTTTTTGAGTTATTTGCAAAAAACTGCATTTTATCCCTATGTTCTATTTTTAGCCACGGCGGCCATGTTTTACGACGAATCAAAAATCCCCACATCAGTTCTAAGCACCGAATGCTAATGAACAACCATACCAAGTTTGGTTGCAATTGGACTTATGGTGTCAGAGGAGTTAACGTTTTAAAAAGTTTATGGACGGACGACGGATGACGGACGCCAAGTGATGACAATAGCTCACATGACCCTTCGGGTCAGGTGAGCTAATAAAAGCAATAACATTGTCATAAATACTACAAAGAGATATATACCACACACCCTGACATGAACTGCATACACTGGCATAAACAGCACACAGCAGCATAAAAACGAACACAATGATATAATTATTTTTGTTTCTTTAAACAAATGTGTATAAAGATGACAAAGGTGTACTAAGATGAAGAATTTTGTTGTTGTTATATTTCTGAATGTTTGATATGAACATCAATCATCTCTGAAGTGTTTAAGATGATTCTTTACATTATTGTTTCAATGAAGTGTGGAGGTGAGAGTTCTTCCAGTAATGATTTAATAAAGGGCCACTTATAACAACAGAAATAAGGGTGAGAGTGAGGTTTCGCCTTAGATTTATCATAAAGAGCTACTTATAGCAACAGAAATAAGGGTGAATGAGAGTTTCCACTTATGATTTATAATAAAGGGCAACTTATTAAATAATTATTATGACATTGTGTTGCTCTGTATCATGCCCCTTGTTGGCCCATGGTTTTGGTTATTCAAAAATTCTTCTTCTATAAAGAAAAAAAGAGGCACCAATGGGTCATTCAAGTGTCCAAAAGTCTGAAAGGGCAACAACAAAACCGGTAAACACAAACAAGAACAGCACGAAGAAACACAAAACACAAAATCAACCGAACAGAAATCAACAACATGAACTCAAGTCGTAACATGATTGAACAACAGAAATAATCCAAGCACCTATAACCTGAAGTAATGTACTAAAACAAAATCATATAAAACAATACTACATGTAAGTAACAACTGCACCACACAAATAAGACAGATGTTGCCTTTTGATTCTTTGATCAAGAATAATTTTTCATGTCATGGTACATCTTTAAATATGAATAATATGTCATGTACTAAAGTGCAATGTTGTCTGAAAAAATCAAATGGTCTCTTCTCAGGATCTGGACAGGTCAAGGTTGTTCAAATAAGCACTTTGCAAGAAAAATATTGGTTGGGGTAGTCTTTTTTTGAAAGTGGGGGTATTTGTGGTTTTTTCTTCTCATTAGTTGCACTCACTCTCTTGAAATGTCATTCTTGTAGGCATAGTAATAAGAAAGCCTCGTACAAAAGAAGAGCTGACATAAGAGAAATGAGAAGTCTTCCTATAAGGTTTCTGTAGAATATTGAACCCAGCACTAAAAACAGTCATTATGATGGAGGTAATTGCTCCTTGTCAAGAATAAAACCATTAAGGAGCACAGTATAGTGTTTACTATTAGAATTTAAGGTATATTAAGAGCAGAAATAAGACAAATTATTTAAAATTATTATAAAAATATGTGTTAAGTAGATTTTTTTTTAGAGTCAATTTGTTTAGTTTAAGTTCAATGTCCTAAAAATGTGACAATGTCATTAACAAAATCATAATTCACCAAATATTAGTGAAAATTTCACAAATGCATTAAAGTCATTTAGGAAGTTTTGACACAGAGGGAAAAATGCTAATCAAAACAAAGTATGTTGGACATCCCGGAATAAATGTTATTTTTAAGACTTATCTTAGTAATTATGGGGGTGTCACAGCCCCCGCCCCCGGAATACCTAATACCGTATAAAAAAAGAAAGAATACCGTTAAAGAGACTAGAATACCGAATACTCTAAAGATCACGGCGTACGCGTACCAAAAGCCTAAAAATTCGGAACATCACGTACCGCGTACCACACCTTGGCATACCGAATACCCTTTAAAAAGCACGGAATACCGCGTACCAAAAGGGCTGTGACACCCTCAATTATGATTCATTTTTGGTCTGATAATCCCAGTTTTAAAATGGTGAATGAAGGGCATGGGATGCAGCCTCTTGATAATTGGTATGCCCAATCAGCAAGGTGTTCTATATCATGGGATTAAATTTCAGGTCTGTTGTTCACCTACTGCCTGTTTAGGAAAATCAAGCCACTTCTTTTCCATCGTGGTTTTTCTGAATTACTGTTTGTTATGTGTCGTGTACAAATATTTCACATCTCATAATTTTCTAACAGCTATTCTAACTTTTATAACCAAGCACAACAATAAAGATTAATGTTGAATCCCTTATAGTTAGAGACCAGTGTTATAATAAATGACAACAAAAAACCATTGTAACAGCCCAGTCAAGTTAATGCATTGAGTTACTATTACTATGTGACAGATCCTTAATGAAGTCCTGCTAAATGTCGACCCTCTGTTGCATGTAGAATGCTAATCTTTCACCAGTAATTAGTCGTAGGAGACATGATTGGTTATTGGTATCACATCCTAGGTGGGAGATGAAGCTGACCTGACAATACACATGATACCATGAGCTGTTCGCTGGAGACACGGTGATTGATTACCTTACTCAAGCCTTAAGATCGTCTTTTAATTCAACCTATCATGACAGCAAGACATTGTGAAAGTTTTTAATTAACTTTGATCAGAGTCTTAAGAATGCCTTTTTATTACTTAATTCCTTTCATCTTTAAGTACTTGAAAAAAAAAATATCCATTATTTTTTAGTACATCAAGGACATTAGAAAATAGGATAAATGTTAAACATTATTAAACAACCTTCACAAGAAAATATTTCATATTACAAAATTGCTATGTTTTCAAAACACTCAGCATTTATCCTCTGAAATATTCATACTATTTTAACAAGAATTCCACTTTCCTGGATAACAAATAAATTCAAATCATTATAGTATTTATTAATATGTAGTGAAATGGTAAAATTGATAATCAATGATTTTGTATTAATTGTAAGATATGATTTACTAGCTACTCCAGCCTTGCTGATTGCAGCTTCAAATTCCCTAATGATAAGGTAAAATGATTATATTTTGTTCCCAGCATGAACAGTTTTATAAATTAAGTTACAAGATAAATTATTCATAATCCCATAGCTATTTGCTATTGTTCATTTTACGAAATTTTTACACTGATGTGAAGCAAGCACAGTAGCCATAGAACATTCATGCTAATGTGATTTTTCCAAGTAATTTTACCTCATTCTTTAAAATTCACAGTGAAATGTACTGTAAACTAGTCCTGTTATAGATGGTTGACTGAAAGGCCACACTTTCAAAATACATACAAGTATTTAACACTAATTCCTGATAGGTATAGAATATAGGTATAGTCATTTAATAGGTTGGAAGTTATGTTGCTAATGGTGTACCGATGCAGCCAAAATAGAACAGGTTAATGAAGGCTGCTTGCGGTTGTCCATTGTGGTTTTTCTGAATTGCCGCTTGATTGTGGGCTGTCTCGCGTACACTTTTTCCACATCTCATTATTTTCTATTACACATGAGAAGCAGAGTTATTACAAAATGTCGTTTTAAAAAGTTTTATACTTGTTCGTGGTGTACCAATGTTTATGGCAGCAAAGGAAAAGTAGGCCCAAGCAGACTAAAGGAATGAAAAATTTACTAGGAGCTCTTGAAATATTTCAAGATTGTAACAGTTAAAGTAAACATAGCTTTGCAAAATAAATAAAATCAACAAAATTTGATCTTTCTTTAATATTATTCTGAGCCTCCAATTTATGAAAGTCTCTTAAACAGTAAATAGTGTTCAAGGTCATGTATTGAAAAGTAAACCCTGTTCTACTTCTCAAAACCAGTCCATATGTGCAGTACTAATACTATTCCATGTTTAGCAAAATAGATATGGACCACAACTGTGAACTTAACAAAGTATGGCACACAGTTGTACAGACAATTAAACAGACACAAGTAACTATTTTTACGTCCCGTTAACATAGGTTTCTAAGCCATTATAAAATTGTAAGTCCTTTGTAAACACACACAAGTCCTTATATGAAGCCATTGACTCTTCATTTATAAAACTCATTTTTTATGCTCTAGAAACCATTTATGGACTATTCTTTGGAGGTGACAGAATTTCTATGTAAAATGATGATGAATATAGTTGTGTAACCCTAGATGAACATAAATGGGTGGTTAACTAATTAAATGTTTCATTTATCATGCAAAACAATAGCCAATCATTACAGCAAAAATATCATATTCCCTAAATAAATTTCTACATCTGTCGTTCTATTGCGGTTATCTTGATAAAACAGTCTTGTTGTCTCATTTTAAATTACAAAACACCCTATAAAGTACCAAAATGGCCAAAAAAAATCCAGAAAAAAAACAACATTATACGAGATATATTATTTAAGTAGAAATGATTTGTTTGGTGATCTGTACTGGAGTTCCTGAATGAGAAACAGCAACAGGAATATTCCATTCATTATAATGTTTCATATTCCATTTCATTACACAGAAAGAATTAATTTACATAATAATCGGTTGACCTGATAAGGAATGAAAAATTTCAGCTTAATACTAACCAGATCATGAATATTGGAATCAAACATAACCAATAATAGAAAAAAATATAATATGTTGAATGTAACCTGTCGAATAGGTCGAACATATAGGTTTAGACAAGTTTTTGGTTTATCAAGGGTTCTGTTTAGACAGTGTTTGGTTTATCCAGGGTACAGTTAGACAGGTATTATATCAATATGTTACATGTAATTTGATCAGCAAAGAGAGACAAACATTTAAATGGTCACTCTTCATGTTAGATTTTGGAACTCCTCTAGACTTTACCTTTAAATGCTAAAGAATTTTTTTGCACACTGACCCATACTTTTTATGACATTTTCTGATTATATAGACCTTAAAACCAACTTTATAAAATTTCTTGAATTTCTTGATACAACTTTATGGTTTTTAAGGCAATAAACCTCACAATGTTTAAGTAATGTAAAATCTAGAGGAGAATGATTTCCCACCAAAATTTTTGACATCAAATATCACAGAAAAGAGCATATGGTTTTCTTTTTAGTTGTTGAAAACCATGAAAAATAATGAAAATGCAATAAGTGATATTTCTATTAATGCTGTGGGTAACCTAAAACATCTAAACAATGGTAATTTATACAAGACTGAGACTAAGGTCCTAGTACATGTTTTTGACGGATTTTTTTCTAAATGAAAGACTAGCTTTGGAATAGGAAGAAATAAATAGTTGTCTGACAAATACATGTATAATAATAAATAGGTCCTCAATCAAATTTTTCAATAACAAGTACCAGATATTGATAATCGTTTGATGTTTTAGGTTAAAAATACAAAGAGGTTTCTTGGACAGAAAAAAAAAGAGAAATGCTGTCAATGTCCCATAGATTGTTAATATTCTTATGTTTATATTAACACAAATTAGCAAAAATCAAATTCATTGACCAAGTTTTTTTGTAGTTTTAGAAAAGCAACAATCAATATTATTATATTTGAATTTCAAATAGTTACCGGTAATAAAGATTTCTGGTCAACAGACAGAGTAAGAGTTCAAAATCTAAGTAACTGGACACCAATCTATTACATGCTATTTGTTCTACCAGTTTACATACTTAATATGGACTTATAAGATTTAATGTTGAATTGACAAAAAGGAAGAATTTTAGCCAGGGTATATAATAATACAGAAATGTAATTATGAAGACTTAGTTTTCTGTTTTTATTATTAAGCTATATAATTGCCTTGCCTTAAATTTTGACAATAAAAAACAAAGGTGATTAACTCAATGGACATCTAGTTCCCGGTGACATATCAGCGTAACTCAATATTAATCTCTTTGGAGAATTAAAATATCAGCAAACATCGTCAGAAATAAAAGCTTTACTTAGACACAACACACATGGGGGCAATTTCAACAGGATAAACTTGTTGAATAAACTACAATGACACAGGAGGATGAAGTTTTAATATCACTTTTATTTCTTTGGAATAACAAATATATGTATTCAGCAATAACAAATATTTGACAATAACAATTTTTAAGCCTAGTATTTTATCTCCATCCTAAAGTCTATCAACTTTTACTAAAAAGTCTTAGCAATTTGATATTTTCCTCTAATCCTTGAGGATTTTTATAAGCTGACACCAAGATAGCTAGGAAGTTGAGAAAATGGGTCAAATGTATGTTTTCAAACATGTGATCACTAAACGCACATCAAATAGAAGGAAAAATAAATTCTAACATCCAAAATATAAAGGGATATAAAGCGTGAGTCTTATTCAAATCTGCACCCAGAGAATTATGACTAGACCATCATACTTGCTTGACGTTATTTTGATTTTTCTTGTTCTTTTCAAATCAACGTGGTATGCTATATTTTGACCAGAACAATATGTGTTTCTCTAGAGTGCTCTCTTTCATTCAGGAAATTTTTCCACCTCTGCTAATCACCTGATTAAAGTTATATGATTTTTTTCCGCAAAACAAGAGGTGGTGAGAATTTTTTACCAAATCAGTATTTTTTTTTCATTACACCATTACATAACATTTTTCCTTACCTTGGGTTCAGGTATTTTCGCCAGCTCTGCCAAGTTATGACACAGTCTAACATGCTTGAGGTTATATGGATTATTTCTGTTCTCTTCAAACGATCGGAGGATTTTGTCACTCATCCACTCAACCTGTCGTCATACAGATATGGACAATAAGAAAATGTGTTTTATCCCTTTAATGGATATAAACTTATCTTAAAAACAAATTCATTTAAACAAAGAAAGAAGGATAGCATTCCTCCATGTAATCTTAAAAATTGTTTTTTTTTATTTTTCTTTATTTTGGGTAAAATGTCAGAGCCAAAGGTCTAATGTTAACATTGTGCATACACGGGAAAAATAGACTAGCTATGGATGGACATATCAGGATGGTCTAACGATTCATCTGTAAATCATCAGATGATTCATAGAGGAATACATCCTTAGCTATTTGTCCTTGGTATAAGATAACCAAAGTTATACTAATCTAATACAAAGCCCATAGATACTGGAGGTTAAAATGGTGAAGATTCTTAATCTTGATCATGAAGGCATCAATTTGATTGGTCAATTTCAAAGTAATCAAAACAGAAAGTAGATTTTTTCTATAACAACTTCTTGTACAATGAAGGGCAACAAATCAGAATAAATATTGCCTTGTTGTTTATTAACAATGGAATCCTCTATTCTGACAATATTTTTTTACATGTAAGAATTTATTTCCATTTAATAAAAGTATTTACAGTTTATAGAGATATTATTGTTTTCAAACTCACAAATGCTTTTGCAAAAGTCTACCGGGCAGCTAACAAGTTGGACTCACAAGCTGGTTAAATCAGATAAAAATTTCTGTATAGTTGAGGAATTTTTCAGGAAAAGCGTCAACAGTAGGGAACAATTTTAAGGTCTGATTCTAACTGAACATTAATTACTCTACCTGAGATTTAGCAAACTCCACGACATTATTAAACATTAATTGCTATACCTGAGATTTAGCAAACTCCACGACATTAAAGCTGACATTGTTCAGTAAGGCTAGGGAGTAGGGAGAAAGACCTGACTCTGTGGTTCTCCACATCTGATCCTAAAAATAGAAATCAATGTTTTTCATTTCTCTAGTGTTTTTATCAAGCATTCAAAGCTTAAGTGTACAAAGACAGTTGTGAATATGACATTATAAATTCTGACCTTTTTTCCTTTAACAGAATGTGTCTTTCATGGAGCATATATGTTGCATGTGTATATTGGATTCAAGATCAAAATTAACCAACAAAGAACCGTACCAGCAGTTGAACCAGTTCAAGCATTCTACCAGCTGTATCCACGGCAACCAAAACATTCCCATCATTCCTCATTGTCTGCAGGATTGTAGCTGAAGAACAAGATTTTGTCACATAGTTTATATTTATTTACAACAAAAAGTAAGAATATTGATAATTCACATTGCATGGATTGCAATAGAAATGCTATCCTGAATGCAAGATTGTTAGTTTAGGCAAGGCTGGCTAAAATTTTATTAATCTTATTAATTTTAATAGCTTTTTGCAAATCAACTACAAATTAATTTATGCCATGAAAACTTTTTCAGTTCAAATTTCCTTACAATAAACAATTTAGTTGTTGTTGAATTTTGTTGCTTTAAAGAAGCTTTTAGGAAATCCTAAACCATTTAAGTTAATTAATCAATTTAGATCAAGATCATTCTGAATTCTTTAATCCTGCAATAGATAATAACATAAATAAGATGTTCAGATGATATGTTTACAATTTGAAAACTAATGTTATTTTTCAATGGATGAAATTTCTGATCGGGTGAGGCTCCAATTTGGGAATTCAATTTATAAATTTATTTTAAATCATTTTTTGCTTTCATTTGATTTATTTAATGAGAAAACATATAATTGAAATTATTTTATAAGAAATGATCACAATATATTTTCTGTCTATTTGAAATAACATAAAAAAAATGTGGCACATACTTTTGTGTAACCTGCTTTACAGGTTACTCAGGGTGTGCCACATTTTTAAAAGTTATTTCTTCATAGACAGAAAAAATATTGTGGTCATTCCTTAATTGTCTAATAATAATAACCAAACAATTAACTTGAGCAAACAATCATTACTTACTCATGAGTTGTTCATCTCTAAGTCTTCTGCGAGACTGCAGATAGGTGGCATTAAAGGCATCGGTGATTAGGACTGAGGGTCGGTTAATAGTGTCAAGGACACAGCCATTTAGATGTCTGCAATGAGAAACAAGCATATGTCCAAAAGACATAAGGCCACTATAAAAAATATCCTAGATTCTTTCCCCTCATGCCCAAATTTTTTCAGCCATCTCAAAAATTTTTATTTTCATTTTTTTGGCAAATTATGTCCAGTTTTGGTCAATTTCCTTTGAAATGACAGAATACTTTATCAAATTGGATAAAAAATAAAAAAAATAAAATTTGCCCGCCCGACCCATATTTTCCTGAAATTTGGATGATTATCTAGGAATTATTTCATTATGGCCTAATGTCCCATCTCACAACATTAATTTTTCCTGCAATCATTAAAACCGTGAGGTTGATTCCATGAGTATAATTAATTTTATGATGACTTTTGTACCCACATATCCTGATGTTTATGGGTATGGTGGTTTTAGGTATTTTCGATAACTTAAAAATTGTCATGTTATTTTGTTTTTGCTATATCAAGAAGAAATAGAATGAATCCTCATGTGCATCTTTCTACATCTTAACTTTATTTATTGTTGTACCTTATGCATGTAAACAAAGCAGATGACTCTAATTTGGGTGATTTGTTAGGGTTGGGAAAACTTTATTTCAACAACAAACAGGTTTGTGAAAAAAGTTGGTAATATGACTGTTGGTAGCAAATAGATTATAAATAAATGTTGAGGCATTTTTAGGCGATTTTGGCAAGTTGACCTAAATCTGATATGTATGTACTTAAACTTCTAGAAATGCAAATTCACAGATTACATCTGTACATTTGAATTACCTTTCTTTTTTGTGGTTATAATCTACTGCATATATAATTTCCTCCTCTTCGTCTTTGACGATTTTCCACATACTACCCCCAATCATGTGACCAGAAGGAAGTGGAGTAATCTGTATACCGTGACCTTTTCCTACAAAAATAAAATCAGAGTGTTATTTGAACGGTTGAAGGACCAAAGCACTAGTACATTTAAGCTTTCATATGTCATAAGCAAAAAGCTTCTAATGTTGAAACTTGTCTTGTTCATATCAAATTTTCAATGTCCAGAAGGAGTTCTTAAAATTAGTTTTGAGTCATTTGCATCATATTTTATCAGGGATCAAAGGAGTAGGTTCGCGAACCTTCATATTTGGCCCTAAAATTTCAAGTATTAGATAATCATGTCATATTTACTATGGATATATGTAAGACATATGCATTTGAAAGTTTGATTTGTGACATAACAATGTCGCAGTGACGTCACAATCTTCGACATTTTGCAAAAAAATGTTGAAAATCTTTTGATTTTGCCCTTTTTCAATGCACATTTGTGCTTAGAAAATATAGAGCACACTCAAGGACACCCTTCATAATTAAGTAGATTATAATTATGACCATATTAAAGGTTTTCTGAAAATATGAAGGGTGCCCTTGATTGTGCTCATATTTTTCTTAACCAATTTAAAACCAAAAAGGAGCAAAATATGGTGAAATTTTGGATTTTTCGTTAAATTCCCCAAGTTTGACCCTTATGGTTGAATTGGTCTTTTATAATATGTCAAAAAAAAGTTTAGAATTAGAGAAATTAAGCACATGACTATACTTATAAAGAGTTATAACATAAAATATTTAATAGAAGAAAATGAGATGTGGAATAAGTGTACGCGACACAACCTACATTATAAACGTATATTTTAAATATCCACAATGGAAAACAGCCAGCAGCCTTCAATGTGACCAGCGGTCGCTGCTCGCTGTCTTTCAATTGGCCCCTGGATTGAAAATAAAATACATATGATTCAAGCCCAATCCCAAAGTGCATTGAAAGACCCTCTTCTTGACAAAAAACAATTAACATAAATTCGACTAAATACAAACATAAGCTTTGATAAAGATTCCTGGCTTAGGACATGCACATTAAAATGTGGCGGGGTTAAACTAGTTTTTTGGCGCCAACCTTTCCCCTAATGATAATCAATAACAAAGCACAAACTAACACACAGTAAAAATCAAATCGATAGAAGTTCAATTCAACAAGAGAGTATCTGAGACAAAAGGACAACAAGTAATTAACGGGACGTAAAGATACTCTCTTGAGAACACTCGAAGTTACTGACAGCTAGCTAAGAAGCATCCATCGACTGATGTAAAAAAATCAAGTATGTCGATTTTAAATCCGACACAACACGTCAAACACTTGATTTGATGATGCATCATCACACAAAACCAACACACTTGACTGCTGTAATGCTCAAAAATGACATAAGTATAAAAAGGCAATTAACATTTTAAAGTAAGTATCAAATTATCAATATTTTTACCAAAGAAGACTAAATTCAAAGATTTTACTAAAATATCCATTTCATAACCTTTATTTAATAAAGTTTTAAGCCAATTTTGCATTCCCAAGGGATTGTTTTTGAATTTATTTGCTCTATAAACAACATTACCGTAGAAATCTGGATGGGATATTCCCTTTACAATCAAAAGTCGTCGTGTACAGTTAAATTTTCCAATAAGGTATAGATATTTATGATAAAACTTAGTAAACGACTTCACTAATTTGTGGTAACGATATCCTTGTTTTAGTAATTTTTTTGTAATACACTGGTTTTTATCATTAAAATCAGACACACCACTGCAGATCCGAGCATATCTTACCAACTGTGAAATATATACTCCGTAAGACGGAGCAAGTGGTTAAGATTTTTGCCAAATTGTGGGCCAAATAAGGGTGTTGGTGAACCTTCTCCTTTAAGATGGGAAGCAGTGACAAAGGATGAGTGGCATTAAGACCCTTTATTGGCCCAAAAAACTGTAGTTGATTCAAATGGTATGATATTTATATGAATAATCAGCTAATATGTGGTTACAAAGAAAACACATCATATATGCCAATTTTCCTTCATTGTGACATAATAATGACATCATATTTAGTGGTCTTATTTGACAAAATAGAGAAAATCTGCAATTTTGAATGGTCTCTGTGCATATTTTCCTTAAGAAAACATTGGGCGCATAAAAACAACAACTCCAAACTTTCAGAAATGATGGATTTCATCATTTTACACATTTTTGCAAAGTATGAAGTTGTTGTTTTGATGCGCCCACCTTCTTTCAGACCAAAATGTGTGTGAAAATCAGCAAAAATCAATGAAATAAGGACAATTTCTTTAATACATAACTTTTTGAGTTAACTTATTGGCATGACAGCCTAACAGATATGGCAATAGCTTTATATTTTCTTTAAGCCTAACAATTTATCAATGTTTCAGCAACTTAAGGCATTTGTATGCTCAGGTTTAATTTCTTGGTAAATCTTGGGCCAAAAATTGGTCTTATTGCCACTCATCCTTTTCACATTGAAGGCTGCTGAATGTTTTTCATTGCAAATTTTTAAATTGCTGCTGATTTATTTATAGTTGTGTCATGTACTCTTATTCCACATCTAATTATCTTCTATTGCATTGCAGATGTTAAAACTGCTATAGGTTCATACAGGTTGTGTCACATACATTGTACTTATAGCAAATTACCTTTAAGATGTACAGTCTGTGAATATTTCAGCTGTATTATCTTATCAAAAGCATGGTCAACATCATCTAATGTAAATATCTCAAAATCTGTTGTGTTGTGTCGAGACTGTTGAAAATAAATATAAATTGAATAAAATACATAAATATTGTTTTTTTTTTACTTTCAGGCTTTCAGGCACATGTTTTTCAATCCTGATTCATAATATAGGGGACCCTCTTGTAGATTGATGCTGAAATATTATCAAGAGAATGTTTGTATTGTTTCTTACTGCATAAAAGAAAAGCAAATAAAGAAGGAATGTGTCCATAGGACACAGATGCCCCTGCTAGGCCCCAAACAAAAAGAAGAAGTCTGACAGGTCTGAACGTAAACAAGAGGCTCCTAGGAGCCAGAATCGCTCACCTGAACTACACAGATACAAATATTCTGTAGATATTATTGTGCTTAACCATATGGGATTTAAATTTCTGAATTATCTTCTAAAGTTTTCGAGACAAAGGGCTTAATAAGTGCAAAATTTGGCAAACATTATGAAAAAGGGCAATAACTTCCACATCAGCAGTAGGATCTTTTTCAAAATTTCAGGACAGGTTGATCTTCATATGCTGAACACTTTTGATTCTTACACAATTTTGATATCTGAAACCATTTTTGAGAAATTAGCAAAAAACTGCAATTTACCACCTATGTTCTATTTTTAGCCATGGCAGCCATATTTTGTGACAAATCGACATTCAAAACGATAGAATTGTAGCAGATATGCTATTGAATATGTGTGCCAAGTTTTGATGCAGTTGGTCTTATAGTGTCAGACAAGTTAATCTTTGAAATTCAGGAGAAAAGTAATGAAAAATGGTAAATTTTGACGCTTTAAGGGCCATAACTCCTAAAAGACATGATCCTACAGCTTTGACCTAATTACATGAAATGTAGATCTTGATGTGCTTAATCATATGCAATTTAAATTTTTGAAATATCTTGTATAGTTTTTAAGATATAGGGCTAAATAGGTGAAAAATTTTGAAAAAATCCAGAAAAAGGACAATAACTCCTACATCAGTTGTTGGATCTTCTTGAAAATTTCAGAGCAGGTAAATATTGAGATGCTGATCACTTAATATAAGCGGCAAAATTATGATATCTGTAACCATTTTTGAGTTATTAGCAAAAAACTGCAATTTACCCCTATGTTCTATTTTTAGCCATGGCAGCCATATTTTTTGACGAATCAAAAATCCAAACGATAGAATTGTAGCAGATATGCTATTGAATATGTGTGCCAAGTTTAGATGCAGTTGGTCTTATGGTGTCAGACAAGTTAATCTTTGAAATTCAGGGGAAAAGTAATGAAAAATGGTAAATTTTGACGCTTTAAGGGCCATAACTCCTAAAAGACATGATCCTACAGCTTTGACCTAATTACATGAAATGTAGATCTTGATGTGCTTAATCATATGCAATTTAAATTTTTGAAATATCTTGTATAGTTTTTAAGATATAGGGCTAAATAGGTGAAAAAATTTGAAAAAATCCAGAAAAAGGGCAATAACTCCTACATCAGTTGTTGGATCTTCTTGAAAATTTCAGGGCAGGTAGATCTTGAGGTGCTGATCACATTTACCCTACGCCAGAATTTTGATATCTGTCACCGTTTTTGAGTTACCCGGTATTTGCAAAAAACTGCAATTTACCCCTATGTTCTATTTTTAGCTACAGCGGCCATGTTTTTTTATGAATCAAAAATCCAAACGATAGTTTTGAAGCACCCATGCCAATAAACAACTGTACTAAGTTTGGTTGCAATTGGACTTATGGTGTCAGAGGAGTTAACGATTGAAAAAGTTAACGGACGACGGACGACAGACGGACCGACAACGGACGCCAAGTGATGGCAATAGCTCACATGACCCTTCGGGTCAGGTGAGCTAAAAAAGAGGTCATACTGAACCATTCTATCACATTTCAAATCTTTCCCATGTACGGTGTCTGAGAAAAGCTTGATGGTAATTTGCACATCAATTTTCATGTCAGCCAAAGCAGGAAGTAGAAGTCTTAGGGGTGTGAAAGTGGCTTACAACATACAGTTTGTTATAATAAAACTTCCTGCTAAATTTCAAATCATTTTCATGATCATGAAAAGTATCTGAGAAAAGCTTGACAGAAATTTCATTTTCAGTCAATTTTCATATTGGTCACAGTGAAATATACCAGTTGTAATCAGGTCATGTTTTAGATGGTTGAATGAAAGGCCACACTTTCATTACAGTAAAGAGCTGCTTCTAGTGACTGAGAAATGCATATAAGTACTTAACACTAATTCCTGATAGGTACAGACACAGCTGCCAAAATAGAACAAGTTTACACATGAGAAGCATAGTAATTACAAAGTGTCTTTTAAAATAGTAAAAGAGTAAAACTTAATGCCTTCCCCCTTAACATGTCATCGCAGGGGCATAAAAATAACAAGAAAATCATACAAATTTTTACATTAGTAGCAATTGGAAGATAGTCCTTATTTTTACATTAATCACACCTGATAGAGATCATACATAAACATCTGTCCCATCTTATATACAGGCACTGTGGCATAGATAGGACAACTTAATCCTGCCTTGCCCACAAGATATGGGAGGGCACCAAGGTGGGCGTGGTCCGGGTATGATAGTAAAACTGCATCTATCTGATGTAAATGTCTACAATGTATAGATTTTTCAAGTTAAATACAAAGAGAATTCAACAAATTATTCAAGTTTTAAAGTATTATATAGGTAGGACAATACATAAATAATTATGATACAAATGTACATACAAATTAATATGTATAATATAGAAATTGTAGCTTAACCCTCCCGATGACAGATATGCAAAATAGGGTTTGAGTACATGTTCTATAGTAAATCTGCAAGTATAATTTTATTTCACAAATATTGTATAATTTTGCTATTGGTAGGAAGAACTACATCATGTATTGTAAAATAATCTATGAAGAATGTTTAGCTGATTTATAAAGGTAAAAAATATGAAACCTCTTAAGTTCTTTTATAAATTCCATATTAAAATCTTCATCCCAGCCACAATCAAGGAGAAATCTGAACTCATCCACTTGGAGGATATAACATGGAGGTGTCTCATCTCGAACTCCAGAGAGAGGCTGAACTCTTATAATTGATGTCATGATGAAAACTGATGCCTTGTTCAATATCACATCTGAAATGTAAAATGCGAAAAAAATAAGAAATTTTGTTTCCATTTCCAGTAGTTCTCCTTTTACAAACTTGAGTTTATTTTTGCTGTATTTATGTCATACAAATGTAAGGTATGTGAATGGTTTTTGTGGATTTTATTTTCATGGTTTGTGAATATGTATGTGTAATTTCGTGATTTCCATGGACCCATGGAAGTATATGAAAATTAATCAATCATGAAAATAACTGGCTACAAAAAAATGTATACAGTACTAAATCTTGAAAAATCCAATATTATCATTAAATGCTATTTTATGCTAGAATAAATTATTGTTTTGAAAACCGTTTAGGACTTGTGATAAACTGAATATTATACATGTATATCCAATTCCATACCTGACCTGACATCTTCCTGAGGGCTTACAAAACTGCACTGAGGGCAGATATAAATGAAGGATGAGGGAATAATCAAGGAAGATATGGAATTAGACCACATCTACGTATACATTCATTATGGTTGTCCCATGTTGAGATGACAATCCAGAGCTAATATGCAAGCGAAATGAAGCTCACTCATGCACAGTCTGCCAAATTGCACAAGACCCAAAACATGATCCTTCAAATAAAATTCTTCTCCGTTTGGATTTTCGGTAAGTCTACATATGCACAGAAAAATCGGAGAAATACTATCACATTTTCACCAATTACCTCACCCCTATCTACTGGTGGAAAGGATTTTATTTTGTTACCTTTGTGAGCTTTTAGAGCAATGTCATCTCATATTACGGGTAAAATTAGTAGTTAAATAGATAAACAAGAACATGTTCAAAAGACATAATGCTGGGCATCTCTCAACATTTATTTTTCCCTAAAATCACCAAATCATTAATCTTGCAAAGCTAAAATAATAAGCTTCCAGATGCTTTCTATGATCTGCCAGATGCTTATTATAAAGGCAAAAACTCTTGTTACGTTCATTTACGAAACTTTAAGGCGAAAATTGGTCCTATAACGTTACTTCCACGACGGAATAAATCCAAGACTTATCATGGATAGGGGGAACGAATCAATAACGGATTTATAAACTACCTGTAGAATTTAAACATTAAAGTTACATTAAACTCTACTTACTTAGCACAAAGAATTAACATGATTACGTGGATGATAATTATTCTTTAATTATAAACATTTATCGGATATCGAAAAGCATACTTTATCAAAACACCATCAAAACACAATTAAACATTTCATTCCATTAATTATTCTGAATTACAAACACAATTACACTAAAAGCATTATTCAGTGCTTAGAGCATTGCTTGTATGTCCAGTGGGCTTTTAAGAAAAGGTTTTCAAAAAAATACATTGAAGATACAAGTAATACCAATTTAGGCAAACGTCAGACCCAATACACTACAGTCAAAAGCATGCAAGTCTGTTTTTCAACAGGAACAGTCAAACATTTAATTTCGGCAGGAGTATTCTTGATAAAAGGAGTAGGTCTGGTCCCAATCACAAGAAGTGGATAAATATCTTCTATGTTCATTTTTAAATTCAACATAATCTTGTTAAATGTTTTTTATTATTTACAAAATCGCATAACTTAAGAAGTGTAGTGTTAAAATTCTACAGTTACAGCGATAAATCTGTTTTCCATTCTTTCCCCCTACCGGTATCTATAATGGGTCTGGTACTTATTCCCTCCCTGATTCAAGTATAAACATAACAGGAGCAGACCTGTCAAGTGTCACGCAACTTGCGTGAGACTCACGCATCTAGTCAGCAATTTGGCGGAAAATTTCTTTGATCTTTTAATTTTTTCCTTTGATCTTTCAATTTTGTAGCAAATCTCACACAAGCAGCTCATAAAAACTTGACAGGCATGCAGGAGCATACTTAAATTTTCGCCTTAAAGTTACTTTACTGGACCTAACTGGACATAACAGAAGCTTGTGCCTATTATATATTGACAAACACACAGTGTTCTCCCCAGAAAATTTTGATAGCACTGTGGCAACGCGTGGCGAGATTTTTGAACATGGGATTTTCCGCGGCGTCATTACATGGATTTTCAAATAGCAATGTGAACTTTATTCTAAGATAAAAGTTATTTATCTGTATCTGTTTTTATAAATGTATTCTGTCACTATTTAACAATAAAAACTTCTGATTTCTAATCTCTAAATTCCAAAACTGAATGTAAGTATTTCTCGACAGAGACTGGGGCTCAATACACCCAGTGTTGCTTCCTATCAGTAAGCAATTCACTCTTTTTTTTTCTTTTTTTCTCTTTTTTTTTCTTTTTTTTTTTTCTTTCTCTTTTTTCTTCTCTCTTCTCTTTCTCTCTTTTTTTTTTTCTTCTTCTTCTTTTTTTCTCTTTTTTCTTCTTCTTATTTTTTTTTTCTCTTTTCTTTTTCTTTTCTCTCTCTTCTTCTTCCTCTATTCTTTTTTTACAAACCACATTTTGCAATTCACTCTGCATGAGTCAGAGATTCATTTTGCTAATGACTGACTGGGGAGTTTAACGTCATGACTATACCTATATATAGGTCTGCAGCGATGTTTTTTTGCTAATTTGGAGCACAATTTATAACTACTTAATAAATGATTAGATATTTGAAGAAGTGTAGTTTTTAAAACAAACATCCAAAAAGATTGTTGTTTTTAAAAGAAAAAGAAAACTGGCTATTGATAACCTTAACTAATAATTTATAATTGTAAGTAGATAATATTTTGCTATAAATATGAGTTATTAGCTTAAAAAATGAAAATAAATAATTTTAAGGGGAAATAACTCTGTACCTTTATGTCATTAATAAATATTTCTAAAAAATCGATTTTTTTGTGGCTTTTCAATCTACAATCTAGTCTTAAAACAAGAATATACAGTGGCGGTTCCAGGATTTTTTAAAAGGGGGGGTCCTCGGTAGAAAAGGGGGGGTCCAAAACTATAATTTGATGATTTTTGCCCAAATTTTGCATGAAAATCACAGAATTTTCCGACAAAAGGGGGGGTCCAGACCCCCTGGACCCCCCCTCTGGATCCGCCACTGATATATTACAAAATTCAAACAGTTCTAATCATAAATGATAGTTAATTGTAACATTTAAATAATGACACAAGATTTTGGAATGGGATAAGAGATTAACTCATGATTGATTGCCGACGGCAAAATCCTTATTGAAGTTTCGATGTTCTACACCTTTAACTGGCCTGGCTTGGGGGCTAATTATGACAAGTTTATGGCTTCCTTTGTGAATTACCCGAGTTAATCCCTTAAATAAACAGTTTAACAATCAAGGCAAGTGAAGAAGTGATGAAAACCAAATGAGATTTTAAAAATGTGGGACAAAAAACTAAAATTGAAGAAAAACGATAGCACGGCGGCAATACACGATAGCACCGCGGTAACATTACATTGTAATAGCACCGCGGCCGAAATTATAGCACCGCGGGCCCACATGGCTATAACGGCCTGGGGAGAACACTGACACATGATTTTACCTTGCTGAACACATTTTGACATTTACAAATTGTAATAGCACCGCGGCCGAAATTATAGCACTGCGGGCCCACGTGGCTATAACGGCCTGGGGAGAACACTGACACATGATTTTACCTTGCTGAACACATTTTGACATTTACAAATTTATGTACAATGTAACGTGACGGTACCCAAATTGCAACAACTTTGACGGTTTTTGTCTCGTATCTTTATCTGGACATGCTTACTTAAAATTTTGGTCGGCTGTGTTTTTAGAGGAAGGTTAACTGTATTTATCCATACAGAAAGAATTTTAGTATTTGATACACAAATGTCATAAAAATAGATTTGAAGACACTAAGGAATGACCCTAATTTTTCACATCAGGGGTACCCAAATTCATTTTTGAAAGTAATTACTTTAATTTATTTTTATTAAAAAATCCAATCAAGAAAAGGTACGTTAAAAATTTTTAAAGGCATTTTATAACTCCTGGTCGGATTTTTCGACAATTGCACAGTATTTCCCTAAAAAGGCTGAATAATTGTGTATTTTCTTGTTTGTAGCTAAACAACGTTATAGGCATGCAAAGGCCGTTGTAAATGAAGCATTTACATCTTTTAGATATTTAAAAACAATAAATGCGAACATAACTGACCTGAAAACAAAGTTAGTTTGAAGTCTTAATTTATGTCTCCATTACGTCATCTAGTTCGGACATGATAGAAAGCACTTTTATCTTAGTTCCGGGTTGAGATCTTGGAATATTAACATGAAATTTGCTGTCTGAATAATTTGGCAACAAATGATACTTAGCAAAATGAAAAATATTCAACAATTGTCAAGATTTTTCAACATCAACCAGAAGTCTTGTCTGTCGCACGGCAATTTCAATGTGGAGCCATATTGCATAAGGTATGCAACTATCAATACAATTGTATTTTTTCTATCAGAAATGGCTTTTTAATTAATATTTTCGTTGAATACTGTGGAAAAATAATCAAATATTAATAATATGAAATAAAAACTGGTCTTACTAAACAATCCTATTATTTTAGAACAATTTATATAGAGTGTTGCAATTTGGGTACCTGTTGCAATTAGGGTAGCGTTACGTTAGTAGTAGGACCACAGTAATGAGATGCTTGCTGATTAGACTGTTGACAGTGTCAAACATGTGTGTTCACAGGGGCTTGTGTGTAGTAAAAAAATATATTCATCTTCTTCTATCCACCTTGAGGAGGAAATTCGCTATATTTCATTTCTGTACACGAGCCCCTGTAACTTGTAAGAGATGAACTTAAAAGAAAGGGAAATTTTAAAGAAATCTAGCTCACAAGCACCGCACAAGTCAAGTTTTACCCTGTTAAAACGCTATAAATAAATCGAAAATAGATTTGGCAATAACTAACTGTCTGAATGCAATCTCTGTTAATGCATTAGGACAACATTCTATGGGGATCGGGAGCCTTTTATCTCATTTTAAAGTCGAGGGAAAAATAGTGCACGTTTTGAAACAACCGGAACATAAATAATTTGAAAGGGGAGGTAACTTTTTGTTTACTTCCGGATGAACTTTGAGATGATGCAGAACTTTTTTTAACTTTCTTTTGTTGATTTTCCATCTATTTTAAGTAGTTTTCCAGCATGAAAGAAACAAAACATGTTTCTTCTCCTTGTTTCCTCACTTGCTGTCCTCGGTTGTATTGTTTTGATTCTATTTCTGAAGTTTGCATCTCATGAGAAGGCTCAGCATCAGCAACAGGTGTTGTATCAATTTCTGGCTTGATTTTATGATCACAATTCTCAACCTTCCAAAATTTTGCAACACTGGAAAGTGCATGCACAATGTGACAGTGAGAGAAAATTGTCTTGGGAAGATTTAGTGATTTAAGCATTTCAGAAATATTTATGGCCCGACCACATAGTCATAGTTTTACCCTTGTCCGTCCGTATGTTCGTAACATTTTGGTTAAGAATGTTCATTACTCGGATACAGGGTTTTGGGGGTCAATGATATTTCACCAGTAGATTGGTCTTGGGTAGGGCTACCAGTCAAGGAATTTAGGATTTATTGGGCCAGGACATTCGGTCCCATCATTGGCCAAGATTCACAGGACCAAAAGAAACTATAGAGGTCCAATAACATATAATATCTAAAATACTGCTAACTTCTACCAGACATTCGGACCTGTGACGGGCACAAAAACACCGGACCGAATGCGTTTTTACAGGCCTCGGGCTGTCGGTCCTGTGCTAATTTCCATGACTGGGCTACACCACCCACTAGAAATTAGGTCACTGTGACCTATATTTTGCATGAAAGACTATGGATTAGTTCTTGGTTAAGGTCCATAACATGGATACTAGATGTTGGGGGTCAATTCACCACTAGATGTGTCTTGGGTAAGGTGACACCACCCACTATAAATTAGGTCTCTGAGACCTATAGGTTCGTGGTTCAATCCTCGTCCATGGTGAAAATTTCATGAACCAATTTTCCGACTCTCTCTTGACACCATTTGCGAGGATGGTCTCAAGGAATGATGCTAGTCCTTCGGAAGGGACAAAAAAGGTTGTCCGGTGTATGTGGAGAGCAATACCCAATGTACGTTAAAGACCCCTTTGTAGAGTTTGATAAGAGTAGGCTCAATGGGAGCCGCTGCAAAGGCTACACTGGCAAACTGCTAGCTGGAGAGGGATTTACATAAGCATTAAGCTTGTTTCCCAATCCAGGATAAATAAATATGTTTAAACTATATTTTACACTTAAATGACTTTGATTAAGTTCCATAACTTGGATACTAGATGTTTGGGTCGATATTTCACCACTAGTTGTGTCTTGGGTAAGATGACACCACCCACAAGAACTTAGGTCACTGTGACCTATAGTTTATGCATGAATGACTTTGGATAATGTCTTGTTTAAGGTTTATAACTTTGATACTAGATTTTGGCAGTCAATGATATTTCACCACTAGATGTGTCTTGGGTAAGATGACACCAACCACTAAAACATACCGGTAGGTCACTGTGACCTATAGTTTATGCATGAATTACTTTGGTTAAAGTTTATAACTTGGATACAAAATTTTGGCAGTCAATGATATTTCACCACTAGATTTGTCTTTGGTAACATGACACCACCAACTAGAAATAAGTTCACTGCGACCTATATTTTACACATGAATGACTTTGGTTAAGTAATTGGTTAATGTCTATAATTCTGATACATGTTGTGGGTCAATGGTGTTACACCACTTAAAGTGTCTTGGGTAAACATGACACCAATCAATAGAAATTGGGTCATTGTGACCTTTATTTTGTGCATGAATGACTTTTGTTAAGTTCTTGATTAATGTTCAAATCTTGGATACTACATGTTAGGGTCAATGTTATTTCACTATTATATAAGCCTTGGTAACACACATCAGAAATTAGGTCACTGGGACCAATATTTTATGCATGAATACTTTTGATTAATTCCTTGGTAAAAAGTCCTTATCCTAGGTAATACACATTGGAGGTCAATGATACATGTATTTCAAGAACAGGAGGGCCTTCCTGTGCCTTATAGACACATTTTCTAGTTTTTGGCTGGATTTCAGGTAGTGAAAAATCTGAGTTATAAAATCATGAAAATGGTGAATGTGGGACGGGTGGCTGGCAGCGTGTGGGCGGGGAAGAATTTTCTTAACAGTTTTTTTTTCAGCAACTACTTATCACAGCCACATGATATTTGGTAAACAGCATCAGGATGGGTTCCCACAATGGGATTCAATTTCAGGTCTGTCGCTCACCTACTTCCTGTTTAACAAAATCTGGCTATTTTTGGCTTTGACAGATTTTTATTGATTTATCATTTTATGTATACATTTAAGATTGTATACTTTAATAATAGGAAAAAGTACAGCCTTTAAAGCTCATATTTACATATTTTGGGATAGAACAGGATAAAAACAGACAACGTGTAAAACATGGAAACACAAAATAACTGAATATCAATCAACAACGTGAAGATTGTATAAACAGATAAAGATTAATCAGTGAAGGCATGTATTTTTGGCTCAGGCTAATGCCCTCAATTATCATTGACATGCGAATTGAAAGCCCATTGAAAATCTACTGCTTTTTTTCGCCTATTCTCCTGCTAAAAATATCAAAATTTCCAGCTTTGTCATAACCGATACATGGGATATGTCACATATTTGTGTTGATGAAATTGTTTATATTGCCGTATCTTATCATATTATTTAAAAGTTTTGATTTCTATTTTCAGATTCACAGTGATGTTGATGCACTCCTGTTTCTTAGATCTGTCAGAAGCACAAAGGTATCAACTGTAAAAATGTTTTATTGTAAACATGCAATTTATACACCTAAGGATGTGACATAATTTTTTCCAGATACTTAAACTCTGATCAAACTGAATGTTTAATGAAATTAATGAAATTACAATAAAAAACTAGGAAACAAAAAATGAATGATAGCTTCCTAAAACTTTTAAAAACAAAACCCCAAAGAATCACTTAATCAATTTGTAAAAAAAAACTTTCAGCTATTTCTTATAAAATGCTTATCATTCTCTGATGATCTCAAAAAAGAAATTGGTTGTAACCTTGTTATTTTTTCTTGTATAAAGGTGCTCAATACTAACTGTTTCCTTAAATTTTGTGAAATAGAAAAAAGTGTTGGTTAAATAATAATATCAAATATACTAAATGTATTTAAACTTTTCTCTTTTTTTCAGCCATTTCCTATAAGTTCAGGTTTTGGTTGGAAGGTGTTGAGTATCAGCAATGGTTTACGTGTCTGGCGACGTAGCCTCATTCTAGAAAACAGCAGTAACAGAATAGATATCATTGGATGTTTTATTAAACTACATGGATCTGTACAGGTACAAGATAAAAAAAGACAATCAATATTCTATTTCAATTACAAAAATGTAGATATTCACATAGAAAAATTTTTGATTGTTATACAAAGTGGTTAAATTACTTTTGAAAAATGGAGTGTTTGTAAATCATCAAACCAGTAAGAACTTATTTGTGTGTTGTTGTTTTTTTTAAATTTGAGATACTGCTTTTATTAAAGGTTGTAGGCAAGCTATTGAGGGATGCATCTCGTTTTACGGAGTGGCGGCCTGGAGTTGAGTCATCTAGCAATGATAATGGACTCTACCAAAAGTTTGGAAGTGTGTCTTATGACTCAGTTACCATGGTGATAGTCAATAAAAATCTGAGCTTATACTCTATTGTAGTAGAGCAACAACAAATTGACAGGTAAGAGTGCAGTAAGAATTTTTGACAGTTATTTATATAAATATACATGTTTATGATTTTCAAATATTGTGTACTTCGTTACTTAATATTTTTCAAATGGCAAAAACTTCCGACTGACCTCCGAGTCTTTATTAACTTTTACAATCAAATTAAGGTTTTCCACAGGAGTAGATACTTAAAAGTTTTGTTATATAAATGTACAAACGTTTATATGAATGATAAAAACAATGAATTTAATAAAATTAAAGACAAATACTTGTAAACAAATGAAAAGTTGATTTTGTATTAGTAACAAATTATTTTGTGTATATTGAACAGTTACCCCTTGAGTAGCCTTTGAATTCAATTAACAATGTTATCTTCATCCAATGAAAATTACAGTTTCAATTAACAGATGGTCCATTGCTATGAATAAGCAAGAATACTGTGAAATTTACAATGCACAATTTGATAGTTTAGGCAAAAAAAAAATATATGTCTGTTTCCTGCTACCCTACCTACCCTATTTTTTGGGCCCTACCCTAAAGTTTTTATTGGCATTTTGGGAAAAGCACTGTTAAAGTTGGGATTGCTTCCCCATTGACTCAATGTAAAATAATTTGGTAAAAAATTTTTTTTTTACCTACCTACCTACCCTAATTTTCAAGAGTAGGAAGCAGGAAACAAACATATATTTTGTTTTGGCCTTAGCAATGTATATTTTTAGATTTTGGAGACGTGAAGACAATGGGTGTTTCTGGATGTTAGAATCGAGTACATCAGGGTTAATGTTCTTCATCTTGCAACCAGTCGAAGGTTTGTTACTTTGCTTTTAAATACCATGTTGTGTATGATGCTACATTCATTCTAATTCAAAACAAACAGGTGTCTGCAATGTAAAATCAGCTTTAATAAAGACACTTAGGTGGTTGCTGCTTTGGCTATTGGTAAGAATGATACCTTCCTAGAATAAAACAAAGGAAATTAATAAATAGAAACAAAAATAACAGTAAACAAAGACCACTGGCTTGGGACAGGTCAATGGGGAGTTGGAAAATTATTTGCATATTTCTTTTATTTTTTTATACAAAAAAGTTATAAGCCATCATACATGTTGAAGAAATGAAAATGAATTTGTTGAATTAAATTCTGCATTCAGAAAATACTTGTTTTCAGTCTATTGCGAATAATTATTAATGCATGTCTTATTCATCTCTTACTTCATTGTAGAACTAGATTGCTGTTGTTTGACATTAATCAGTCACTCTACTGGACCCACAACCTTACAAGATTCTGTTACCATGATATCTAACCTGGCTACATCTATCAAGGACTATACCCTGTATCGTAAGATGAAAGTCACGCCCCTTCTCAACATTCACATTCCTCAGAAGATCTATACCAAGACAGCTGACCCTGAAATCATCGATCAAACTATTTCTCTAAACGGTGATCTTTTAGAATCCTCACCATGCTCATCAAGTGAGGAAGAAACTGATGACTCCATTTATAAGAAGTTTGTAGGATTAAATCCTAAAGAGAAATCTAAGGTGCTAGAAAAGTCTAACGTGATCTTACGTACACGATCTCGCAGCCAACGGTTAAGATCTCATTCTTACACTAATATGGAAGAAAATAAAACCAGTGCTGTCAAGCAAAGGTCCTCAACTCTTCCTAAAGACCAAAGATCATCTCAGACGGAGCAAACCCATGACACAAAAACTGTAAATATCTCCAGTGATTCTAAGACTAGCTTAGATGACGTTTTCCTGGATAATTCTCAGTCGTCCAATGACTTGCCTTCTTGTGATAAATCTCCCAATACTCAAGCAGCTGTGATTACCTCCGTGCCTTGTTATGATGAACAACAACAGTCGGTCTTGTCTGGAACTACAGCAGATAATAAGGAAAATCTCATGCCCGGTGATAAAAGAAATGGTTCAAAAAATAGTACCCGTGATGAAAATGTAAATAAGACTGATAAAGTGACTGGGAATGATATAAGATACATTACATTAGCCAATCAGAATGCTGCAGATCTTTTAGGAGAGGTTAGTGGTTTAACATTGTACATTTTGTAATGATTTGTTTTTTTCTTTTTGCGTCATTATTTTGGCCGTGTGATAAGATTTAAGATTCTGAACTCCCATGTAATACAGTACAAAAATTCTTTTGTCAATATGTTTACTGTAAATGTAGTAATTTTCCCGGTGTACTAATTTTTGCTATTTTCGCGGTTGCCAAAAGACCTCGAAAATAAGTACCTGCGAATATCTCTGATTCAAAAAAATGTAAACGTTTGAATGAAATCAGGTACCAGTATAATGCTGACATTTTGAGTGTCATTTAAAATGAAAATTATAATATATAATGAATGTAGCATAATTAATTGTTTTCATAATGGATATACAGGCAATCGGCTTTGCGTGAGCACTAATAGGTAAATAAACAATTAATAGATTAAGACAAAGATCAAACAAACACTTCACACATATTCCATAGGTCATTTAACACTTAATCCGTTAATTGGTCAAGCTATTGTATATATCTACAGGTGAGAAATTGACAGCTTGGATTGACAATTAATTACGAAAATCTTTTACCGCTTGGACGATTTCAGTCTTGGACCACAGGGACTGAAATTAGCAGGGGCCCAGAGGCCCACCGCCCCTAGATTTTGAGCTGGGCTACTAACATTTTGGAAAAATTTTATATGAACATATAGACATTATACAGCAAATTTTAGTTCTGGGCTACCAGCTTCACTTTCTTAATTTCTGTCCCTGGACCACCTTCTAAATAAAAACTTAAATAAAAATGATACCAATAATTATTAGCTGCACTTAAAAACCGCGAAAATTGATACCCGCGAATATGTCCTAGTATAAGAAACCGCGAAAATTAGCAACGGCGAAAATTAATACGTTTACAGTATTATTAGTAATAATTGGGTAGTCACTTTTATTGGTTTTACAAACTTAAACATGTTCTTTTAAAATATACTTAAACCAATATGGACACTTTCCTAAAGATAACCTTTTGCCAATTTAATAAGAAATATTTGAAATTTATACGGCTGTTTTAATATATGTTTATAAACATTCATGATAAAAGCTAACCCATGAAAGTTAATATCCCACAAACATAACATTATTAATAAAGGTCTAGGAATTATTCATTACCAATCACTGTTTTTTTTTTCTGTAAATTTTTCAGTACTTTATGGTATCCAATATAGACCTGAAGAAGCCTACCACTCAGCAGTCTGCTCTATCTGGAGGATGGTCGTAAGTTTTGTTAAAGAAATTGCAATGTATTAATGATATTTTTTCTGCATATGTCATGTATGTGAAAAAATATTTTAAATAATTTTCTGGGTATTTTACCTTTGTAACTTTTTTTTGCATTTAGTTTTCAGCTATTAAAATTATGTCTCCCCTTCCCAGAAGGGGGAGACATATTGTTTTTGTGTCAGTTCTTCCTCTTCTTCTTCTTCTTCTTCTTCTCATACAAAGCGTGTCCGGGCCATAACTTTTTTATCCTTTGAGATGGGGCTTTGATATTTGGCTTGTGGATGTATCACCATAAGACGATGTGTCGCGTACCAGAATTACCTTCGTATGACCTTGATCTTTGACCTCAAGGTCAAATTAATGCTAATTTTACATCCAAAGTGTTCCGGGCCATAACTTTTTTGTTCTTTGACAAAGGACTTTGATATTTGACATGTGGATGTATCACCATGAGACGATGTGTTGCATACCAGAATGACCTTCATATGACCTTGAAATTTTACCTCAAGGTCAAATTAATGCTAATTTTACATCCAAGTGTTCCGGGCCATAACTTGTTTGTTCTTTGACAAAGAACTTTGATATTTGGCATGTGGATGTATCACCATGAGACAATGTGTTGCGTACCAGAATGAACTTTATATGACCTTGACCTTTGACCTCAAGATCAAATTAATGCTAATTTTGCATCCAAAGTGTTTCGGGCCATAACTTTTTTGTTCTTTGACATAGGGCTTTAATATTTGGCATGTGGATGTATCACCATAAGACGATGTGTCACGTACCAGAATGACCTTCGTATGACCTTGATATTTGACCTAAAGGTTAAATTAATGCTAATTTTACATGGAAAGTGTGTCTGTGTCATAACTTTTTTGTTCTTTGACATAGGGCTATAGTATTTGACATGTGAATGTATCATCATGAGACGATGTGTTGCATACCAGAATGACCTTCGTATGACCTTGACCTTTTACCTCAAGTTCAAATTAATGCTAATTTTACATCCAAAGAGTTCCGGGCCAAAACTTTTGGTTCTTTGACAAAGGGCTTTGATATTTGGCATGTGGATGTATCACCATGAGACAATGTGTCGCGTAACAGAATGAACTTCATATGACCTTGACCTCAAGATCAAATTAATGCTCATTTTACATCCAAAGTGTTCCAGGCCATAACTTTTTTGTTCTTTGACATAGGGCTTTTATATTTGGCATGTAGATGTATCACCATAGGACGATGTGGTGTGAACCTGAATGACCTTCATATGACCTTGACCTTAAGGTTGAATTAATGCTAATTTTACATGGAAAGTGTGTCATAACTTTTTTGTTCTTTGACATAGGTCTATAATATTTGACATGTGCATGTATTTCCATGAGATGATGGGTCGCCTACCAAAATGACCTTGACCTTTGACTTCGTGATAAAATTAATGCTATTTTTACACGTTAAACATGTCTGGGCCATATATATTTTAATTCTTTAAACAAAAAGCTTTGATTTTTGACATGATAATGTGTCATCATGGGAACAATGTGTCACTATAACGTTAATGACCTTGACCTGTGACTACAATGTCGAATAAATGTTAATTTGGCATGCAAAGCTTTCCAGGCCATAACTTTTTTATCCTTTGACATCGGGCTTTAGAATGTAGATGTATAATTATTAAACAATTTGTTGTACAATGTATGTAATTGTGACTTTGACCTTTTGACCTCAAGGTTAAACTTGTGTTATTAAAGGAAGGGGAGACATCAGTTTTAGTGTGCTAAAACAGTTTTTCCTAGTTACATTTGAACTACTAACAATGGTACATTTGTACACTTAACAAAACTTACATGATACTGTGAATATTTTATTTGTAGTTTTTGTGGTCTTGAGAATGATGTGGTTATCATGAAGAAAACTCCAGCAGAGGGCAGCAATATTATCAGGTAAGTAATGACATCAGTAATTATAAAAAAAGATGGGAAATAAATGTGCATGACATGATATTCATAAAAATGCATATTAATACCGGTAATTGTTCTTCGAAAATGTTCAAACACATATTATTAATTTTTCTTAATGTTCAACATGGACAACCATCTTCATTGGATCCAATGAAGAAAATGTTTCTTGCAATAAGACCATTCTCATTAGTTTATACTTGTCAGAAAAAAAATAATTGTCAAAAAAAAAATATTGCATTATGACCAGTGTGAACATCCATGACTCCAATAAATGGCAGGTTCCACATCTATGGAAGATTCTAATGTAACAATAGGTTTATACTCAATTTCAGAATAGTGGGCACCTTTTTCAATTGAATTTAAATGACACCTACAGGTTTGCCCTCTCTGCCCTTTCGGACTTTGACATTCAGATGCCCCATTGGTACTTCTGCTTCTTTTTTTGCCAAATAGGTGTCTAAAAAGAAGAGAGAGGTTTAATACTAGGTCAATGAAGTTGGTCATGCATACAAGCCATGAAGCACCTGTTGTTAGTATTACAAATGAAAAGAATATCAAAACAGGTAAAAATTTTAATGGATCCAACTGCCCATTTGATCAATAATTACTGGACAGGTGAGATCCATTTAAATTTCTACCTGAATTGATATGCTTCATGATTTAATACTAACAACAGGTGCTTCATGGCGCAATAACTTCACTGACCTAATATTAAACCTCTTTCTTCTCTTAAGATGCCTAATTGGCAAGCCTGTTAGTTTAACTTAAATTCAACTGAATAAGGTACCACTATCTGAAATTGAGTATAAGACACCAAATGGTAGATTGATATTTATTTCAGCTACATGGGAAAGGGACTGATACATGCTAGTCCACAAACTGTGTTAGAGACTGTCAAAAATCCCAGGACTAAGTTCACATATGATGAAACTTTAAAGGTAAAGCTAAAAATCCCAGGACTAAGTTCACATATGATGAAACTTTAAAGGTAAAGCTAAAAATCCCAGGACTAAGTTCACATACGATGAAACTTTAAAGGTAAAGCTAAAAATCCCAGGACTAAGTTCACATACGATGAAACTTTAAAGGTAAAGCTAAAAATCCCAGGACTAAGTTCACATACGATGAAACTTTAAAGGTAAAGCTAAAAATCCCAGGACTAAGTTCACATACGATGAAACTTTAAAGGTAAAGCTAAAAATCCCAGGACTAAGTTCACATATGATGAAACTTTAAAGGTAAAGCTAAAAATCCCAGGACTAAGTTCACATACGATGAAACTTTAAAGGTAAAGCTAAAAATCCCAGGACTAAGTTCACATACGATGAAACTTTAAAGGTAAAGCTAAAAATCCCAGGACTAAGTTCACATACGATGAAACTTTAAAGGTAAAGCTAAAAATCCCAGGACTAAGTTCACATACGATGAAACTTTAAAGGTAAAGCTAAAAATCCCAGGACTAAGTTCACATACGATGAAACTTTAAAGGTAAAGCTAAAAATCCCAGGACTAAGTTTACATATGATGAAACTTTAAAGGTAAGACTATAGAAATGACTTTTGATATTGGATAACATACATTTCAATTTAATTTACCAGTTAATCACATCATTATAGACTTAAGGAAATATTTGCTTAATTCATACCCTTATTTTGTTTGACAACAATTCTAGGGTTAGGGCTAGTTATTAATACCTAATTTTAAAAGAACATACATGTTAGTCACTAGTTTCCAACAAATCAAAAAATTCTCAATAGGCTTTAAGAGAAGAGATTATATTTAGATTGTTTTAAGGTGGTTCTTAACACCATTTTGACCTACCGTAGATATTGACCAAATAAAAAGTGTTAATTTAAAAATTCTGAAATGCCTTTGTTTTAGATAATGGATTTAATAATTGAAGGACGAAATTAGTTTCGTTTGAAACTTTAAGTAGAATTTGCTAGATGTACCATAAGATTGCAAACTTTTGACCACAAATATTTTTTTTAGAAATCATACTTGTATAAAAAAAAAAATATGGATGCAATGCATTCATAAAAGTATGATATTTTTATATTGTATGCATTTTATTTGGTAAAAGTGTGTGTTCTTTTATAAAAAATGAACACTTTTTATTGGTCGATATCTAGGTCAAAATGGTGTTAGGAACCACTTAATGTATTTTGTCAAATGCCAGCATTTTTGCTAATACAGGGGAAATTTTTTTTTCTTACAGAAGGTGGATATCTTAAATGATGTAGCAAGCAACATTAAAATTGGTATGTTATCTTACCGTAGTTTTTACCTGCTTTTGCCTTCAAACATTCACAACTAGAAAATGTTTCATACAGACACAGTGCCCACCTTTCAAAACCTAATCAACCTGATTTGAGAAGTATGGTGAGACAGGTGTATTGACCTGTACACTATATGCTTTTTTTTCATTGGTAGACATGACAAATAAACAGATACTTATTTAAGAGAGACATTTCAATTGGTCATACAGTGCATTTTTCGTCAAAATGTTGCTGTTATTTCTTTGTTGTCATGTTTTACTGTAAAAAGTGTTTTTCTGTTACAGTTTATTTTTACCATGAAGTGATCAACATGTTTAAGAAATCCTGTTTTGACTTCTGTGTGTTACAGACGGAAAGACAGGACGGTGATAAATATGTCCTAGCTCAGTCTTCAGTAGACAGTGGATTGCCTGTTCCAGTAGGGGTCCAAAGGTCTAAGGTAAAAGTTCACAAGAAAAAAGGCTTTGGGATGTAAAAAAATCATAGAACTTTTTTGACTCTAGAGACTTGTTCCAACAAACATTCATCTCTAAGGATAATCTTCGAATAATCATTTGATATTTTATTTACATGTAAAAAGGTTGTTTTTTTATTTTATTGCTCGTAAACTTGGTATAGTTGTAATGATGGGGCAATCAGATGTCGTAAAATTAGAAAAGGCAATGACAAAATAAGTAGACATGAAATCATCGACACAAAAACAACCACATAACATACAAAAAAACACATATTTCAAACTAGATTTGCAACATGAACTCAAGTTGAAATGAGAGTGAACTCGGGTGCTCTGGAAGAGTAAGTAGTTCCTGCTTGCTAAACCACACCAAACCACATTTGCAACATGAACTCTAGTGGAAATGAGAGTGAACTCTGGTGCTCTGCAAGAGTAAGAAGTTCCTGATTGCTAAATCACACCAAACCACATTTGCAACATGAACTCTAGTCAAAATGAGAGCAAATTCAGAACTACACACCAGAAGTGTAAGGGGTTGTTGCTTGCTAATGGTATATCACACCAAAGTAAATGCATTTATTTATGACATTTTTCAAACGTTGCTTATAAATATATTTTGTTGAGGTCATATGACATTGAGGTTAGACTACAACATTTTAAACTTTCTATATTTTTAGATGTACCCGAGTGGCTGGGTGATAGAACCTGTATCAATGGATAGGAAGATCAGCTCCATGGCAACATTTATAATACAGGTAAATCAAGCATACCTGGACAACATAGCAAAATGTTCTTTATTTTTCAAAAAAAGATTAAAAAATTCTATAAAAAAATATTTGATGAAGTACAATTATATTTAGATATCTAATATTTTAAATATAAAAACAGGGAAGGGTAGACATTTTACAGAAATATTGAAACAATTTCTGTGGAGAGTCAGGATTTTCAGGAAGCATGATCCAGGAACAGGTACTTGGATTTCATTTCATGTTGGGATTTGAAATGGCTTATTGGAGTCTAATGTGAAAATAGGGATAATTCATTTATTTAGGCAATGGTGTGCAAGAGGGGACATTCCCTCCACTCCTTTCAATAACATAGCCTTATCTAACTACATTACAATGTACATATATATCTTTCCAATGTTGTTTACTTGTAGGTTGATTTTGGATCATACAAGACAAGCTCAGACAAACCTCCTGAGGAAGATGTCATAGCTAAACAGGCTCTTGGTATCGCATTTCTACGCCAGTTTCTACGTCCTGCAAAGTGGTTGTCAAGGCAACAGTCATCACCAACACCTAAACAACAGTCACCATCAATGCAAAAAAAGCAGCCACTTAATGGTTCTAAATCACAGGACACACTAGTCTCAAAACCCAAACCCAGTCTAGTTTCCTAATTATCAGGGTACAGTTTTACAATGTTTATTACTAAAGGTGCTCAGACTTTACATGAATTGTTATATTGTTTATGTTATGGGGATTATTATGGTGCATGTCTTCCAATATATACTGCCTTTATTTTATTTCATTATTATATACCAAACCATCTTGCTTTATTTATAAATGCATTACTCTCATCAATATTCACAAGAATGGGAGGAGCCTTAATTACTCAGTCTTTTAGGCAAGAATTATATAAAAGTCCGAAATAATTGACCAATCCGGTGAATACAGTTTAACATCTTGCTTCATTTATATGTAAGTGTACAAGTAGAGCAATTTCATTAATATACATATAACAGATAATAGATATTCAAACTTTATAAGTATAACTTGTCAAAAGACACAATGATCAATTTTATCCATTTACCTGCTTACTAAATTACTAGAACATTATTTGGATTATCCATTTTAAACTTATATGTTGCATACATTTTATCTGGAGTGAAATAAATTGCACATAACAAGTATTCTAATATTTTGTTCATTTTTTTTAAACATTCCATTAAAACATATTTCCCTGGCTGAAGGCATCCATCCCATATTTATATACTCACACATATGTATGATATTATACTTAAATGTATATCAATATTATTATTATATTATAATATTTGTTTTTGTTTACTCATTTAATTTTGATTGTTTTAGTTTTAATATAGTAAACAGGGTTTTATCTTGTTTGTTTTACAACATACACAGGCAAAATGTTGACTGCGTTTAACGTGCGTCTGGCGTACGTTAAACGCATGTCATCTGACGCATATTAAATTGGCGTTTCTAACCGCGTACGTCTGACGCATGTTAGAAATTTATCTTGGCAATATTTTTATTTCATAATAAAACACACTAAATAAATAACTTACTAACTTTATACATTTTAGGAAACTATATGTCTGACGTATGGTAAATGTACGTTTACCGCACGTTTAAAAAACATATGTCTGACATATGTTTTTACAATAATTTGACGTACGTTTACCGTACAGCGGTTAGAAACGTATGTTAAACGTACGTTTATGCACTACGTCAGACGCACGTTTTTATTAACGTACGTCAGACGTATGTCTAAATTTTGCCTGTGTAACTTGCTTTATTTAACCTTATTTTATAATTCAATTATAACTTATGCTGTGATTGATTTTATGAATTTTTGTTCAAAACCAAACCATTACAATATACATTTGCTCAATACTACCATTATTACAGGATAGTTTTAAAACTAAGGGGTTTCCCATTCAACATACTTGTATATCAATCTACAGATGTGCATTAATTTATATTTATATACTATCTTCATTAATTTGCTCATTTGATTTTAACTTTTTAAAACATGACCCATTTGTGTATAAGGAGGTCCTTATTGTTTAATTGCCTTTCTTTCCACACAACTTAATGCTTTTTAATAGAACTTTTACAGAACCTTTATGACATAATGTAGATATGCACTTCTTTCCTTCCCTCAGATTTATATCTTTGGTATACCTTGAATTTAAATATAAAAGTATAAATTCACCTACTTATGTTTCATACAATGTTTATATGGTACTCCTCCTAAATTGCTGAAAGGATTTTCATGATACTTTCACAAAACCTTTATAACATATTATAGATGTATACCTGAAGCTTCTATATTATATTTCCTCAGATTAATATATAGGGGTTCATGTACCAAAACATGGACTGAGCAACTGGTGTTTTGTGTATTACATGCTTGTTCTAAACCAATGAGTGAATTTTAATGGATAAGTGGTTGTCTTTTATACACAAAAATTTTAAAAAACTGTGACAAATGTTTTGCCAAGGAAGAGGTGCACACTTTATAGATGTTTGTTATTTTTACATGAGGCTATACAAGAATGAAATGGTTTTAAACAATGAAGTGTTATAATATGAAAGATATATTACAATGTGTTTGAATTATGATAAAACCTCTTTGTTTTAATAATGCAACTACCAATGCATAAGAATAAATATTTGATATACTCTTGCCTATGTTTATTTTTTATCATCTCTATACAAGAATTATTTTATGTTTTATTTGATTTATTTTAGCTGTAATGTTATAATCATGTTTCATGTTTTGCTAATTGTTGGTCACAATTTCTGCACAATACTATATAGCAGTAAACAGGAGTGGGGTATTTAATATAAGTGGTAATTTATCAATGTGTTGCGTAATTTTTTTTTTCTAAAAGTAAAGCACAACAATAAAAATCAACATTTGCAGAGTTTTTATTTTCACACTTCCTATGACATCAAAAATTTGGTGAAATATAAAACCTCACAATAATTTACAATATATGTTTATTGAAGCTTTTATGCAGCTATTCCTTTGTTTTAAATACTCAATGTGATTTTTTATTACAAGTATTAAGTTATTATGATGCCTTAATTCAATGCAAATTATGTTATTAGGATGCCTTACCGTAATTCAATGCAAATAATGTTATTACAATGCCTTTAATTCAATGCAAATTATGTTTTGTATCATGATGTCTTAATTCAATGCAAGTTTATCTACAAAATATATTGGGATGTTATCATATTAAAGTTTATTCTGCTTCAGTGTTTTAATTATGGCCTTTCAGTAATGGACATTGGTTTAGTCAATTTTGTTTTTCAAATTTTCCCTCTGTTGCTGGACATTGGGGACTAGTTTTTGTCTTGCCTGTGAAAGGGAACTAAACATATGTGCTACTTTACCAGCAGCGGTTTTATGAGCACCACCATATCTCAAGAACTTAAGTCCTACGTTGATGAAACTTGGTATGCATATTCCTCAGTAGTAGTAGTTTAGCACAGTTGCATCCTTATCTTTTCACCTTGACCTTGATTTTTGAGGTTGATTAAATACATTTACATGTACAGTGGATTCCACTTAATTGACTAACTCTTATTAGAATAATCCTCTTTATTGACTAAGATTTTAAAACACCAATCCCTTTCCTATACTTACAATGCTAAAAATTTCATTTAATTGCATTGAAAATCTGAGAAAAAGTACAAAATTCCTGTTAATTGACTTAAAATTGTCAAAAATCATCTTGATACCTGTCAAAATCAAACATTTTCTTAATGAGGTCGTTGAAGTGTGTTTGAGGGGGCGGCTTAATGGTGTACCTAAGATCTGACATTGCAGGAGACAGGAAGAAGAACCTGGAATTTGGACTCACAGAATCTATTGGTGTTGAGGTGATTTTAAATAAAAGAAAATGGTTTATATGTGGGGCCTACAAACCACCCAATATGAAAGATGGTGACTTTGATAATGATTTTAAAAAGACTGTAGACAAAATTACATGTATTTATGACAATTTTATTTTTTTAGGAGATATGAATTTTGATTGTTTCCATTTTGAAAATGGAAAAACCCTTATTGATAATTTTGATACTTTTTGTTTGACAAACCTTATAAAAGAACCAACCTGCTTCACCAAAAACTCAAAACCTACACTCCTAGATGTTATCTTAACTAACAAACCCAACTACTGTGCAACAACATGCAATTTTGACACTGGAATAAGTGATGTACACAACTTAATAGCAGTACAACTGAAGACAGAACTTCCATCAAAATCAGTCACTAAGAGAACATACAGAAGCTACAAAAACTTTAATCAGGAAAGTTTTCTCTTAGACCTAGAAAACTCTGGTATTAAAAATGTCTGTGAAAGTACAAATGATGTAAATGTATGCTACAACAACTTCAATGATACATTTTTAGAAATTTACAACAAACATGTACCATTGAAACAAAGAAAAATAGTACCAAACCCAGCACCATTTATGAATAGCAAGCTAAAGAAGGAGGTTTACAAAAAAAGAATGCATCACAACAAATATAAAAAATACAGAGATGATAAATCTTAGGAAATCTATAAAAAACAGCGCAACCATGTAACCAAGATAAAAAGACAATCAGTAAAAAAATATTTTTTACAAAGGTGTGTAGGCGGATCTAAGAGCAAAGATTTCTGGCCTACTATTAAGCCATTTCTCACAAACAAGGGCTGTCATTTCCATACAGACATTATACTTAATGAAAATGATAATCTTTTATCAGATCAAACTGAAATAGCTAATGTATTTAATGACTTTTTCATCAATGTAGCTAAAGATATTGGTTCAAACTCTGTAGCTGTAGACCAAAATCATCCAAGCATTGTAAAAATTCATGAAATATGTGAAGGTAAAAATGTGGAAAATTTTTGTTTTAAACCAGTAGAAGAGACTTTTGTAGAAAAGCAGATATGTAAATTGGGTATAAAGAAAGCCACTGGTTTTGATCAGGTGTCTCCAAAAATTTTGAAACTGGCAAAGCCAGTAGTTGTACTACCAATTACAAATATGATAAATATGAGTATGTCTACCTCTATTTTTCCAGATAAGTTAAAGGTTGCACAAGTTGTACCAGTGCACAAAAAGAATAGTGTATTAACAAAAGGTAATTATAGACCTGTGAGTGTCTTACCAGCAATTTCAAAATTTTTTGAAAGAGCAATGTATGTTCAAGTTAATGATTTCTTTGAAAACTTTTACAATGTTTATTTGTCTGCATTTAGAGAAGGCTATAGTTGCCAAGATACATTAATTAAGATATTGGAAGATTGGAGACATGAACTTGATAATAATAAGTTTATTGCTGCCATTTTGATGGATTTATCAAAAGCTTTTGATTGTCTGCCACATAATCTTTTATTGTTAAAAATTAAATCATATGGTGTTTCTGACAATGCACTCAAACTTTTTGATAGCTACTTATGTAATAGAAAACAATGTGTTAAAATTGGTTCAACCTACAGTTCTTTTTTGTCTTTGTATAAAGGTGTCCCGCAGGGATCCATTTTGGGTCCTCTGCTTTTTAATATTTTTATTAACGATATTTTTAACCATATTCAAAAGAGTTCTCTTTACAATTATGCAGACGATAACACCTTGTCTTACTCTGATGATAATATTGAAAATCTTGTTAAAACACTTGAATCTGAAAGCAAAATACTTATAAACTGGTTTTGTAACAATCAAATGCAGGCTAATCCAGATAAGTTCCAAGCCATATCTATTGGGAAGAAGACTTTTGATAAAGATATATCTTTTGATTTGGATGGTAACACTATTAAATGTGATGAAGAAGTAAAACTGCTGGGAGTAACTTTTGATTTCTGTTTAAATTTTAAATCTCATGTTTCAAAAATTTGCAAAAAAGCATCTCAGCAGCTAAATGTATTGAAAAGGATTGGAACTCATCTGAATAGACTAGGCAGATTGACCATATATTATTCTTTTATTTTATCTAATTTTAATTACTGTCCACTAGTATGGCATTTTTTGTGGTGAATCAAGCACTAAGAACATTGAATATATACAAGAAAGAGCTCTACGTTTTATTTATAATGATGTAACATCAACATATGAACAATTATTATCTAGATCTAACTTGCCACAATTGAAAATCAGGCGCTTAAGATCACTAGCCATACAAACCTTTAAGATCATTAATGGAAATTCACCAGCATATTTAAAGGATTTAATAACACCCAAAGCCAATTTATATTCTTTCAGATATACAAATACAGTGGAACAGCCTAGGGTAAGAACCACCAGATATGGCCTACATTCATTTCGGTATGCTGCTCCAAAATTATGGAATAATCTACCACAGGAATTTAGGGAGGGGATGTCTTTGGAACATTTTAAGGGTCTCATTGGCAAGTGGGAAGGGGATGTATGTAGATGCAGTTTTTGCAAATAGCACTTACCCTTTGAAACTAGGTCATAACTGATGGGTCACTCTTTCATATACTTTTATGTTTTTATTTTATGTTTCTGTCCTTATTTTATTGTTTTTTTGTTCTTATAGTTTTGCATGGAATCTGTTCTTTCATGTTATAATTATGTCTGCGTCTATATGTGTGCTTATACCTATTAGTAAATAGGGTGCTTTGCATGTGCTTATATATGTACTGTTTGCATGTTATAATTATGTCTGTGTCTATATGTATGCGTATATGTGTGCTTATACCTATAGTATTTTGCATGTGCCTATTTTATAAATGTACTGTTTCCATGTGCTTCAACCTAGTGCTGTCTTTAATTATGTTCATTATGTCATTGTTGTATATGTGTGTAATGTTTGTGATGTAATGTCGGTTTTAAAAGCTCATTAGAGCTTGTGTTATTTGTTTTGTAACTGTACCGACTTTATAAATAAATATTACTTGACTTGACTTGACTTGATAAAAGTTATCAAAACATGTTTTTACAACCTTCATTTATGTCACATTTTGTTTTTACAAGCATTAAGATACAACAAAAGTGTCACCTGGGTGTTCTAATTACTCAACACATTTGATAACTAGACAAAATTATATTAATTCTTTGTAATTTCTGTTTAAAATTGACATTTCACTTTATGGGGCCATTCGGTAACTTGCATAAAGTTCTCTGACAAATTGGTTATGCTAATAAGAGGAATCCACTGTAATAGCAATATAAAAGTTTTATGAGCACCTCCATATCTCAAGAACTACAAGTATTGGTCCTAGGTTGATGAAACTTGGTGTGCATATGCCCCAGTAGTAGCTCAGCACAGTTGCATCAACATCTTTTAACCTTGTCCTTGATTTTTCAATTGAGTAACTTTGATAATTTCAATACATATTATAGCAAAGTAAAAGTTTTATATGTATGAGCAGGAACTACAAGTCAGAGGTTTGTAAAACTTGATATGCTTATTTCATGTATTTTAAGTGCTATGCCGTTACAGGAGCATCCTCATCTTTTGACCTGGACCTTGGATTTTCAGTTGATTAACTTTGATAGTTTTAATTGGTGTTTTGGGGAAATGTGAGTTCAGGTATTTTTTTTTTCTCAATTAATAAACTAATGAATGTATAGTGGAATAACAAGATATTATAATGGTGCCAGCAGGCGAGACATACTTAAGTGTTAACTCTTGTAGGTTATGTTGCGTACACTTATTCCACACCTCATTATCTTCTATCTTGTTAGTATGTAAATCTGTACAGCAAACTAAGGTTAACTTTTGAGTTAAGTTGATTCATAAAATTTTCAAACCTCTAAATGAAAACCTTCAGTACCAAAAACTCACTAACATAAATCAAAATCAACAAGTAAATCTGTGAGCTAATGCTCACTAGTGATACCCCCGCTCCCCAAACTAAGCCATGCATACAAGTTTGAATACTCTGCAGACAGGAAATAGTTGACCTAGGAACATAAAATCACTATACACCATATGGAACAATAGGGTAAAGCTATACACAAAATATCAGACCTCTATCTCATGTAGTTGCTTGGGAAACTGTGACACAAATTTTGCATTTATGTCCATTATGTGTAAAAACCTAAGTATTCGGTAAACAGGAAGTAGTCTACCTACCACCATAAAATCGGTATACACCATATGGTACTATAGGATAAAGCTATATACAAAATATCAGAACTCTATCTCATGTAGTTGCTGGGGAAAATGTGACGGAAATTTTGCATTTATGTCCATTATGTGTAAAAACCTAAGTATTCGGTAAACAGGAAGTAAACTACCTAGGAGCATAAAATCGGTATGCACCATATGGTACTATAGGATAAAGCTATATACAAAATATCAGAACTCTATCTCATGTAGTTGCTGGGGAAAATGTGACGGAAATTTTGCATTTATGTCCATTATGTGTAAAAACCTAAGTATTTGGTAAACAGGAAGTAAACTACCTAGGAGCATAAAATCGGTATACACCATATGGTACTATAGGATAAAGCTATATACAAAATATCAAAACTCTATCTCATGTAGTTGCTTAGAAAACTGCGACGGAAGTTTTGTTACGGACGAACGGATGAACGGACAAACGGACGAACGGACAAGGGTAAAACAGTATACCCCCCTCTTCTTCGAAGCGGGGGTATAATTACCTTAAAGCAGCTGTGCAAAGTTTTATCAAAATCTGTTCCAGTATTTTCAAAACATCAAATGAAAACTTTCTTAAGGAATGGAAAGCAGTACCAATGAGCCATTCAAATATCAAGTCTAAATAAGCAAAGAAAAAATCAGGAAACACAAACATCTGTTAGTGGTCAACCATGCAGAAAATATAGGTCACAACCAGCATTCAAAGCATGCAATGTTCATAGCATCACAAGGAGAATCTTCTTTACCAATATCATTGATGTGCAAATTCTCAGTAAGTGGGAATGGACTTTAACCATTCTTCTGTATTAAGTGGTCATTCATGCGAAGAATATAGGTCACAGCCAGCATCCAAAGCATGCATTGTGCTAAGCACCACTAAGTGCAGTGTATGGATCTTAACCATTCTTCTGTAAGTGGGTGTGGACCCCAACACCAATGCTAACGCCATCTCCGACGTTGACGCCAGGGGTATCACATAAGCCCCCCTCACTTTCATGAGTTGAGCTAAAAATCAAACCAACAGGGAAGTCAGGTGCTCCAGAAAGGTAAGCAGTTCCTGGTTGTTGTAACCTGTCACATTTCCAACAATTAAATGTGGTAAAGAATGGCATTACAATCATTATGACAAATCAACATAGGAACAGATGGATGAGCATCTAATAACAATACCTTGCAATTTTATAGGAAGGGTAATAAAACCAGGTTAAAATTAAGAATATAAATATTTATTAAATAAAAGAATGTACTACGTAGGTTTGGCTATGGTGGTAGCTGTCAGCAGGTAACCTCCTCCTCCACTCATCCCAATGTGTGGGTGTGTCCTCATTGGTAGTACCTACAAAATATATTAAATATTCTGTAATTAGAAGTGAGAAGAAAAAGCTAGGTCAGAAAAAAAATTATACTGTGCATGCCATGTTGAATGCTGTATGTCCAATATGGACAGTCAAAAGTTTAAACAAATGCATTCTGATGGTGGGTTGACAAGTATTATTGTCACAAAAAGACATTGGTGACTGGCATAGAATTTTTAATGCAAAATATGAATGTGAATTGATCACTCGATCAAATCTAATAATAAATTTTCGGTTGGATTTCAAAGAGTGTACAATCTGGGTTATTAAATGGTGAATGTTCCGTAGCGGCAGGTAGGTGGTGAAGAAATTTTTGTAACAGGTTTCTCAGTCAGTAACACGATATTTGGTATACAGCATCAGGATGGGGTCCAATGAAGTGGGATAAAGTGTGATTCAATTTCAAGATTGTTGCTTATCTACTTCTTGTTTAACTTAGTCTAACTATTTTTGACTTTGACAGATTTTGTACATTGTACAGGAGACACTTGGTACAAGTCCAACAAAACATGAGCAAACAATATAATATAACATACCTGGTATTCTCTTAACCAGGTCTCTGTTAATCTGTAACTCACTAATCCTCCTCTTTCTCTCATGTAGGCATAACAATCCATTAGTGGCTACAAAGGGAGAATGAGAAAACAGTAGATAAATTAGAATGATATCACTGCCCGAAATAGGCCCTCACCGTTTTGAATTGGGCAAGTGATATTTTTTTTAAATTATGTTGAACAAATAAGGAAACTTTGCATAAAATATGGTTTGGGCCAGTAGATTGGTTTATTTCATATCAGGCAGGCATTGTGATATCAAAATGTTTGGTTTAATAGAAATAACTTTTCAAAGGAGCTTTAGGTGTAGTTTTATGGTTAAACTAGCAAGTGCAATTTAATAGTTAACAGTTTTGATGAAAACTGCTGCAAAATTGAAGAGTTGATCAATTCAGAAGATATCGATTATATAACAGACTGACATACCTCTTTATACTGGCTATAGACCACCACTGGTCGAGCTGGAGCTACATATTCCAGTAAGGCTAATACAATAGGTGTTGGATGATATTTACATGCCACAATCAATCTGAAATGATATATTGCCAAATCAAAACAAAGATTAAATTATGCATGGTAAAAAAATAAATAAATACAATTAACAATAGAGTCTGTGGTACATACATGTGATTCTCCCCCTGGGAGACAAAATCTCCTGACTTTTTTACCTATAAACCACTCTTCCGACTTTAAGCGTAATCTCCCACTTTTTCAAGACATAACAAAATTTTAGTTTTATAAACATTTTTATTGTTCAGTCATAAAACATTTAGCTGTATATCAATAAGGCAGACTTTAATTTAACAGGTAAAAGTCATAATGAAAGGATTATTGTAACAATTTACATGATAATTGTAAATAAAGAGCTTGAGAATAATAAGTGAAGCCAGGTATTTTTTGCACATGTCAGGGCCCTTCATAGACAATGAAATGCAATTTTAATGAGTGTTGAAAATCTCTCGTTTTTTTTACCAATATCCAGCCAAAAAGAATCTTAATCTCCAGCTTTGTCTTCGTGGATATGTCACATGTATGGTGGTATTTTCTTTAAAATTCAAGTGTTGAAGCTTAGTTGTTAACTTCTACAAAAAACTCTCTCTATACAGTGTTCTCCTTTTTTCAAAAAGGTAAGGTGGGTGTTTTGAAAAACCACTGACCAACCGGGTTTTTTCTACTGCTTAAACCTTATCAACTGGGTTTTTTACAGAGGCCAATCTAGAGGGAAGTTCAGGGGTCTTGGTTCCTTTTTTGTTGCAAAAATTTATGATTTCATGCAAACTGTTGGCAAAGTTTGTCAAAATAGATTTGGACCCCCCTCTTGTTCTGAAGACCCCCCTTTTTTTTTAAATATGAGAGTGATTGTTTTAATAAAACCATAAAATGCACAGTATACAAACAAAGATACAGTAATAATAGCCGTAATTAAATCAAGGCTATTTAAAGAATTTTCTTTTATTTTTGTTTGGGCTAGAGTTATCTTTCTTTTCCTAATAGTTAGCCAATATGTTAATTTTCCCGCCAAAAAGTCACATGATCACAGCTCAGTAAATATCAATATTCTTTTTCTTTCAATTAAACCTTTGAATAAACCACGTGGATGCATGTCATTCTGGACACGTGCCAGCAATTTTTTATTTACATTTTCTCCATTTTTGATTGGATGATAAGAAATTTACATACAATAAATTATTCTTAGCCCTCCTGTTTACCTTGTCGGCAAATTTCTTTTATGTTTGCTGGTCACCTATCGATCTATGGTTTTAATTGGCTTGGGTTATAAAAGTGTCATTCAATGTCTTCATTCAATTAGTAACAAAAGACCTTATTAAACATGGAATTTTTTGAAAATTGCCGACCACCTTACCAAAATGAAAGGTGGTCGGCTCTGGAAAAAAGGTGGTCGGCACACCCGGCTTAAATGGCGAATGGAGAACACTGCTATATATAGATATAACTTATAGATTGTCCAACTGAATCATTGACAACCATCATGCATATTTTTCTATTCTCAATTTGATCTTCTTCCTCTGGGTACAGTTTCATCAAAATCTATCAGGCATTTTAGGATGAGCTGCACATACAAGATATGTAAAAAGTTATTCCTAATTACCCCTTCCTAACTTTGTTTGGGGGGTAAAAATAAGATTACGTTAATAATAGAATTAAAATGATAGACAGAGAGGACCAAGGGCATGAACAACTCACCCATCCATGTTTTTCTGTAACAACAGTGTCTTGGCTTCTCTAATTGACTGGTTCTTTACCTGTCTACTTTTATCTCTAGTGTCCTAAAAAAAATTCAAACAAGTTACCTGTATCATGAACTGCAATCTATCAAAATCGAAAGTCTACAAGTATTAAAACTTTTACTTGGATATTAATTTTAATAAAATCTGTCGAAGTAAAAAATGGCCAGATTTCATTTAAAAGGAAGTAGAAGAGCTACAGACCTGAAATTGAATCCCAGGGTTGATGCTGTATACCAAATATCAAGAGGATGTGATTAGTACTTGCTGAGAAAGCTGTTACGAAAATTATTTCCCAATATGCCAGACATTCACCATTCTATACCCCTTGAAATCTGGCCAAAAAAGGATTAATCTTTAAAAAAGATTTTTCTTAATGAGTACAACACTCCATTTTTTTGTGTCTAATGGTCCAAAATGACTACATTAAGTTATAAGACATATAAACCTAATTCTTATCAGACTTTTGTAAATATGGTTTGATCATAGTAGCCTTTGCTGTCAGGGTTTTAAAAGAATAGTTGAATTTACAATAAGCAGTACACTGAATTTTCAAATCCATTTATTATGTTTTTGTAAAAGAAAGAAAATTCATAGCCTATTGGTGTGACTACCTTATCCCGATATCTCCTCTTTTTCTTGTCTTTTTTGTTGGTATTTTCATCTTTATCTTTGACTTCCTTCATCTCTACATCATTATTGCTATTATCATCCTCTTGACTAGCAATGTTACTTTCATTTTCAGTTTCTATTTTTACTTCAGACTGTTCTGTACTTTCACTTTCATTTACTTCAGCAATCTGAGTGTTTGTATTTTCACTTATTTGATCAGCTGGTGTGCTAGGGTCATGAATTAAGTTCACTTGATTTAGAGGAAAACTGTAGAGATTTTCTAATGATTCTTTAGGAAAGTCCATGGCATCTAATACAGGCCTGAAATTCAGAAAAAAAACCCATTATTTTCCATGGTTATAAGATATTTAACTCCTAGTGCACACGCTGGTTTAATTGTTACATAAATTTTAAATTGGTTTAGTTTAAGGTAGATGGGGTTTCTTAATAATCATCCATAAAATTTTCTTTAATTTTGGTCTCGGCTAGCACTAAACTGGTACTATAAATCTCAATAATAAAATTAAAAGTTCACCATAAAATTTTTTGTAGAAACGACTTTGAAAAATGCATGATTTTTGTAATATTTATATAGGATCAATAAGGAAAATTCAAATTTTCTTTATCTAAAAAAAATCTACTCCATAGATTTATCTTAAAATCTGAGAAAATCTTTGTTTTGTATGGATTTTAAAGTTTACTAAACAAAAAATAAAGTTCACCATCAAAATTTTTTTAAAAAGTGAAAAATGTGTATTTTCCCTATTATTTCTATACAAATTATCTCCCCTGAAAAAGTATGGGAAAATATCAAAATACAAAAAGAAGGTGTATTATGTCCATTTTGTTGTTGTAATAATCCATTTTAATGTTGACCTAGCCCAATAGAAATCAATTAGAGTATTAAGCATTATTTATTTTAAAGTTATAATAGATGTGCAAACAAATATGCTCAGTGAAAGACACCCCATCTACCTTCAGAATGAATTTTGGCAGCATGTTCTCAATGCTTTTAGTTTTTTATACTGTGCTCTTGACTTTACTCCTATAATTCAAGAGGTCTCATACAATGACTTTAAAGCCAGCTAACCTCCAATGTTTGAGTACCTTTTCAACCTTTAGATAAAGCCTCTCTGAGGAATATCTTACAGACATAACACACACCTTACAATCTAGTATGCTTTAAGGTGATATTTATATTACCTTGATGTTTCTCCTGCATAGAAATGAATCACTTTTCCATGACCTAAAAATATCAAAAATCATGTTAATAATTATATTTGCCTATCATCTTTTAAAATTCTGACTAAACATGACATGGTATCTTACAGAAATTATATATACATGTACATATGAATGATTATTGGTGACTTAAATTTAAAAAAACAAACCTTAAAAAGAGCCTTAAACAGGAAGTAAAAGTCTGAAAATCACTTAGGACATAGTTTGCTATATTGAACCACCTTTCAAAATTTCAAATTATTCTCTATAAAGTTTCTGAGTAATTTCATATGAACCCAGCCCAAAACAGGAAGAAGTCCCATGATCTAAAAGTTCCTTAGGATGTCCAGTTTGTCATATACCTTGCCGAATTTAAAATCACACTCGGTTTCTGATAAAAGCTTGACAGAATTTTGTACAGACTTACATGAGCAAAACTTATTTGCCCCCATACACACATTGAAAATAATTTGGTGTAAAAAGTGGTTCATAATTGTTTATCTGTGTTTATTATAATGTCAACTCAGAATGCAGCATACGTCAAGACTAACAGCTACATTTCAAAATTTTCACAATTTCTCAACAACATACTCACTATACACTGAGTCAACTTGAACAGTTAATGTAGTTTATCTTGCTCAACTATACAACTCAATCTTGTCAATAGTGTTGACTGCACCACAGATCATGAACAGTAATATAGAAGGAGAAATATCTCATCTCCAAGTCTCTACAGGTCAATATCTAGAACTTACCTCCAAGCCTCTCTAATAAAGCTCCTACAACCAGCCCATTACAGGAATCAACAACTGCCATGTTACAATGAGCATGTACATTACTATAGGTCAATATCTAGAACTTACCTCCTAGTCTCTCTAATACAGCTCCTACAACCAGCCCATTACAGGAATCAACAACTGCCATGTTACAATGAGCATGTACATTACTATAGGTCAATATCTAGAACTTACCTCCGAGTCTCTCTAATACAGCTCCTACAACCAGCCCATCACAGGAATCAACAACTGCCATGTTACAATGAGCATGTACATTACTATAGGTTAATATCTAGAACTTACCTCCAAGTCTCTCTAATACAGCTCCTACAACCAGCCCAATACAGGAATCAACTACTGCCATGTTACAATCAGCATGTACATTACTATAGGTCAATATCTAGAACTTACCTCTGAGTCTCTCTAATACAGCTCCTACAACCAGCCCATCACAGGAATCAACTACTGCCATGTTACAATGAGCATGTACATTACTATAGGTCAATATCTAGAACTTACCTCCAAGCCTCTCCAATACAGCTCCTACAACCAGCCCATTACAGGAATCAACAACTGCCATGTTACAATGAGCATGTACATTACTATAGGTCAATATCTAGAACTTACCTCCGAGTCTCTCTAATACAGCGCCTACAACCAGCCCATTACAGGAATCAACAACTGCCATGTTACAATGAGCATGTACATTACTATAGGTCAATATCTGAGCAAGTGTGTCAATTCTTATATGGCTGAAATATCAGACAAAAAGTAGGTACTTACAAATAAAGGGAAAAAAATTACTGAAACATTTTCAATACATTTTTTGTCATTAGAATCTTTTTTAAGTAACATAATTGCATATAATTAATGAAATGATTTTCACCAGACATATGAAAGCTTTCCTCTGATTTCACTACTGTAACAGTAGGACAGTAAATTATATATAGAACAAGTATTCTATACCATATTTTAGCATTTTCCTTCACAGTTTAAGCCATACATGAAGAATAATGATTCATTGTAATTACCCTATTTAAGCAGTCGGCTACCAACAGTATTTAAATTACATAGAGATAAATACTTGATCTGAGTTTGTTTCTATATTTTATGAGTTGCCTTTGCAATGTAATTTATACATAAAATAATAATGGATCAAAGTTCTTTACCATATTTTAGCAGGTGCCTTCCCATGGTACATTTCACACAGTAGCCGGGCTGTTGGCTTCAGAACTGTAAATATCTGTAAATGTCTGAAAAGCAATAATGAGTGTAAAAAATTGATACCAAACTACAGATACCAAAACAGGCATCAATTGAAGTAGTAATTTTGGCTAATCTGAGTGTTTACATATCAGGAAACAAAATAGGCTTAGAAAATCCTAACATGTTTTGTCATTAATGTTTTCAGCTAAGGTATGAAGAAAAACTTTACAAATCATAAGTTTTTAAGGAACATGCAAGCATATAGATCATTTTTATAAATATTAATAATCTATACAAAATATAATGCTTACTTTTTCTTCTTTTTCTTGATCCATTTTTCCTGTGAGTACTCTGTCTTGGCTTTAAATGTTGTACTGTTCTCTATTAACTGTTCTATAATTGCCTACAATGTATACATTAATATGTGTGTACAGTCTGTACTGTTTTATTCTTTGTTTATCAAGACATTGGTATTGTGTTGATAAATCTATTCAACAAAAAGGTGTTAGGTTCAAACCTTCATGTCTCCTAAAGGTAATCCACTTTAGCACTAACACTTCTGTATTGGAGAAGCATCTTAGTCTAAATTTTCAGGTGCCCTGAGATTATTTTTCTCTGTGGAAAAGATTACTAGAAATCTTAGTTTTGATTTTGGCATCCTCAATTTGATACCTCTTTGTATTATGCTGGGCCATTCATATTCTAGTTATTTGGTTTTTTCAACTTTTGACCATGAGCATCTCTGATGAGACTTATTAATAGACAATAAATAGTCAAACACAATTTTATATTTCTAGCCTGGAATTTGTGGCAATTTTATTTTTGTTTAGAAAAAGAGTTTCTGAATAATCAACTCAAAAGGTATAGGTAAAGGGAGAATACTATATTGCCAAAATTAACAAACTTAACTCAGATAAGAGGTTTAAAGATACCTTGAAGACTAAAAACTTTATACATATTTCTTTAAGATATTCCAAAACAAATTTATAAGAAATAAACCAAATAATTTGTTACCTCCCCTTCCATTCCTGTTTGTTTCATCTTCTCGATATCATCACGTGACAGTTTCTGATTGGAATCCAAGTCCTGTAATCCTCTGTTGTCTTTACCTTGTATTGTACCTATAAATAAAGCCAATGTATAAACAGGAGGCTCCCAGGAGCCTGAATCGCTCACCTGGTCCTTAAGCCATAAGTATTGTACCAATAAATATAGCCAATATATAAACAGGAGGCTCCCAGGAGCCTGAATCCCTCACCTCGTCCTTAAGCCATAAGTATTGTACCTATAAATAAAGCCAACATATAAACAGGAGGCTCCCAGGAGCCTAAATCGCTTATCTGGTCCTTAAGCCATAAGTATTGTAACTATAAATAAAGTCAAAGAATAAAAACTGATATTATATAAAGGTATCAAATAACTGACTAATGATAATAATTAATATACCAATTACTGTCAAACAAATAAGAAGACAACGAGAGAACACACCAAAGACAACAAAGTTTTGAAATTAATGTTGGAATTATTTTCTGTTATAAATACTGTGACTCAATTATCAATTTTTGGGGTGTTTTTTTGTGTTTCAGTTTTTGTTTTTTTGTTTGTAAAAATTATCATGAAAATTATAGCAGCAAAACAGCCCTCTAACATTAAAACGTGAAATATTAATGTTATCACAAAAATAAGTTGGTTTACAGTATATATGCATAACTATAACTTCTTACACTGAAACTCTTCATCTAATTCACTTTTGTCGACCTTGACCATTTCTCCATTGGTGACCCTGAATGTAGTTCCATAGGAATGACCTATGACCCCATCCAATGTGAACTTGGTTTTATCTAACCAGACAGACCTACAATGAGATTAATAAACATGGAAATCTTTGCAGAGTGATATTCTTGTGCTTTTGTTTTTATGTTAAAAAATTCTCAAAAGAATTAAACTCACTTTTATCCAATGATTCAGCTAATATTGAAAACCTATTAATCATTTTCTGGCGAGTATTACCTTGTACTGTAGATTCGTTTATTTTTGTGCTGCATAATCAATTAAAAAAATAAAATAAAAACAAAAAGCATTTTATTGGATTTTTACAACTCCACATGTTGCTTGTTGTAACCAATGTAAAATTAAGGATGTTCGAGGGTGACTTTGAAAGTGATGAGGTTTTGAAATTAAGGACTTAAATCATAAGGGAATACTTAAAAATACAAAATAAGCTAAAAACAAGAGGCTCCCAGGAGCCTGAATCGCTCACCTGGTCTTGATGTTGACCCTATACTTTTGTAGAGCTAAATGAGCTGAACATTTAAGCAAGCAACAGCTTTTCTCTACCTGCAATAGTTTTCATTCTATAGGCCAAAAACACCATTTTTCACCTATAAGGGGCCATAACCCCTATAAGGAGTCATCTGACAACTTTGACCCTATGGAGACTTTTGTAGAGCTATATGAGCTGAACATTTAAGCAAGCAACAACTAATCTCTATCTGCAATAGTTTTCATTCTGTAGGCCAAAAACATTAAAAATCGTTTTTTTCAAGGGCCGTAACCCCTATAAGGGGTCATCTGACAACTTCGACAATGGAGAATTTTGTACAGCTAAATGAGCTGAACATTTAAGCAAGCAACAGCTAATCTCTATCTGCAATAGTTTTCATTCTGTAGGCCAAAAACATGAAAAATCAAATCGCTATTTTTCATGGACTGTAACCCCTATAAGGGTTCATCTGACAACTTGGACCCTATGGAGAATTTTGTAGAGCTAAATGAGCTGAACATTTAAGCAAGCAACAGCTAATCTCTATGTGCAATAGTTTCCATTCTGTAGGACAAAAACATGAAAAAACGCTATTTTTCAAGGGCCGTAACCCCTATAAGGGGTCATCTGACAACTTCGACCCTATGGAGACTTTCGTAGAGCTAAATGAGCTTAACATTTAAGCAAGCAACAGCTAATCTATATCTGCAATAGTTTTCATTCTGTAGGCCAAAAACATGAAAAGTGGCTATTTTTCACCTTTAAGGGGCCGTAACCCCTATAAGGGGTCATCTGACAACTTCGACCCTATGGAGACTTTCGTAGAGCTAAATGAGCTAAACATTTAAGCAAGCAACAGCTAATCTCTATCTGCAATAGTTTTCATTCTGTAGGCCAAAAACATGAAAAAATGCTATTTTTCACCTTTAAGGGGCCGTAACCCCTATAAGGGGTCATCTGACAACTTTGACCAAATGGAGACTTTTGTAGAGCTTTTGATGCTGAATCAGTAGCGTGGCCTCAGATTTCCTCTATCTCTTATACTTTTTGATTTATAAGCCAAAAACAGTAGTCTGACCCCCCTAGTCTATTTTTAGCAACGGCGGCCATGTTTTTTATCAAAGCATTTCAAAATGAGGATCGTTTGTTGCCAACATGTCATATATCATTCCTGCCAAGTTTCTGTTAAATTGGTTCAGTGGTTTCAGAGGAGAAGATTTTTGAAATTGTTAACGGACGACAGACGACGACAGACGACGACGGACGACGACGGACGCATAGTGATGGCATAAGCTCACATGGCCTTTGGCCAGGTGAGCTAAAAAATTAGGTAATTACCGTGCTTGTTTTAAAGATAATAAGAGTTCATAATTTAGCGGGAAAAGGTTTTCTCTGGTTTTTTTTCCTAGCTTTATCATTACCATAGTGTAGCTGTTTAAACCTATGAAAAAGTGATGATAATTTGAAATGAATTTGTAAAACTGACATTTATGATGTAATGAAGACCTTACACAAAATAAAAATATGGGTTACCATGCAAAAATGTTTGCCTTAAAAAAACAAGGATTCCGAAAAAATGTCAAAAATCTCAAAAGCTGACCCTCCAGCATCCTTAACATTTCTACATCTCATTTCCTTTTTTTTCTTAAAGTTTTTATGTCTCAAATTTTCTCTTGTTGAATTTAACTTTAATGGATTTGATTTTTACCATGTTTTATTTTTGTGCTTTGTTCCAAATAAGCTTTAGTTTAACCCTGCCACATTTTATATGTGCCTGTTCTACATGTTCTAAGAAAGGAATCATTGTCAAAGATTATCTGGTTGTCCTTGTCTTCTTTGTGTTAACAGTTCTGATATGTACGAAAATGGGTCTTTGGTTCATAATTTTAGAATTGGTATTGAATCTATAGCTATGTATCATTCTTTCAATCTAAGACCATTCAATCTAAGACCAATACATGACAGCCAGCAGCCTGACTATCAGTCCACTTGCTCCCCTTTTATTGATATGTCGTGACATATCAATAAAATGGGAGCAAGTGGGAGGTCTAATTTTAATTAGATCGATTAACAATGATTAAAGGCTGCTGGCTGTCACCCATTGCAGATTTTTAAAATTGCTGCTTGTTTAAATAATTTGTAGGTTGTCTCGCATACACCTATTCATCATCTTATAATCATCGTAATTTCATAACAGAAAACAAAGAAATCTGAATCGATACCCCATTAATAATAATAAAACCAATTTCTTCATGTGGAATTAAGCAAAAATATCCCCACATGAAAATTTCCACATTTCTAGCATACTGAGCAACGTATAGAGGAAATTTTTCATTGAGAAACCAGAACCTGGTGACCAGTTGTGTAGTCAGACCGTAGGATCAGGATCAGGATCAATATTAATGATATAGCAAACTATATTATCAAATAATAGGCAAAACCTTTATCTAATTTAACCTATAAAAATATTAAAATGACCACTTAGAATTGTTATTTGTTAGGTTAAGCTTCTGGAAAAGGTTGTAAATTCTGAAAACAAAACAAATCATATCCCTTCCAACTCAAAATACATTTTTAAGGTACAGGACTCTTGTAAGGGAAAAATAGATTTACCTTTTCTTTTTAATCTGAAAAACTTGGCAACTTTTTCCCTTTTTAAGTAAAACTTGGTCATTTTCAGCAAGAAGTTTTGGTTCAATCTTTGCACATGCCATTGTGAAAGTGAAAATACATTAACTCTGGATCGGTAAGCAGCTTTACTCCTATCATTAAAGAATGTTTCATAAAACGCAAAGAAGACAATGTTTATCTAATCTATTTTTAGGCACTATAAACAAATACACGTGGTCTACTTTCACTTTGATTATAATTGTTTTACTTTTGAACTGGAGAACTTTAAGGGGATATGTTACTTTGGTCGACCATCTTACTTTTCAAAACAAATTAGCATAATTAATGGTAATACCATGACACATTGAAATATTCATTTGAAATAGGGGGTCATGGGACGATTTTTCAAGTTATTCCACTTTGAAATGATCGTTTTTGGCGGGAAATTTGTATTGAAGTAATGGGAAAATATCAGATATTTTCAAAATTTTTGTTATTTTCCATTATTTAAAACAAATTTTTTCATTACATTTCAACCAAAAACTAATGCAAGACGGTCCAAATCTTTCTCTAAACATCGATATATATTTTGTCATAGATCATGGACGATCTTTTTTCAAGAATTTACATCAAAGATAAAAGCGTTAAAATTCAACGCTGTTCAAGTAAAATTGACGTTGCGTTTCAAATCGAAAATGGACGTTTTTCTGTTTCACAGGTAAATTTTATCGATAACGTCGTTTTTAACGCAACGTATCCCCTTAAACAACATTCTGAATAGATTAATAGAGCAAATGAATAAATAAAAATATGCATCCAACAAGCTCTTCTAGATAACATCATTTGTGAAGGAGTTGCAAGGGACACCTCATCATGGTGTTTCTCTGAAAATTACTCATGCAAACAGCAAACCACTGACTGATGTTTTTTTTCAGTCGTGACTTTAGGCTATAAAGCCTCTGCAGTGACTGTTTTTGACTCCCTATGTGTCATGGGTTGTCCAGCTCATGACACACTATCGTCAGTGTTAGCTGCTAAGTGTATCCTTTGTTGTCTCTTGTTAAATTGCCCGTCTTTCACCATGGGGAGGTACTGGTCTGAATTCTGGAAGACAAACAGCAAACCCTTTCATAGCTGAACCCATTTCCTTTACCTTTTGCTTTGTTTTAATTTTATATTTTCTGGCTTTTTGTATAAATCTTAGCCATTGCATTATTTTTTTTAAGTGTGTCTATGAATGTGTGTGACAATTTTGTTGTCTTTTAAAATGTATGCATGATTTTGTTTTTATTTCTTTTTTGTCTTTGTTATGAAATTATCTGTCGGTTAAAGAGCTCTACAGTGCTCATCTTTATTTTATTTGTATATACCTTAATTACTTATTCAAAGTCAAAGTAAGGAGTCCAATATGTTTTATCTGTTTTTACCTGCATTACCATCACCAGTGTACAACACTCAAGTTTGATTTGGAAGAAGAAGAATATACTAAAAATACATAAAGTTTAAAGCATTACTATTACATGTATCTCAACTTTTTGCTGAAACCTTTCTAGTCTTCGTACATCTACAAATCAGTGAAGAAAGAAAAAACCTCTTGGTACTGATGGGGGAAAAAAAGCTTAAAAAATAATCAGCATGGGATTAAATGAATTAAACAACTAGTATAATCTTTTACATGTTTTTAGTCTTTTTTTTTTAGTAAAAATATTGATAATTTGATATTTTCTTCCAAATGATAAATGCTTTTTTGCATCACGTCTATCAACTGTATAGGTTTAGTATGTCATTACATGTTATATTGTGTAAGATTAAAAAAAACCAAATTGTTTAATTTTTTTTACACTTACGTGAATATATGCTTCTCAGCTAGTTGTGAATGTTCTTAAGAGAGTACCTGCATATTTCTTCATTCTTCTTGTCCTATCTGGTTTAATAAATTCTTTTATCAATCTGACCTTAACTGTGTTTTTTGTTGTTGTTGTTTTGTTCAGATTATCAATAAATTATTTGTGTCAGATTTAGAATCAATATATTTGAATTTTTTAGCATCAGTTGATAGTATACAGTTATTGAATGTGTAGCAAGGCAATGGATCAGAATATTTTTCTCGAGGTATCCAGATCTTGTCTTTTTGTTTCAAATTTTGATTTGAACTTTTATCAATATGTGTTACCGGTATTTTGTGCTTTGTTAAAATATTACCAATAGTGGGAAGGTTGGGCCCACAAAACTGGTTTCAAATCCTCAACACTTTATATGTGCAACTGTGTAGTTTCAAGAATGGGTCTTTCTTTTGGTAATTCTAAGATTGGTTTTGAATTATTCGCATTATGCTTTCATCAGATACCAGTTACAAAACAGCAAGCAACAACAACTGGCCCATCTTCAAGGCTGCAAGCTATTTCTTACTCAAAATTTTTAAAATTGTCATTTACATTTGTATCACATCTAATATCATTATTTGACAAACAATTCCATATGTTGATGTAATGGCATACAAATCTGATAATATGAATAATAACACATGAAAATTTTAATTTTATAATCCATAATAGAAATAATGACATTAACAAAAAAATTATACTTACAACAATTAGTAAGTACTGATAAAAATAGTTACCAGCAAATCAAATACTTAAAAAAAGTTTTTATGTTTATAACAGAAAAGTTCTGTTTATGAACAGGTTTACAGAAAAATTGTTTATATCACAGACTCTGTTCAGGTTTACCAGAAAAGAAAGTTTTTAATTGTTCATAATGTTTTATTTCATCCTCAGACAATGATGGAGTGATGGTAGATAAAGATTGTAGAAAATCTTCCTCCGATACAACTATGTTCTCTTGGTCAGTTGTCTCCCCTGAAAAATAAACGAGGAAGCTATAACATACTCATTCTAAAAGCCATCAAATTATTAATTTCTTTTGATACAAAATAGCCAGGTTGCTAACTATACATATACCTTAAATGTCAAAATCACATAGCAAAACTGCAGTATTGCTGAAACACTGATTATAGAAGATAATGAGTATTATAAGTGTATATGTCACAATGTGAACAATAATTTTAAAAATCTGCAATGGAAAACTGCCAGCAGACTTCAATATGACTGGTGGTTGCTGCTTGCTCATTCACATTTCTGATTTTTTTCAAGATTCAATTTTTTTCTTTATTAAGTATACACAGATTTGTGAACAAATATCTCAGAAATATTTTGTTTTTGTCCAAAAAAAAACTCTGTTGTGGATTTTTAAACTGCTTCTGATTCATGTAAGCTGTGCTGCATATACATATTCCACATCTCATTATCTTTCATTACTACGCAAGACAATGTGATGGACTATCTTAAGCATAGATTTATATTTACCTGTTTCCAACAAATGAATTTTTCTCTTGAGAGCATTAAGCATGGCATCAGAACACAGAGCATAGAAATCAGCCCCTGTTAAATTACTAGGACATTTCTCTACAATCCTTCTTAAATCTAAGGTCTTCTCCATGTTAAACCTGAAATAAAGGTATTGTTATTAAAAATAATATTAAATGAATTTTTTGTATAGAACTTGAAGTCAAAACTTCTTTTGTTATATTTTCCTTACTTTCTAATTTGCTGTAGCAGGCAGGAACTTCTTAATCTTCCAGAGCACTTAAGTTCACTTTTGTTATGACATGAGTTCACGTTGTTGATTTCTGTTTGGTTGATTTTGTGTTTTATGTTTTCTTATGCTGTTCTTGTTTACCGGTTTTGTCGTTGCCCTTTCAGACTTTTGAAACTCGAATGACCCATTGGTGCCTCTTTGCTTCTTGTTAATAATTTTGTTGCTCCCAGCCATATTGAATGTGAAGCAGACAAAGAGATTCAAGTGTATGACACATACAATCCTGTTGCACTCAAGACTACAATTCTTAGTGCATTTTCATAAACCTCATATACATAATTTCGTTCCGTCAATACTCGTTCAAAATTCGGTTTCAGGATGGTTATGCCCCTTTAATGATAACAAGTGTGGCCACTAAAAGTATGTCTCGCCTGCCGGCACCATCACTAAAATCAACTACCTAAGCTTTCATTTCTTGATATAAACACAAAAAGTGTCAGTATACCTAATAACAGATGCCTAGTTATTATACTATTCAAGCAATCCATTGTCCACACAAGTATTACAAAAAGTTTTCTGTCTGAAAAAAGACCTAAGTTCACAGAGTCACTGGAGCGTAAAAATTGGGTCATGGTCACATGGCATGGTGACACTTGCTTTGTCCATAACCGCAACTGTCTGTTTACCCAATATAAGATGCCTAGCTATTATAACTTTCCAGCAATTCATCTTCCATAAAAGTCTTACAAAAAAGTTTTTCCGCCTGAAAAAGACCTAAGTTCACAGAGTCACTGGAGCGTGAAAATGGGGTCAGGGTCACACGGCATGGTGACAGTTGCATGGACCATAACCTAAACTGTCTGTATACGAAATATCAGATGCCTAGCTATTATACTTTTCAAGCAATTCATCGTCCACAAAAGTCTTACAAAAAAGTTTACGGCCTGAAAAAAGACCTAAGTTCACAGAGTCACTGGAGCGTGAAAATGGGGTCAGGGTCAAACGGCATGGTGACAGTTGGGTAGACCATAACCTGAACTGTCTGTATACCAAATATCAGATGCCTAGCTATTATACTTTTCAAGCAATTCATCGTCCACAAAAGTCTTACAAAAAAGTTTACGGCCTGAAAAAAGACCTAAGTTCACAGAGTCACTGGAGCGTGAAAATGGGGTCAGGGTCAAACGGCATGGTGACAGTTGGGTAGACCATAACCTGAACTGTCTGTATACCAAATATCAGATGCCTAGCTATTATACTTTTCAAGCAATTCATCGTCCACAAAAGTCTTACAAAAAAGTTTACGGCCTGAAAAAAGACCTAAGTTCACAGAGTCACTGGAGCGTGAAAATGGGGTCAGGGTCAAACGGCATGGTGACAGTTGCGTAGACCATAACCTGAACTGTCTGTATACCAAATATCAGATGCCTAGCTATTATACTTTTCAAGCAATTCATCGTCCACAAAAGTCTTACAAAAAAGTTTACGGCCTGAAAAAAAACCTAAGTTCACAGAGTCACTGGAGCGTGAAAATGGGGTCAGGGTCAAACGGCATGGTGACAGTTGCGTAGACCATAACCTGAACTGTCTGTATACCAAATATCAGATGCCTAGCTATTATACTTTTCAAGCAATTCATCGTCCACAAAAGTCTTACAAAAAAGTTTACGACGCCGCCGCCGCCGCCGGAAAGTAATACCTATGTCTCGCCTTCCGCGACTATTCGTCGCAGGCGAGACAAAAATCAAGTTCCTAGCTTAACTTAACAAAATAGAATGATAATGGTTACACAGTGCAAATCTTTTACATTCAAGAAATATTAGTATAAGGGATGTAGAAACTTACTTCCTGGTCAAAGCTTGGATAATGTTAAGTTTAGATTCAGGATCCTGACTGACACCAAGGTATAACAGCTTGTCAAATCTGTCAAAGAAAATAACTGCAGAGTTATTGCTGGTTAAATAATAACTAGACCATATATATCATTTTTTATACTTTATTTGAATTTCTTATGATTACCTAGGCATTGCTTTTAAATCATTATATTCTCAGCATACTGTTAAGTCATTTACTTTTATAGAAGTCAATTTTCATAGGTTTTCTCCAAATGATAATTCCTTAGATTTTTAATTCCTTGCTTTGAACAAATTGCTTGTCAGAAGCAATCTATAGAGTTGACACTTTGTTAGAGGCTTGTTTCCATCTTTGACTATCACCAACAAAAACTAAGAACAAAAGGCTCCCAGGAGCCTGAATCGCTCACCTGGTCTTGATGTCAACCCTATGAAGACTTTTTTATAGCTAAATGGGCTAAATGTTTAAGCAATAAAAAGCTTTTCTCTATCTGCAATAGTTTTCATTCCAAAGCAAAAAACACAAGGGCCATAACCCCTTAAAGGGGTCATCTGACAATTTCGACCCTAAGAAGATTTTTGTAGAGCTAATGAAGCTGAACTTTTAAGCAAGCAACAGCTTTTCTCTATCTACAATAGTTTTCTTTCAATAGGCCAAAAACACTATTTTTCGCCTTTAAGGGGCTGTAACCCCTATAAGGGGTCATCTGACAACTTCAACCCTATGAAGACTTTTGTTGAGCTAAATGAGCTGAACATTTCAGCAAGCAACAGCTTTTCTCTATCTGCAATAGTTTTCATCCTATAGGCCAAAAACACTATTTTTTGCCTTTAAGGGGCTGTAACCACTATAAGGGGTCATTTGACAACTTCAACCCTATGAAGACTTTTGTAGAGCTAATTGAGCTGAACATTTAAGCAAGCAACAACTTTTCTCTATCTGCAATAGTTTTCATCCTATCGGCTAAAAACACTATTTTTTGCCTTTAAGGGGCCGTAACCCCTATAAGGGGTCATCTGACAACTTCGACCCTATGGAGACTTGTGTAGAGCTTAACGAGCTGAACATTTAAGCAAGCAACAGTTTTTCTTTATCTGCAATAGTTTTATTTCTGTAGGCCAAAAACATGAAAAAACGCTATTTTTCACCTTTAAGGGACTGTAACCCCTATAAGGGGTCATCTGACAACTTGGACCCAATAGAGACTTGTGTAGAGCTAAATGAGCTGAACATTTAAGCAAGCAACAGTTTTCCTCTATCTGCAATAGTTTTCATTCTACAGGCCAAAAACTCTATTTTTTGCCTTTATAGGGCCATAACCCCTATAAAGGGTCATTTGACAACTTCGACCCTATGGAGACTTTTGTAGAGCTAAATAAGCTGAACATTTAAGCAGGCAACAACTTTTCTCTATCTGCAATAGTTTTCATACTATAGGGCAAAAACATGAAAAAACGCTATTTTTCATCTTAAGGGGCTGTAACCCCTATAAGGGGTCATCTGACAACTTGGACCATATGAAGACTCTTGTAGAACTTTTGATGCTGAAGCAGTAGGGTGGCATCAGATTTCATCTATCTCTTATACTTTTTGATTTACAAGCCAAAAACAGTAGTCTGACCCCCCTGGTCTATTTTTAGCAACCATGGACATGTTTTTCGACGAATCAAAAATCCCCACAACAGTTCTGTGGGGGATACCCTAAAGTACCACCAGACCAAATTTGGTTTGAATCTGTGCAGCCGTTTCAGAGGAGAAGAAGTTTGAAGAAAAGTTAACGACGATGACGGACGACGATGACGACGGACGCCAAGTGATGGCAATAGCTCACATGGCCTTTGGACAGGTGAGCTAAAAATGTAACCCAAGAAATAAAAGTGAAACCACAGTTCTTTTAATAAGACAATAAGAAGGCTATAATTTTTTAAGCTGTTCTTTCATTTTTTATTTGTGTCTCTATTGACACTGCATTCACATGCTAATTGTTAAGTAGTTGCTTCATGTTTTGTAATATATTGGTTTATCTCCCTGATGCAATCTTGTAGATCAGGTCTCTTAGTAGCTTTAAAAACAAAGACTTCTATATACACTATCAATAAGTGTTTACCTTCCAGGTCTCAGTAAAGCAGGATCCAGTAGATCTGGTCTGTTAGTGGCTCCAATCACAAAGACATCACTAGACTTGTGTAGACCGTCTAACTCAGCTAACAACTGGGAGACAACTCTGTCCATGACCCCTCCTGAATCCCCACTCTTACCCCTGTTTGGGGCCAAAGAGTCCAGCTCATCAAAGAATATCACACAAGGTGTGGCACTTCTTGCCCTTTCAAAAACTGTTAAATAAGAGCAAAGATTATGCTATTTTTTAAAGTTGAATTTGTGTTTGCGTTTCTTTAATAACATTAAATAAATGATTCTGCAATTAACAGTAATTTATTTAAGCTTGTAGGTAGTAGCTTTTGTTTTATTGTTGTCCTTTTATTTGTCATGTTATTCCATACAATCAAACAATGAGTTTTCATCTAAATTTCAGAATACCATATTCCAAGATAAACCACAGTGATAACAAACTTTAGATTTGATAGGAGTAAATCAGTTACTAATGAAGCATTGGAATCTCAAAGTTCACAAAATCAAAGACAAACAAAGAGACACCAAAGTATACCCTCAAGTCCAAAGATCACTGTCAAACAAGGAAATGTGTCAAGATGACACTGATGCCCGGCTGGCAAATAAAATAAAACTGTTATTTTTACAAAATTTGCTAAGTCCAAGGGTCGTAATTTAGGTCAAAATCAGTGGACCGGAACAAAACTCAAACTCGACCTGTATCTCATCATGGTAGACTCACATACCAAAAATCTTTGGAATATATGCAAGGATGTAGAAAAAAAGTGCGGAAAACTGTTATTTTTACAAAATTTGCTAAGTCCAAGGGCTGTTATTTAGGTCAAAATCAGTGGACCGGAATGAAACTCAAACTTGACCTGTATCTCATCATGGTAGACTCACATACCAAAAATCTTTTGAATATATGCAAGGATGTAGAAAAAAAGTGCGGAAACTAAAGTGTGACTGCAAAGGACGGACGAACGGACCGAAAAACTATATGCCCTCCAACAAAGTTAGGGGGGGGAAGGGATAAAAATTTCTTGGTTGATATAAAGGCATATTGAGGTTGCAGGTTGTCTTCAATAAATTTCAAGGTAGGTCATCAGTCTTCAGGTCACAGGTCAATTGTTTTACCTGCAGGAGCCTTAAAATTTTAAACATTACAGTTTGTCATACTAAACCCCCCTACCAAATTTCAAATCATTCTCATGTATGAATTCTGAGAAAAAAAAGCTTAATGGAAATTTTCAAATTGGCCTAATTCCAATCAGAAAGAAGAAGTCTGGCAATTCTGAAATGACTTAGGGTGTACAGTTTGTCATACTGAAACCCCCTACCAAATTTAAAATCATTATCATGTTCAGTTTCTGAGAGAAAAACTTGACAGAAATTTTCAGGTAAATTTAAAGTTGCAGGATGTTTTTGATAATAGTGTAGTCTTAAAATAGCAATGTTACCTTCTCTTATGTTTTGTTCACTTTGACCAACATACATATTTATCAATTCTGGGCCCTTGACACTGTAAACATAAAAGAATTCAATAAATATCCTTTTCTATAACATCTATATATAGCACCTTTTCTAAGACAAACCCACATAATTTGAACTATTATTTTTTAACAAGACAAATATATTTTTTAAAATGAATGGCATTACTGATATAGAAAGAAATATATTCTTACTAAGCATAGATCACTAATGAAATTATATAATTTGATCGTTGTATAGAGTGTCTAAAAACTGATTTCCAGTAACGGAAATTTTGGGACATTTTGTACTGCAATGTGTTGCATGGGGTGTAATGAAGTTTAAGAGAAAGGAAAATTAACAGCTTACCTGAGGAAATTCAGAGAGCATTCTGTTGCCACTGCTTTAGCCAGAAGTGTCTTCCCTGTACCTGGGGGTCCATATAACAACACGCCTATAAATAGAATATAGATATTAAGGTACTTTTTGACTTCTCACTTAATTTATAGAGACTTAAGTTAGATCAACAGACCTATAACTTCAAACAGACAGCTGATTCATACTTAGTATTCTAATATTTTGAGAATTTCAGGAAATCAAATCCCTTGATCTCTTGAGTTCTGTTTTCAGTTATTCGGGATATCATAACTAAAATGGCATCTAGTATCTAAGAGCAGACTTAAATGGGTGAAGAGAGAGCTATTGTTCTAGCAAACAAGGGCTGAATCAGCATATCTGATCCCCTGAGTCCTGCTGCCAGCAATTCTAGATATTAAAATGGTTACCGAATGGTATCTAGCAGGGTTTCCTCTGGGGGTATTTTTCTTTGGGCCATCCCTTGGGCCAAATGCATATTTTTTGGGCCAACATAAATGACATTGGGCCAATATTTTTTTTTTGCGTTTTGGCCGGAAATCATTATCAATATTATATTTTCAGTACCAAGGAAAGCACACAGATTACTATTATTTACTATTATTATTTTCAATAAACATTTGTTGAATTGATCATAGTTAATCATATTAAGATTTAACAAACTGTCATAATGTTTTTTTTAATGTACTACAGATCTTTCTAGAATTTTTTGTTTTTGTTATAATGGGCAAAATATAATATAACAAAAAAAAACTTGTTTTAACAAAATAAATCAATCATTGGAACTCCACTAAACCACAGTACTCCGCTGTTATGGAGGTGCTCCCATCAAAAGGAGGGTATTACAGAGGAGACAGAGATCGTAAATATGTAAACAAAGTTCTTTCATCTGATCTCAATTTGATGCATGAAAAAGGATGTGTTTGGATTACAGGATGTTCTTTATAAAATAATTTCATGAAGGTGAATCCTTTCATCTATGTTTTCTTCCAGTTTTTCTGATATTTACACAAGAATATTTATCATTTGGTCAACATGGTCAGAGCACTAAATTGCCATTTAAATCAGCTGATATAAAAATAAACTTACTCCTGATTGGTCAATTATATTGCATTCATGATTGATTTCTATCAATTAATCCAAATCAATCAGGGATGGTCAAGCACCTGTTATTTTGACCCCTTTACGCAATTGACAGTTAATTAACGGTGTTAGCTTGGGTCATAAATCAATATATAGGGCTTCATAGTGAAATTTGTTGTCAGTTTGAATGACACGAAAATAACATTTTTGATCAAATACGGAACCAACATTTTGGGCCACTTTGTTGGGCCAAAATCATATTTTTTGGGCCAGAATTGAAAAAATAGGGCCAATGGCCCAAGTGGCCCACGCCAGCGGAAACCCTGGTATCTAGTATCTCAGAGAGGGCAAGTTTAGAGCAAGGTGATACTATGGCCTGAGGGCAAGGACAACTAGATACCAGGGAGATGATAGCCATCTCCAAGGGCCCCGCTCCCATAAAAAATTGTGGACCGGCATTAAACTCAAACTTGATCTGTAACTCATCAAGGTAAACTCACATGCCAAAAATCAGTTCATTATCTATAAGCGTTTAGAAAAAAGTGCAGAAAACTGAAATTTTAATGAATTTTCAAGTTTCAAAGGGCCATAACTCCCATAAAAATCTGTGGACCTGCACGAAACTCAAACTTGATCTGTAACTCATCAAGGTAAACTCACATATCAAAAATCAGTTCATTATCTATAAGTGTTTAGAAAAAAAGTGCGGAAAACTGAAATTTTAATGAATTTTCAAAATTCAAAGGGCCATAACTCCCATAAAAATTTGTGGACCGGCACGAAACTCAAACTTGATCTGTAACTCATCAAGGTAAACTCACATGCCAAAAATCAGTTCATTATCTATAAGCATTTAGAAAAAAAGTCCGGAAAACTGAAATTCTAGTGAATTTTCAAAGTTCAAAGGGCCATAACTCCCATAAAAATTTGTGGACCAGCACGAAACTCAAACTTGATCTGTAACTCATCAAGGTAAACTCACATACCAAAAATCAGTTCATTATCTATAAGCGTTTAGAAAAAAAGTGCGGAAAACTGAAATTTTAATGAATTTTCAAAGTTTAAAGGGCCATAACTCCCATAAAAATTTGTGGACCGGCACGAAACTCAAACTTGAACTGTAACTCATCAAGGTAAACACACATACCAAAAATCAGTTCATTATCTATAAGCGTTTAGAAAAAAAGTCCGGAAAACTGAATTTGTTACGGACGGACGGACGTACGCACGGACGGACGGACAGACTGATTACTATAGGGCGTCTGCAACAAAGTTGCGGGGCCCTAATAAACTTACCTGAGCTTCCAAGCCTTTCAGCCAATAGTTCTTGGTACTGTAATGGAAAACGTATAGTATCTAGTATCTCAGGGGGGAGAGGTGAGCATTCAAGGATGGAAACAACTGACCTGATCTCCTAAGCCCTGCTGCCAGTAGTTCTGGGTATTGTAATGGTAAACATATAGTACCTAGTATCTCAGGGGGAGGAGTAAGGATACAAGGACAATAAACTGACCTGATCTCCTAAGTCCTGCAGCCAGAAGTTCTGGATATTGTAATGGTAACTGTATAGTATCTAGTATCTCAGCCTTGACATCCAGTAGTCCACCGACATCTCTCCACTTCACACTTGGAATCTTAAACAAATGAAAATGACATTAAAATCAGTCTAAATCTTACCATTAGAAAGATAATTTTATTGCTTATTAAAGGAGAATAAATAAACAGTGTAGGCTTTTTTTATTAAAGTGTCAGTGTTGTCCATTATTCTGTGTGTTGGTTATAACTCTGGGCATAAATCTCAAATATTAACTCCCCCTAAACCACTCAATGGATTTTATCAAACTTTCACACAATCTTTGTATCATTATGTTGATTTGATTGGGTTTGGGTAGCAAGAGGTATCTGTAAGTTTACATCTTTTTTTTTCTAGTTCAAGACAGAGAGATCTTGAAAGCTCTCAGCCAATAGTCTGATAATCAAATGAAATTTGTGAGACAATGCATACAATTTTGAGAATGATCATTGGTTACAGCAGCAAGATTTCTGTACACAACTGACCTTAGGAGCTCCTATTGTATCTGAGTGAGCAGCTTGGAGCTGATCTAAAGCCTTAACAAAGTCTTCCTGCTGAACAACCACACCAGCCATGGCTAAATCATTCTCTTCTTCCAAACTCAGTTTTCTGCCACCATTACTATTTATAAAATTGAACAAAAGTATTTTTTTTATTTATTGCAGTGAAAACATGATTTGACAATGATTATAACCTAACATATATAAAATTTATTGTTCATTGTAGATTGTTCAAGAAAACATGCATAATTGAAACAACTATTTCAGGGCTGTTCCAGCAAAACATACATGGGACCAGGGGAAGGCACTTTTTCTACAGGGGTACCACCCATAGAAGCAAATTATTAAACTTTTCTTATTTTCTTTGAACTAAATACAAGTTTCTAACACCCAACCATACCAGCAAATTAAATTGCCTTCCCCCCGTCCCATGTATGTTTTGCTGGAACAGCCCTCAAAATCTACAGCCTTAAATTTACATTTTAAAGTGATTTAATAAGTACAGGTGTGAGAAAACACATAGCTTTTCATATAACTCAATCCTTCAATAGCAATCTACATAACGTTTAACAGAATTTTACCAGTATTTTAATGCCTGAGTATAAGCCTCTCTCTTTGCATGGGACACTAGAGCAGTCATGTCTCCAAGAACGAATCCCTACAAAAAATAAACTAGAGCAGTCATGTCTCCAAGAACAAATCCCTACAAAAAATACAATAAAATCTTAAAAATTAAGAAAATGATAATGGTTTAAACACATCTGTTCATTTTTATACTCCATCACACAAAGTGGTGGTATTATGTGAATGATACATTATTTTTTTTGGTATCCATGCGTCTCCCCCAAATTGTTTCTGGATGATAACATTAAATCACTTCATGCCATGGGTTTAGAATAAAATTTTGAACATGTGTTAAGTGCATTAAATAAAGACAAAGTTTGATTTTAAGCAAAATAAAAACAAAGTTAAGAAAGGCTGCTTACAATAAATATTTCTTGGTAAGCATGGCGAGGTATCAAAAATGACTTATTAGATGCTGTTTTCTATTCCTAAAATGAAGGATACAGTATGATCCTGGAACAGTAATAAACTTACAGCAGTTCTTTGTGCTAAATATTGACCTGACAAATCGCCAGCATAACAAACACTCTGAAGTAAGCCATCTAACATCTCTGCTCGTTCACTCTCATCAGGGGACTGAAAATAACATACAGATGTGTCAAATCAAAACAAGGGGTTGCACTAAGTCGTGCTAAGCATATGCCCACTTGACCATTCAGAAAACAGGACATAGATGTCTGACTGACCTGGAAAAGGGATGCACAGTTCAACTCATCATGCTAAAGCTGTATCCCAAATTAGAAATTAATCCCTTCATTAGAAGCTGAGAAAACTGTTACGAAAATTTTCCATTTTTGACCCTTAAAATAGTCTAAGTCGGCTCAGAAAACAGGAAGTAGATCTTTGACTGACCTGGAAAGTAGAGAAAATGTAAATCCCATCATGCTTAAGCTGTCTACCAAATTTGAAATCAATCCCTTCAATAGAAGCCGAGATTTTGTACAGGACGGACAGACAAGGTGATTGCAATATAGCCCCCTCTCTTATGAGTGGGGGTATAATTATTGCATATCACTTAAGGACTAAACAAAATAGATAATTCATTTTTAAGAGTATATCATTTGATGAGCTGTTTAACATCTGCTCAAGATATATCTCTCTGGAAAACTATAATCATTCTGGAAATGTAAATTTATGCGCAAGACTTCAGTGAGTGAGTAAATGTGTGTGTTGGGTTTACATGCCCTTTTTGACACACATTGGCCATATACAGCAGTCAGTTTTAATGGTGCAGAAAACCAGAGTACCCAAAGGAAACCACGGACTTTGGGCAGGAAACTGATAAACCTTATCACATACAGATGGGGAAGTCCCTTTTTCTTGTAAATTACAAACAAGACTCGAACACCATCTAAGAGGTGACCGGCTAGTGATTACAAAACTTCAACGTAATAGTTTTAAATGCATAAATGTAAAGCTAATGAGTTTGACCATCTGTTATCTTTATAAATTCTGATCTGTAGAAATTGTGAAAAAATATTTTCTGAGCATTTACCTCAATCTGCAGCTGATGGAGGAATGTTTCATGGACATCTGCTGCCAAACGATTGGCTGATGAGGTTGTTCCTATGACAACCACAGGAAATTCACATTGTTTGGGTAAGTCCTGCATTAAAGTACGAAATGTGTTTGCTACTCTTGGATCTGCAAAAGAAATTCTTTACCATAATGGAATGTTAAATAAGTTTATATGACACAACAACCATCATAATGTGTTTTGTTACTTTGTAAAATAATATGTTAACCAGAAACACATGCATCTTGAAAATACTCCATTAGTCAAATATCTCACTAATTAGTGGAAAAACATTCCTTATTGAGCTTTCTTAGGACTCTTTATATCACTTTTTATACATAACACAATTATATTACTTCTAATGTATAACACAACAACCATCATCTTTAAAGTTTATGTGTTTTAGATAAATAATGTATTCAAAAGGAAAACATACATTGTTGAAAAGATTATACCCAAATCAATCTACATGTTTATATGTGATATATTTGTACACAATTGTTGTTTTCAAGTATTTAAAAACTGGAATATATAATGTATTCCACCAGAAACTCAGTACAATGCATACCTTCAGTGTTCCTCTCTTTATCTTTAGCTAGAGCATGGATACTGTGTAACAGTAAGATACAAGGGGAAAATGTTGTAGCTGAAACAGAAAACACCAAGAATGTATCAAAAAGACATAATGCCCCATCTGGCAACATTTGGGACAGCTGGACAAAAGGACGGACAGACAAATGAATGGTTGAAAGTACCTTAACACTAAATGCCCCCTATTTTCATAGATAGGGCATATAAATAAAGTCTAGACCATGGATACTGTGTAACAAAAGTAAACATGGAGAATAGGTTGTAGCTGAAAAATAGTTAAATAATAACATGTCTAGAACAGTTTCAATATTAATTTTTAAAAAGTAACCAATTCACTCAAAAAAATCTTCATATCAGTAATGTAAGAAAACATGGTTATTTTACTGAGTAGTTATCTAACAAGAAAAAAAAACTTCTAAAACATTTCTATTTCCTATGTATCAAAATTTATTGTCTGGAACTTTGTTGCATTTTTTATTTCAAGGATATCAATATTAAAGGTACTAATGTAGTGTTCATCCGGGAAATGTTCACACAAAAAGTTTAAAAGACCACTTGATTGACAGTTTTTAGTTTTATACCTGCTGAGATGTGATTTCTGAGTCTGGACTCGGTGGCACCTGATGCCTCTCCATATATCATGTGGCAATTAACCTGTGGAGTGCAAAAGTCTAGAATTTCATATATTTTTTAAATACAGAGCAGCATTTTTTATCTTTATATGACAATAGCATGCAATAAAATTTATATTAAATTAAAAAAACTTACTTAACCTTAAATATACTTACTTTAGTTAGGTTTGAAAATATATTCTATGAAGAGCATAAATTTGAGAATTGTTTTAGTTTGAAAAGAATTATTTAAAGGAGTATGAATGACCATCACTTATTTATGATGCAGCAATTTTATATACCAAAAAACTTTCAACTGAATAGCTGCTGTACAAAATGAGCCTCTTTAAGTACAATGTGCCTAAAACTTCATTAAATACCTTTGACCTTTAATCTCATCAAATGATACCAAAAAGATATGCAGATGTAGCCAGTTGGTATACATGAAGATTAATCCTCTTGGCTACAATAGTAGCCAGGGTGGCTACAGTAGTAGCCAGGGTTGTTTTGCCACATCCAGATGACCCTGGGGCTACCTTACCTTATAGATATGTTGATGAAGTCAGTCATCTAGGGTAAAGCCAGTGTAGTGCCACACCCATGTATACCTTTCCTTATAGATACCATATTAGATGAAGCCTCCTGGCTATAGAAGGGGCCAGGGTTGTTTTGCCGCACATGGATGGCCCTGGGGATACCTATTCTTATAGATATGTAGATAAAGCCAGTTAGATACAGTAGAGGCCAGTGGGGTTTCGTCACCCCCAGATGATTGTAAGTTTACCTTACCTTAAAGATATGTAAATAAACCTTCTTGGCTATGGTAGTGGCCAGAGTTGTTTTGCAACACCCAGATGACCCTACCTTACCTTATAGATATGTAGATGAAGTCGTTTTGCCACAGTGGTAGCCAGCGTGGTTTTGCCAATTCCAGATGATCCTGTCAGCAGAATAGTGGGTAAAACCTCTCTGTAGTTTGTCTTGTCAATCCTAAAATTCAGGTTTCAATATTTAAACTAAGATTTACAGTGCATAAAGATGTGGATACTAGTCAATCCATCAAGTGTTGTTAAATTGTCTCGATGGCAACTGTTAATATTGAAGGCTGCTTGCTGATTTTCATTGTCTATTTTTGAAGTGCATTTGATATATGGACAATGTGGATGTTGGTCATATTTATTGTTATGTAAAGATATTGTTATACAAAGATATATATACTCTATGAACTGTGGATTCATTATGTGGAGATCAATTTTTGTGGTTTACTTATAAAAACCAAACCAAACATTCCCTTGGATTTTTTATTTTGTTGTATGTACTTGTATTTAATTTTGTTGGATTTTATTTTTATGATCAAATCACAAAAACATAAAAGTCAGTACCCCATGAAAAATAATGAAACCATTAATGAATTATATACAAACCCATGCTGTAGATGTGGCCTAATGATTCTCTCTAGGGTATCAGCATATTTATTCATTCCATGTAAATAAGTCTGGTCCCAGTACGTTAAAGGTCCATCGGTCAAGTATGACAGAGCTGTTGCAGGGACATAACTGTGACAAGATCCATACTGAAATAATGAAAGAACTTTAGTGAGCACGCTCTCATACCCCACGCATCCACATTATGGACAGAGATTATCTATATCAAAAATAAAAAAGTCAGAGTTTTTCCAAGTCAGCTAACTAAACGGGAAATAGATGAGTGTCAGACCTGCAAATGTAGACCACCATATAGGACAGACTGACAGACGGAACAGTCAAAAACATTATATTATTATTCGCATCTTTGTTGTGTTGGGTATAAAATAAGATGCAGCTTTTTCTTTAAAAAAACAACTTGTGTCATTCTAAAAAAAATTGTTACATCAATCAAACAAATTACTTTTTGGTCCATTTTTTTCAAAAATAAAGTCTCATAATAAATTTGTTCTGAATTGAAATTAAAGGACATTTGTTCAACATTTCATTATTTTCTATTTATACCTGTACAACCCTGGTCTTTATTTTGTCTACTATGTAACATGGTACAGAAGTCTTGGGTCCCTCTACTTTGACCACTTTATAGAATACAACAGGATTTCTCTTATCTCCCTCTACCATTGGGGTCACAAACTCAGGATCATCTGAATAACAAAAATGTCTAACATTCAATTATGAAGTCTTTTGATGATGTACTTGTCATTCTGTTCTCGTCAGTTGATGTGTCAACATTTTCGTTTCTTTATAACCCTTGAGAAAGGAATTTGTATACCTTTTATTGTTTCGTATATTTTTAAACTTTTTATTGTGATTTATTTATTTGGATTTTACCTTTATATGTGGTTTTACCTTCTAAACAATTCTTTTGTTAAATACTCATTAAACAATACATGTAACTTCAATATTTTTTAAAATCTTTAATATAGAAATCTAGTGTCAGTGTAAAATTTCAAGTTGTTTGAATACTAATTGAATTGATACCCTAATTTTGTAAACAAACTCCTACAGATATGGATTACCTGCACTTTTTATCGGTAGAATATCATCTTTAGTCACCAGCCTGAAGAAGAAAAGTAAAACATTAACACTGTTGGGCAAACATCTAACATATGAAGACATAAACAAATATAAGAAGGGTACTTGGGGCAGCTCGTACATCCGTTTAAATTTTTTTTATGAAGTATTAGAAACTCATTTAATATAGTGATGGCAGGTTATGAATTTAAAATAAAGTTATGGGATTTTTTTGGTTAATTTGACTGTCTTATTCTCTAATTCAATAATATCTTCTTAACCTTTAAAAACCTGTGAATACATCTACTGTTGTTGGTCAATTATATCTGTGCATATAAGGCTCTTTTAGTATGTACATGTACCTCTTTACTACTTACCTTGGAACCTGGAAGAAAGACTTGACAGCCTCTGTCTGGACACCTCTCACAGAATAATACGGTGAATTGACTACAGAAATGTTGACCTCAGTAGCAATTGGTATAGTAGATGACCAACAGGAACTGGTTGTACTATGGCCTTCATCTTCACAATGATATTTCTGGAAAATAATAAGAATAATTTTCTACATGTATAACAAGTAAATGTAAAGATGTCAAATTTTGTTTGTTTTTTCATTGTAAAATTATTCTGTAAATACAACTACTTACTACATGTACATTTCAAATAACACGGTAAAAAACAAATTATAGACTGTAGTATTAACACAAATGTTACAAGAAAATGTCTCCAACGTCAGATGTTTCCATCTAAGCGCTTAAGACATCAGGATGCTTGAAATTTTTACTACTGTACTACATCATTGTTGAATTTTTACATTTTGTAGTTTGTAGATTGTTCTAACTTTTTCTTCATCTTTCTTTAGCTTTTTGGTAGAATTTGAAAAAATATTAGTCAGAAATAAATGAACTATAATTAGTATGATTATTTCGTTAAACACAAATTATCAGGATTCATACATAGTTCATAACTGTAATACTCAATTGATTCTTGGAAATTCTCATATATGTACATGTAGCACAGTTAAAGGAGTGCAAAACTGGGTTTTTTTTTAAGACAGGCTTATAAGCATTTTAAATTTATTCTAAAATGGTACTGGTACACAGTGCTATTTATGCCTGTTCTTACTTCTATAATCAATGGGACTTGGTGTCCATGCTTATAATGTGTTTTCTGAAGGTTGAACACCAACAATGGTGAAACAAACACTTTGTTGGTTTTCTCTACCGTATCTGAGACACATTTGACTAATCCTATCCTGTAGTGGACAGTCGGGGTTTTAGAACTGTTTTCGAATGACACTTTCACCAGACTCTCTTCAAAGAATCCATTCTGCTGCATGGTGTTCTTCGTCATTCCAATAATGTTTGTTGGATCAAAGGTTATATTACGCTGAGGTACCTTTAGAAACTTTCTCCACAGAACTTCTTGTTGCACAATTTCAACATCAAAAGAAGGAAGAGACCCACTGGAACTGAGTTTCTTTATACCAATCGTCTTAGCATTCAACTTCAAGGAATCAGGAATTAATGGTTGACAAAAGTCAGACATTAAATAATTACTAGTGTCTACTCCATTTAGCTTGTTTTTCTTACCAGGCATGTCAAGTCTCAGGGTCTCAAAGATTTCATCACTTTCTTTTGAGAATGAAAAGATGATTTCTGTATTGACTGTTATTATCCCTTGTTGTACGGGACAAGATTCCAGAATAAGCATGTCGAAAAAGAAACCTGGCTCAAAACTTTCACATGTTGTGCAATCACTCTCTGGAAATGGTGCTAGAAAAAGGTCATTTGTTCTTACGAGAACAGGATACTGAGAAACTGTTGAATACAACCATTTATCAAATTTTGTTTTATGTAGCCATTCAAATGTTTTGGTCTTAGATACACCAATAACAATTTTCTGAAGAGGAAAAACATTGATTTTTCTTACAAAGCAGTCATCATCAAGGGAAATGTTGTAATGGGAAAGAAACTCTTTCGAACAAATGATGACCACACAGTGGTTGTCAATCTCACGATAATCATCATTGACATTGACAGATAGCGGATGTTCTTGGTCCAGTATTCTTACACATGCTGTGATGTCTAATTGATGAGGGTTATACTGACTGAAGCAATCAGTCTCGTTTGGATTTGTAGAAGATGGGGGATATGGATGTGATGGGGAGCTCAAATTACTACCCACAGATGGACTGGGTGTTGAAAATGAAAGTGAAATGTCCCTTCCTATCTCACTGTCAATGCATCTTTTAGCAGCCAACGTTACAAACGATAGCTTGTCATCTTCTATTTCAAGTCTTGAAGCATGTCCCTCAGTTATCATTAAATGTAATGGGTGCACATCATTGCCAAGATCAACAACATTAATCAGAGCTTTTTTACGTTGTTGGACCTTCATTTTGATTGAGGGGATAATTTTTCTAGGGGAACGAATCTGTCTTTCAATCACCCTTTTGTAAACTTCCGGTCAAAACAAACCAGCATGATCAGCAACTTTCGGCTGTAAACAAACAAAGGCCAAATACTAGTGACAAGTGTACCAAAATGAAGTAATTTTCACAATTTGTTTACTTTTCTTAATCATTCCAGAAGATATTTAATTGCAAACTTTCTGAAACAACCTTTTCTATCAGACGAAAGCTAATTTAGAAAAAAATTCATTTCCATTGAATAAGTTGATAATGGGTTTAACCATTCATTAAGTATGCAAAATGCTGTTGAAAACATAGACCTGTATGTTGAAACTACCATTAAAGATATGGCACAGGATACGGTTATGGCAAATTTAGGCATAGCCGTATAAACAATAAGAAATTCTTATTGTTTATGCAAAGACGAAAATCGGGGACGGAGACCGAATCATTTACTACCATAACAATAAGAATTTTCCTATTATTATTACACAAATTGATATTGTGAGGATATGAAATAATGAGTGACATAACATTTATTAATTCATATGAATTATACAAGTGGGCGAAAAATTCTAAAAATCTAAATTTAACTCAAAGTAATTTTGATAACTTATGGCACATGCCACACAACCAATATGTGGTTTTCGGATTTTTATTTATTCCTGGGCATCCATCTCGGACTAAGGATGAGGCAGTGTGGCCGGTATCCACCCGATATTCCGAAGGTCCGATAGTCCGAAGGTCTGATAGTTCGAAGGTCCGATAGTCCGAAGGTCCGTTAGTCCGAAGGTCCGATAGTCCGAAGGTCCGTTAGTCCGAAGGTCCGATAGTCCGAAGGACCGATAGTCCGAAAATACGTATATTTTAGCGATGTCGCCCAAAATCGCCTTGGATGGTATTCATTCAATTCAGTGCATCAAAATATACCTAGAAATCATTTTTCATTGAAATCGGGAAAGTCGACGTTTTCCGGGGGGTGGGGGTTATGGGGTGGGGGTTGGGGGGTTGGTAAAATGGCCGTAGTCGCGTCAATTTTTTTTCGTCAAAACTGTCATGATAGCCTACTTTATCAGTGTACCAATTTTCATTGAATTCAGTTTAGCCGTTTCTGAGATCTTAGAAATGTACTTCAAAAGGTTTCATTGACTTTGGTTCATGCGTTTGGCTAAAACGTGTCGGACAAGTTCACTGTCAAGAAAGGAAAAGAATAATACCAAAAATAATAATAATGCGTATTAATTTGTGATCGCAAGCGAGTCACAAAATGCCTCCCCCAGTGCGCAAACCTGTTTAGAGTAACGTATTACCAGAAAACCAAATTTTAAGTGAATCGGAAAAAGTTGAAATTTTGGCAATTTTGACCGCCAGTTGGCACGTCGTAGAAAAAATCCGATTGCGCCATGTTGATCAAAATCATGACGATTTGGAAAAAAAATAGCCGATATCGTCCGAGGCGGCCTTTATGAAGATTCCGAAAAAAAAATATGCAACACTGCCTCATGACGTCCTATATGTGTGCCATGTTCTATTTCAATCCGTCGAACGGTGCTCTCGAAATGTGTGATCTGAGCAGAGGTATTTGGAAGTGTACAGGACCAACCTCCTTATTTTAAAGTAAAATATTACCCAGTAAAAATTAACTTTTATCTTTGTTTATATTTATAACTTGTCAATTTATTTTACGCACTACTAGTTATATTTCAAATAAATCATAAGCATGATCAAAAGAACTATGAAGTTTCAAATGACACAGCCCCTTACCAACCCCCCCCCCCCCCCCCCCAAGACTTTCATAATTGCAAAACTTTCGACGAACTCGGATAATCTCGGAAGCCTAACGACTTTGTTCGGAGACTTCCGAACCAACCCTGCTTACGTCAGAAACCGCAATGCCCGCCAATTACCCTTGCACGAGTCGACGTAACGGCGCGAACCAGTGGAATATAAAAAGGGAACCGCTCCTTGCATCATGCTTGAAATTTAGGGTACACGTGTGTAACATGGCGTATCTTATGCTCGGAATAAAAAGGGGGAAAATTTTGATAAACGAGGGTTTTCGTTATCAGAAAAACCGTGAAACAAAAGAGAAGATCCATTGGAGGTGTTGGAAAACAGGTTGCAGAGCCAAGCTGAGCACACTTCTCTTCGATTTGACAGAGGAATCTCCAGAAATAACTGTTCTTGAGGTAGGAAATAACTAGACTATCGAATTATTAGAAAAAAAAGTTTCTTCATTTTCTTGTTGTTTTAAGACAACAAAACGGGGAAAATATGACTTTTAGATCATGTTTACTGTAAAATCAATAAAAAAAGGCCCACATCGTTCCATTCGACGAATATTAAATACCAACGCCCCCTTTAACCGAAAATCCTTTATCCACCCCTGGTTCCGTACCCACATGAATCGCAAGGTGGATTAGATTTTTTGAAATAGAGTTTTGACATACTATAGTTGTTCGATTGTGATCAAAAGATATGAAAATTTTCGTCAAGTTTTTCTCATAAACAGTACATGATATTGATTTGAAATTTGGTAGGATGTTTCAGTATGACAAACTATATGTCCTTGGCGATTTTGTTACCTGTCGGGCCCCTACTTCCTGTTTGGGCTAAGGGGGCATCCCTGTCCCATGGACAAATTCCTCATTTATTTGTTTCTAAATAATTATACTCTCTTTCTTTAAAGCGATGGGAATTTTAAATGAAAACGCAGCCGAAAAAAAGTTAAGCACGGACTTCTGAATGTTGTTAAACCAACAATTTGTTAACATATCTGAAAATCTTCGAAAATATGCCGTTGGACGGAAGAAATAGATTTATTGAACTGTTTAAGTTCACTTCGTACAAAACTTTTCTTAACTAAATATACATTACAAAAAAGTATTGTTGATTTCAGTATGATCAGCACAACCACGCCACTGACGAAGCTGTTATCCTTGAGCAACAAGTTTTCAACTCCATTAGACAAGAGGTAAAGAGAGATCCAACAGTGCCTACTCGACGGTCTTTTGATAAAGTGGTAGCCGACTTTATGGACAGTGAAGATGGCGTTGAAGATCTACCGGACTTTCACCAATTGAAAAGCAAGATTCAACGGTTACGCAGCTCTTTATTGCCGCCAATCCCACATTCAATAGATGATGTTGAAATAAATGGCGAATGGGGTAGAACATGGTCCCACAGACCTTTCCTGAGCCTATTAGATAATAACTGGGGTATCTTGTTGTTCGTAACCGAGGCAAACCTTAAGATTCTCCAGAGATGCACCACCATATATATTGATGGCACATTTAGGACCTGTCCTAAACCATACATGCAAATGGTAACCATTCATGGGAAATATTTAGGACAAACTTTCAGTCTATGTATGGATTTATTGACAACAAAGGAGGCAGGCGCTTACAGACAACTATTACAGCACCTCAAGCGCAGGGTACGTAATACGACCCACCACAGATTTAGTCCTGAAAAAGTGGTTTGCGACTTTGAAATGGGATTAAAAAATGCGATTGAAACGGAGCTACCAAACACCAGGGTCGTAGGGTGTTATTTTCATTTCTGTCAAAGCTTCAGGAATTAGGGCTATCTCGAACATATCGCCGCCGTAGACATGTTAGAATGTTGTTGAGGAAATTGATGGCCATAGGATATCTGCCTGTCAACATTGTACGACAGAACTTCAACATGATACAGACAGAAAGAAGAACAAGGCGCCTTATTGGTAGATACCATGCAATCCAGGAATTCCTCAACTACTTCAGAAATAGTACATTGACAGCCAGCTCCCCTCTATCAATATTTTGTCAGAGTCAATGTGCGGTACGAATTTATGACCCATTTATAGGAGTTAAAGCCCTTTAAAGGCAAAAACATAAAAATGGTGGTGTTTTTTTTTCATGTTTTGTCATATAGAATGAAAGCTTAAATGTTCATCTTATTCAGCTCTACAAAAGTCTCCATTGTGTGGAGGTTGTCAGATAGCTGTGTTATTGGCCTTTGAAGATCAAAATTTTTTTTTTTTATTTCAATGTTATCTAAATTAACCGCATCTTCGCTAGCCAAGGGTTACGATCCGCTACCTCTCATCTTCACGTGAAGATGAGAGGTAGCGGATCGTAACCCTTGGCTAGCGAAGATGAATTAACCGTTTTTACCCGCGTTTTGGAAATTGTAATTTTGTGCCATATAGAAAAAAAATTGCAGATAGAGAAAAGCTTTTGTTGCATAAAGGTTCAGACCATTCAGCTCTACAAATGTGTCAATTTGTTTGTAGTTGTCAGATGACCCATTATATGAGTCGTGGTCCTTTAGAGGCTTAGAGGTAAAAAAAACCCAACGTTTTCTTAATGTTTTGTTACAAATGTATATAGAATGAAAAGTATTGCAGAAAGAAAAAAGGTTTTGCTTGCTTAAATGTTCAGTTCATTACGCTGGAGGTCTAACTTCATTGGGTCCAGTTTGTTGGATGACATTAATTTTGGTAGAGGTTGCAGAAAAGGAAACCTAATTAGGTCTGTTGCATTAGATGAATGTGTGTCATTGTTAATATTAATAGGGGCTTGAAACTTAAGAAGTCAGGTGAGCGATTCAAACTCCTAAGAGTCTCTTGTGTTTCATGCACAGATCATTTTTATTCCAATTATTTAGCAATCATGTTTCAGAAATGGATGATATGATAGGTTGCACCCACAAGATTATCATGGTTAAATGCGCCATCTTTTACACGATGTGCCCTATCCAAGCCAGGAACCCCTTCATATTTTGTGTGAATTTTCTTTGACTTACCAGGGTTTTATTAAAAGGTTGTCTCCGTCATCAAAAACTTAAAATCCAAAGAAATTTACATCGTATTGAAACAAGAGAATAGGTAACACAGTAGAATAACGTCTTAAACACACAGAACTAAAATGTTTAATGACTCAGGGTCCACCAAAACCGAAAGTATGCCAGCGGCTTCTCTAGAAACACCCTCCGATATTTGAGCGTCCAAAGTTGAGTGCGATGAACGATACAGCAAGTCCGTGTGACATCGGTCGACCAGCTCTAGCATAACGCAAATAACTTTGATACAACGCAACAAGTGAAAAATCGAGTAGTGTTTCTAAACTTCCCCAGCAATTTTATTCCATCTCATTGCAAGAATATCGGCCAAATAAAAATTTAATGTCAATTTAAAAGAATAAGAAAAAAAATAAAAAGCAGAAAAACAAATATATACAAAAGGAGTGTAACAAAGTGCAATATAAGTATATTAACGACTGAATTATTCGGGTTAAGGTAAGTTATGTATTTTCTAACGGAAAGCAAAAGGCTGATTGAAGCATTAAAATACAAAATAATGGCATTGCCATACATTACTATCGCAGTAGTTGGCTGTGCCGGTTTCTACTTACTGAAGAATTGTATACTTAATGGTATAATCCTCATACATCTCCTTTAAAATACAGTTTGGAAATCGGTAAAAAAGCACGAATACAAATCGATAACCGCCCCTATACAACATAAAACCAGCAGCCCACAGGGTCAGTTTCATTACATGTAACACGTACATGCCAATAAATTTAATTGGATTTAAAGTAAATGTACACGTAAATTTTCTAAGCACCATCGTCAAAATGTCTTCTAATTCGGACTATCGAACCTTCGGACTATTGGACCTTCGGACTATCGAACCTTCGGACTAACGGACCTTCGGACTATCGAACCTTCGGACTATCGGACCTTCGGAGTATCGGACCTTCGGAACTACGGACCTTCGAACTAAAGGAGTGTAACCGTGTGGCCATGCATTATTGAGTGCAACAAACTGTGCAGTGGTTCCATTCTATATTTTTTTCCTTATATCTAAATGCATTTTAAGTTCCTTTCATCCTTTGGGGTAAAACCGCTTTACAATGTACATATACTTGACAAATGTAAATTTTTTGTCCAAAATTAGTGTCGGCATGTCAGTTGCCTAAATTTTTGTTATGTTTTTGGCAACAATTTTATGGCCATCAATAAGAACAAGCTGTAATTCTACATTTGTTTTAAGTATCCTATTCAGCATAAAATGTTAAAAATTTGTGGAAGAAGTTAACTATAAAGTATCTTATGTTTGGTAAATCTCTAACGCGAGATTTCCTGTAATGATAAGAAAATTCTTATTGTTACGGTCGTAAATGATTCGGTCTCAGAGCTGTCCTGTCATCAGTTCCCAACTTTCATCTTTGCCGTAACAATAAGAATTTCTTTTTGTTAAGGTTTTGCCATAAATGTATCCTGTGCCTAAACATATTGCTTTAGAAGCCAAAGCATCGATATAGAAGGTCAGGTGTTGAGGGTCATGCATGTTGAAAATCTAAAAATGTCATTCCACAAAAATGATTTTTTTTTTAATTTGACATTGAAGAAATTCATTAAGAATTGACAAAACAATGGACATGCATGCAATATTAAGAAGGCATTAGAAACAATGTATTATATGCATTTTATTTAGACCATGGGCCAATTGCAGAACCGCGAGCAGTGCCAAATGGCCTTGTTGAAAGCTGCTGTCGCTTGTCCATTGTTGTTTTTTTCTAAATTGCCTTTTAATTGTGGGTTGTGTCGCGTACACTTATTCCACATCTCATTATTTTATATTAAATAAAACTGGAATTCAATATGAAAATAAGAAAACCTATAGACTTTTGCCATTGTTTATAATCAGACGTTTGCACTCTATTTTCATAGATTTTAAATGTATACATATTTTCTATAGTCTCTTTTGAATAATTCAGTTTCTGACTTTCAAAATATTTTTCAAGATATTGTCAGTCTGACTGGGGAGTTTAACGTCGTGACTATACCTATATATAGGTCTGCAGCGACGTAAAATATTGTCAGTCAAAATTCTTTTCCCTTATATACTGCTTAGTAAACTAGCTCAAATGTGTGTAGGCTTAGTTCCACTAACCCCATGCATGCATGGACTTAGCTGCACTAACCTCATGCATGCATGGACTTAGCTCCACTAACCCCATGCATGCATGGGGTTAGTTGAGCTAGTTGAGTTAATTCATCTAGTTGAAAATACAGTGCTAACATCTTATTATAAACATTGGCAATTTTTTTTAGGTTTTCTTATTTTGATATTGAATTCCAGTTTTATTTGATACATGTACCTTGTTTAGAGTGGTTTTTTTTGCATGCATGATCAAGTTTGGTTTAGACTTGAGAGTTTCTAGGATATATGAAGATTATATGCTTTATTTTTACAGATTGAATGTAGATGGATTGCTGGTGTATTTCCCTTATGACTATATATATCCTGAACAGTACATGTATATGGTGGAGCTTAAAAGGACGTTAGATGCCAAGGTAATTTGTATAAGTACAGTACACTCATGAAAAATAAACAAAATTGTTAAATACTGTGGTTTCGTTTTTATTTGTGGTGGTATCAATTTTTTGTGTTTTTCATGGATTGTATTGACCCATGAAATTTGATACCTGAGGAAAAGGAACTTAAATGACATGTACATATGCTGCAGACTCCATGACCACAAATTTAAGAATCCACAAATTGACTCTATTCATTAAACCATGAACAATGATGCTGTTTTTTTTTCTTCAGAAAAGTAGATTAGTGCTTAAATCCTTTTACTAGATTTATTAGAAAAGAAAAAAATGATTTTGATAAATATTCAGTGTTCTCCCCAGAAATTTTTAATAGCATCCTGGTGTTCAAAATAGCATCTTTTTGTTTTAGATTATAGCATCACATTTCGAAAACAACATATATAAAAATGATTTCGTTATATTGATGATGTCCTTTCACTAAACAATTCTCATTTTAGTGACTTTCTCCATCTCATATATCCCCAGGAGCTTGAGATAAAGGACACAACAGATTCTAGGAAGTCTGCTTCATATTTAGATCTGCATCTTGAAATTGACTCTCAAGGAAGACTTTCAACAAGGCTCTATGACATACGTGATAACTTCAACTTTCCAATCGTCAACTTTCCCTTCTTGTGTAGCAACATTCCGTCCGCTCCAGCTTATGGAGTTTACGTATCTCAATTGATTCGTTACTCCAGAGCATGCGGGACTTACATCCATATCCTAAGGAGAGCGACACGTCTGACGCAAAAATTGCTCACACAGGGTTATGTTGCTCCTCGGTTGCTGTCTTCACTCAAGAAATTTTACGGAAGACATCATGCACTTATAGACAAATATGGGATTTCGATCTCTCAGATGAGTGCAGATGTTGGTTTGTCATAGGGTTTTGTTTTGTCTGAATTGACTATTGGCAATGTGACTGGTGTGCTATAGCAAGCAGGAACCGCTTACTCTTCCGGAGCACCTGAGTTCACTCTTGTTTCGACTTGAGTTCGCGTTGTCGATTGATATTCAGTTGTTTTGTGTTTCCATGTTTTCCTGTTGTCTGTTTTTGTCCCGTTCTTGTTGGTGTTTACTGATTTTGACGCTGCCCTTTCGGACTTTTGACTTTCGGATACCCTATTGGTACCTCTGCTTCTTTCAGATAGCATCACATTTGAACCAGATAGCATCACATTGCCAGGATGCTATAAGGGCCTGGGGAGAACACTGAATATTACCGTAAATGAGATAAAGTTTCAGTTGACTTTTTTGTTATTTTTTACTTCCTAAATGTTTATATTATTTTGTACTACTTTAAAGGTCACTGTGCATTGGAAATTCCCTCAGGCACTAGAAAGACTGTGTCATTGTTGTTTGTTTATATTATTTTATACTACTTTTAAGTCACTGTGCATTGGAAATGCCCTCGGGCACTGGAAAGACTGTGTCATTGTTGTTTATTTATATTATTTTATACTACTTTTAGGGTCACTGTGCATTGGAAATGCCCTCGGGCACTGGAAAGACTGTGTCATTGTTGTCCCTTATCATAGCGTATATGCTGGTAAGGTTATAATGCACATTACCATAGAATACGTCATTTCAAACAAGCCATTGATTAATTTTGTGAACTATATTAAGCAGGCTTATTCATTTGTTAACTGTAACCTTAAATTAGAATTTATTTTTAGCAAAATACATGTAGATGAATTTAGCTTAACACCTTAAAACTCTCCAATATTGAAAAAAAGTCCAGTCTTAGAATCAAAGTTATATGTAATTACTTTCTTCTGGAGTAAAATTTAATTATCAGTATTCAGATTTTGATAAAATGGTTGATGACCTGCTGCAATGATACTGAAACAGATAAAACTTGATTAGAGGTTTCTGATTTTATTTCAGGAGTATCCTTTGGAGGTCACCAAACTTATATACTGCTCACGTACAGTCCAAGAATTAGAAAAGGTAAATTATTATTCGGGGATATAGCCGATGCCAAACATCAGGCTTCAGTCAATCTTTGTTAATGGAAAGTTTTTGGTTTCAAGGAAAAAATGCTTGCTTCAAGATATTAATTGGCATACAAAAAAGAAAGGATTATTTCTATTTTTTGTCTTTTACCTGAATCAATGTTTTCAAAGTAAAATATCTTTTTTTTTTTTAAATGGTCCACAACATAATATTTTCTTTTTAAATTTATCAAATGTTGAAAGGTGAAAGTTATGGTGGGCCAAAGTAATTCATCCCCTTTAATCATGTTTTTGGTATTCAAATTTTGTATTTCAGGTTGTTGAGGAACTTAAAAACTTGATGAAGTTTTATGAGCAGGAGACAGGAATGCCACCAAAGATAACAGGCCTTGCTTTAAGTTCCAGGAAAAACCTATGTATACATCCTGAGGTATTGCTGGGTTAACTCATTGTTTTTGCCAAAATATCATTTTATGAAAAAATAAATAATAATATTAAGAGAAATTAACAAAACTGTTAAAATCAGCATAAGAATATTACCTTTTAACTAATATAGTTATGGAAATAAATGATATCAATACATATCTGTTCATGCTTTCTAGACACAAATTACTGATAAGGCAGATTTCTATGAATAAAATTAAAGAAGGAGTAAATTATTTTCAACCACCTTTTTGCAAAAAATAAGGGCCTTTTTTAGGGCTAAATTTTCAAAAAATAAGGGCTTTTTAAGGAATTTTTTAGGGATATTTGGCAAAAATAAGGGATAAAAATTAATATTTCATCGCAAAATTAAAGGTACTCACCACTTTCCAACCCTTGAAATACAATAACGTTACTTAGTCAGAAGACCATTATAGAAGATGATCACCAGCATGAACTAATGCTGAATGCTGTGGATCATCATCAAATAGTCTCCTGAATGGTAAACACTCATTCTAAAAGTATACTAGAGCTTGGTTTAATGCTTTAAATAATGGGTTTTTTTTTTTCTTTTAAATTTTGAATTTCAAAATATAAGGATTTTCATAAAAAAAGTAGGGCTTTTTTAGGATTTTGACATTTCTATTAGGAATTTTAGGGCTGTTTTAAAAAAAATCAGGAAAATTGGGAAAATAAGGGCCTGCTTGAAAGAATTTTAAAATCACATCACATGTACATAAATGCCAAATCAAAGATAGATAGCCTTAATTGATTTTGTTAATTCTAATTTCAAACCAGCCTCTACTATGTGTCGGTATTGCTACAAGTGTCTTTTTAAAGCTAACTTATTGAAGAAATATATTATGATATTTAGGTCCTCAATAAGGTTCATAAAGATGAAATGATTTGATAATTTCAGGTTAGCCAACAAAGAGACGGTAAAAACATTGATGGATTGTGTCATAGAATGACGTCATCATTTGTACGAGTGAAACGAAAGAGTGATCCCACGGTAGCTGTCTGTGATTTCTATGAGGTAAATATCCAAAAAAAGATCTTTGGTTGGTCTAAAGTACTACTTAATACCTAAAATCAATCCATTTAATGCAAATCATATCCATAAATCATGAAAATAAAACCCACAAATATTTTTCTCATACCATATTACACAAAAACCATGAAAATTTACCCATCGAAAAAAATCTACTATATGTGTATGTGACACAACTTCAATATATCAGCAAGAATTTTAAAATCAGTTATAAAAACAGCCAGCAGCCTTCAAGGTGGCCAGTTTAAAAGACAACTGTCTTGCACTTTGCCTTTGATGTAAAATATAATTCATATGATACAGAATTAATCTTTCAACAACAGACCCACATGGGATCATATAACAGCTTACAGAAAGGCTAAGAGTAAAAACAGAAGGTTTCAAAAAGATCCCTGGCTTAGAATAGGTTCATATGAAATGTGGGTTAACTTGTTTTGTTGGCTTAACCTTTTCCTCATTTATTAGCTCTATAAAAGTAAAAAAAAGGCACACACTTTAAAGAAAATTGATAGGAAATCAATTGAATTTTTTTCAATAATCAATAATTATCACTTGTTTATTTTATTCCTTTACTTAGAATGTATTCTGAATTTTTATATAAAAAAAATAAAAAGGAAACAAGAAACTCACCCAAGCTGTAATGTTTACAAAAGAAAACACTCCTGAAATATAAAATTAACAGCACACAGGCAAAAATGCTTCACACATATTTTGTATGTTGCTAGATTTGTTGATAAAATGGTGCAAAATTTTCGTCTGAATTTTGTGAGAGCATTTTTGCCTGTGTACACATTAATAGTTTTGCTAATGTTCTAATTTTGCTGTGAATGATTTGTATAATTGATTTTCCAGAGATTCGACAAGACAGGCAGACAGACACCACTTCCTACAGGGATCTATGGACTGGTGAGTTTGTCTTTTTCTGATAATCCGGCTCTACATTATTCTTCAGCTTCAAATACGTTTTGTGCTTAGTGTTACTGGACTCTAAGATTGCAATGGAAAAGGGAGTTCAACCAACCATTTCTTTTGAAATGCCTGTACTAAGTCAAGACCATTGCGATCTTCAATTTCTCTGGTATGTATTTGCCTTGTTTTGTCTTTTGTTCTTGGAGTTTTAACATGCATATCATTTTGCACAGGTTTGCTGTTGCATTTTTTGCATCGAAATGTTTTCCTAAGATTTTTGACCGCTGAATAAATTGTACTAGAATTTGAATGTTACCTTGAATGAGTGTGATCAAATATTTATAGACATGTTATATTGTTACATTTTAGGATGAGTTGAAAGACTATGGTAAAAGCAGAGGTTACTGCCCTTATTTTTTAGCCAGATATGCTGTAAGTAGAAGTAACACATTGTATCTATTACTTAGTGTGTGTGCTTGTGTTTAAAGCCCTTTTTGACACAACTGGACCATATAAGGTGGTCAGTTTTAATGCAGAAGGAAACCAGAGAGCCCAGAAGTAACTGACAAACCTTACTATATTCAGGTGGGATAGTCCCCTTTTTGTAAATAGTAGAAAATAAAGAGATGTGGAATAAGTGTACGCGACACAGCCCACAATTAAACGGCAATTTAGAAAAACCACAATGGACAACCGCCAGCAGCCTTCAACGAGGCCATTTGGCACTGCTCGCGGTTATGCAATTGGCCCATGGTCTAAATAAGATGCATATAATTCAAATCTAGCCCTGAAATAGTCACAGATAGACCCCCTTCTTAAACAAGGAACAGAAAACATCAAAAAGACAAGTACAAACGAAAGCTTTGTCAAGGATTCCTGGCTTAGGACAGGCACATGTAATATGTGGCAGGGTTAAACTAGTTTTTTGGGCCCAACCTTCCCCCTATCAATATTCCTAGACAAAGCACAAAAACTAAACCATTTATAGACAAACTAATTTTCAAACTAGCCTAAGCCTGTCCTGTTGTAAAATCACAAATTGGAATAGGTCCAACAACATGCAGTGGTAATTGACTATTGACTAATTGGCAATTTCTTATCCAGATATACTTTATTTAATAACACTTGCAAACAGAGTTTTCCTAACAGCTCCAAAACTGCTCAATTGGTGTTGACAAAAATTAATATGAAATAGTACATTGTATATGCTTTTGGGTATCATTCAGGGGAGATAATTCGACATTTCACTGTTTCCCAATGAAGGTTCCATTAGTTAGTTGGATATCCACAGTTTGTTTGCTCACAGTTCTAGTTTGAAAATTAGTTTGTCTATAAATGGTAAAATGACAGGAACTACACAGTTTATATTCAAACTTGGTTTGACTACTGTTTGATCTGACAGGAGAGCTCTAACCAATAAGACTAGAAAAAGTCAAAATTAATTTTAATTTTAGAGTATGTATACAGTAAATGTACCAAGCGTAGACTAACGACTATTCTATATGTAAAGTAATATTACAATAAATTGTTTTGTTTATTTACAGATAAACCATGCCAACATAGTAGTGTACAGTTATTACTATCTCCTGGATCCCAAGATCTCAGAAATGGTATCCAATGAATTGTCTAAAAAGGCTGTTGTTGTATTTGATGAAGCTCATAATATTGGTAAAACCTTTCAATAATGTAATGAGGTTGTTTAAACTGTAGCATCTTACAAAATAATAAAATCATTTAAAGTTTATTTAAAACATGTTTTTTATGAGAAATGTTTCCAGTCTAAACTACTGTAAACACATTTATTCTAGCCATATTGGAAAATGCTAGATGTAAGTGTTTTAGTGTTCTGGTCCATGTCATAAAACATCTCAAACTGAGTATTTCCCCAAAATTTCCTCAACTCAAAAACACTGAAATGTGGTGGTAAAATGTGCATAATAACAGCAGTAAAATAACAGAAATTTTAAAAATACTTTATGAAAAATCTTTCATGAACATTTTGTTATAGATGTATAATGTTTATTATGTTACAGATAATGTATGTATAGAGTCAATGAGTGTGAAAATATCTAAAAGAACGCTAGAGAAATGTCAGCAAAATATAGAGAAAATGGGGGAACATATCAAAAGGTATCAAGAAAAGGAAGATCTTAGATTAAACCGAACATTCACTCTTCTATGGTGTACCAGTCTAGTTGTTAAACATTCAGTAATGATTTAAAAACAGAATTTATATCTTCATAATGGAAAGTTTTTCTCAATCTCATCATTTTTTTTTCAGATGCATATAATATATGTGTTTTATTTCAAATTAATATATTAAAATGATAATAGGCCAATGATTTGGTTGCTAATGTTTTCATGCACATTTATTTGATAATTTATTTTTAACTGTTTCTATTTTAAAAGAATAAGAGACACAAATGCAGAGAAATTACAAGACGAATATCTGAAATTAGTTCAAGGTTTACGTGAAAAGAATATAGCCAGGGAAACAGATCAAATATTAGCAAATCCAGGTAAAATATGTGTGACAAAAGTATAACCATGATTAATGAGGTATGGAATAGGTGTACATAGTACTTGATACAAAAATCACAAAAGTACAAAGAGTCATTCATATTTGAAGTCTAAAAAACAAAGACAAAATTTGTAGACATCCAAGACAGAGACATACCCAATAAAACCAATTCGCTATCAGCAAAGCATTTGTTTGTGTTATATTTCATATTCCATACAACAAAGGAAATGAAAAATCTGCTGTGGTAACTAGTGATAGCTGCTTCCAGTCTTGCAATTAATCAATGATAATATCTATGATGCAAAAAAATGTAATTAAGAAGATTCCATAGTCATCCTAATTTCTTAAGGTCTGATCGTTTTAAAACATTTATTACTTATGTGCTTTTTTATACCCCCACTTGAAAGGGCGGGGGTATATAGTGATAGGGGTGTCTGTCCGTCCGACCTTCCGTGACGCCTTAGGGTACCCATCTCTTATCCACAACTCCTCCTAAACCCCTTGATGGATTTTCAGAAGAATAACACACAATCTTTGTGACATAATGTAGAGTGCACCTACTATTTCAAAATTTGATCAGAATGATTTTTGGGGTTTCCCATAGCAAAACATGGACTTAGCCATTAAACAACATGGGGGTAACCATCTCTTATCCGCAACTCCTCCTAAACCCTTGATGGATTTTTATGAAAGTTTCACACAATCTTTGTGACATTAAAATTTTATCTGATTATTTTTTTGGGGGGTGGGGGGTATTTATTTGTGAGCTGCTGCTCACAGTTTTTGTCTCACCTGCGACTTTAGTCTCTGACCCCAATTTCATGGTTGAGCGACTCTGTGAACTTAGATGTTTTTTGGACCAAAAAACCCCTTTGTAAGACTTTTGTGGAAAATGAATTACAAGAAAAGTATAATAGCTAAGCATCTGATATTTGGTATACAGACAGTTGGAGTTATGGTCTTCGCAACTGGCACCATGGCGTTTGACCCTGACCCCAATTTTAAGGTTCAGCGACTCTGTGAACTTTGAGTTTTTTTTGGTACCAAAAAAACCCTTTGTAAGACTTTTGTGGAAAATGAATTACAAGAAAAGTATAATAGCTAGGCATCTGATATTTGGTATACAGACAGTTGGGGTTATGGTCTAGGCAACTGGCACCATGCCGTTTGACCCTGTCCCCAATTTTATGGTTTAGCGACTCTGTGAACTTAAATGTTTTTTGGACCAGAAAACCCCTCTTTAAGACTTTTGTGGAAAATAAATTAAGTGAAAAGTATAATAGCTAGGCATCTGATATTTGGTAAACAGACATTTGCGGTTTTGGTCTACACAACTGACACCATGTTGTGTTACCCTGATCCTATTTTCATGGTTCAATGACTTTGTGAACTAAGATGATTTTTGGGTGGAAAATGAGTTAAGTGAAAAGTATATTATAGCTAGGCATTTGATAATTGGGGATAATGGTATACACAACTGATGTCACCATGTAATGTGACCTTGACCCCATTTTCATGGTTGAATGACTTAGTGAATGTCGGTCTTTTTTCATTGTTTCTCAATAACTGTGGTATCTAGAACACACTTCAGACATTTTTGTGATGGTTAAATGGAATTCTGTCACCTGTCACATGACCTTGACCTTAACTTTTCTGAAGGCCCAGCTAGACCTTATATGAGTTCTGTGATGGTGCCGACAGGCGAGACATACTTAAGTGTCAACTCTTGTTCTAGTTTTCTTTAACAAATATGTGTTATTTTACTTTTCAGTTTTACCAGATGAAGTTCTCCAGGGTAAGATTTACATAAAAAAGGCTACAGATTTACCTAATAGATGATGTTATATTGAACATGACAGAACATCAATGAAACAACAGCTTTTTAAACTTCTTCATCAGAAAAATAAGAAAACTGTGATTTGAATTTAGCAGAACAAAGAATGAATGTAACGAAAAAGAATCTGCTTTGACATGGATACTAAAAAACTTTGTGCAAGTTTGAACATTTTATTGTCCATTTGTTTTATCACTTACAGACTTTACTATATAAAGTTCAATTTTTAAAAATATTGCAATTGTTATCTGAACTTTAATTTTTTTAGAAAATGTGCCTGGCAACATCAGAACAGCTGAACATTTTGTGGCATTCATGAAGAGATTTTTAGAATATTTAAAGATCAGGTTACGTGTACAACATGTAGTGTCAGAGAGTCCTCCCTCCTTCCTCAAAGATTGTCTCCAGAAAGTCTGTATAGAAAGAAAACCACTCAGGTAGGCCATTACAAAAGTTAAGATTGACAAATCACTAGTATGACTTCACAAGTTATGTTGTCTTAGAAACCCTCTGTTCTTTCTTAAATATAGAAAGTCAAGAAAAAAAATCACAATGCTCCACATTTCTTTGAAGTTCAACTCATAAACGGCTTGAAGAATTGAAGACAGTGCATCATATGAAGCTGTGCATGAAGAAATTTCACTGTTCTCAGATATCATTCAGGGGAGATAATTGGACTTATTGTTTTTTGCAATAAAAAGTTTAATATGAAGCATGGAGGTATCTTTTTGTGAGCTTGCACAGTGTTCATAGTTTTAAGTTTAACCATGAATCCTAAAGAATAATAGTTAATTATTTTTATATATCATTTTAAATATTGTTTACAGGTTTTGTGCAGAAAGATTAAGTTCTTTAATGAAGACTTTAGAATTAACAGACATTCAGGATTTCTCAGCTTTAACATTGATATCTAACTTTGCAACGCTAGTCAGTACTTACACAAAAGGTAAGTTTATAGTTAGAACGAATAACAATTGACAAAAGGAAGGTTTAGATATTGAAGACAGAGAACATTTGCATATATCTTAAATAATTTTTAAAATAGGTCTGTGTCCAAAATATAATGCTGTAACTAGTATAAAGGTTCACATGTACATGTTAATAAAAAATACAAGCAGGGAAAAATAGCTTAAATCATGATCAGAATTGATATAAATTCTTTAAAGATATTTGTCTTTGAACCATCTATCAGAAGTGCTTTATCAAAACTTTCAAATCATATAAATAAACACAGTAGAAGTGCAGAGTTGGTAAACCTTGAAAAATCAAGATAAAGGATTAATAAAGATACTCTCTTTTTTGTGTGAATTATTTTGGATTCTGTCTAATACATTTCTTTATATTTTTATTACTCAGGTTTTGTCCTAATTATTGAACCCTTTGATGACAGAACACCAACAATATCTAATCCAGTAATCCACTTCAGCTGTATGGATGCCTCTATTGCTATCAAGCCTGTGTTTAACAGATTCCAGTCGGTAGTTATAACATCAGGGGTAAGATAAGTTCTGAAAAGACACACCCAGGGGCACGCCTCTATTGCTATCAAGCCTGTGTTTAATAGATTCCAGTCAGTACCGGTAGATATAACATCAGGGGTAAGATAAGTTCTGAATAGACACACCCAGGGACACACCTCTATTGCCATCAAACCTGTGTTTAATAGATTCCAGTCAGTACCGGTAGATATAACATCAGGGGTAAGATAAGTTCTGAATAGACACACCCAGGGGCACGCCTCTATTGCTATCAAACCTGTGTTTAACAGATTCCAGTCGGTAGTTATAACATCAGGGGTAAGATAAGTTCTGAAAAGACACACCCAGGGACACGCCTCTATTGCTATCAAGCCTGTGTTTAACAGATTCCAGTCGGTAGTTATAACCTCTGGGGTAAGATAAGTTCTGAATAGACACACCCAGGGGCACGCCTCTATTGCTATCAAGCCTGTGTTTAACAGATTCCAGTCGGTAGTTATAACCTCTGGGGTAAGATAAGTTCTGAATAGACACACCCAGGGGCACGCCTCTATTGCTATCAAGCCTGTGTTTAACAGATTCCAGTCGGTAGTTATAACATCAGGGGTAAGATAAGTTCTGAAAAGACACACCCAGGGGCACGCCTCTATTGCTATCAAGCCTGTGTTTAATAGATTCCAGTCAGTACCGGTAGATATAACATCAGGGGTAAGATAAGTTCTGAATAGACACACCCAGGGACACACCTCTATTGCTATCAAACCTGTGTTTAACAGATTCCAGTCGGTAGTTATAACATCAGGGGTAAGATAAGTTCTGAAAAGACACACCCAGGGACACGCCTCTATTGCTATCAAGCCTGTGTTTAACAGATTCCAGTCGGTAGTTATAACCTCTGGGGTAAGATAAATTCTGAATAGACACACCCAGGGGCACGCCTCTATTGCTATCAAACCTGTGTTTAATAGATTACAGTCAGTAGTTATAACATCAGGGGTAAGATAAGTTCTACAAAGACACACCCAGGGGCACGCCTCTATTGCCATCAAACCTGTGTTTAATAGATTTCAATCAGTAGTTATAACTTCAGGGGTAAGATAAGTTCTGAAAAGACACACCCAGGGGCACACCTCTATTGCCATCAAACCTGTGTTTAATAGATTCCAGTCAGTAGTTATAACCTATGGGGTAAGATAAGTTCTGAAAAGACACACCCCTCCCCAGGGACACGCCTCTATTGCTATCAAGCCTGTGTTTAATAGATTCCAGTCAGTAGTTATAACCTATGGGGTAAGATAAGTTCTAAAAAGACACACCCCTCCCCAGGGGCACGCCTCTATTGCTATCAAGCCTGTGTTTAACAGATTCCAGTCAGTAGTTATAACATCAGGGGTAAGATAAGTTCTGAAAAGACACACCCCTCCCCAGGGGCACGCCTCTATTGCTATCAAGCCTGTGTTTAATAGATTCCAGTCACTAGTTATAACCTCTGGGGTAAGATGAGTTCTGAAAAGACACACCCAGGGGCACGCCTCTATTGCTATCAAGCCTGTGTTTAATAGATTCCAGTCACTAGTTATAACCTCTGGGGTAAGATAAGTTCTAAAAAGACACACTCAGGGGCACGCCTCTATTGCCATCAAACCTGTGTTCAATAGATTCCAGTCGGTAGTTATAACATCAGGGGTAAGATAAGTTCTGAAAAGACACACCCAGGGGTACGCCTCTATTGCTATCAAACCTGTGTTTAACAGATTCCAGTCAGTAGTTATAACATCAGGGGTAAGATAAGTTCTGAATAGACACCACCAGGGGCACACCTCTATTACAAATAAGCCTATGCTAAATAGATTCCAATCAGCGGTTATAACATCAGGGGTAAGATAAGTTCTGAATAGACACACCCAGGGGCACGCCTCTATTGCTATCAAACCTGTGTTTAACAGATTCCAGTCAGTAGTTATAACATCAGGGGTAAGATAAGTTCTGAATTGACACCACCAGGGGCACGCCTCTATTGCTATCAAGCCTGTGTTTAATAGATAACAGTCAGTAGTTATAACATCAGGGGTAAGATAAGTTCTGAAAAGACACACCCAGGGACACGCCTCTATTGCTATCAAACCTGTGTTTAACAGATTCCAGTCAGTAGTTATAACATCAGGGGTAAGATAAGTTCTGAATTGACACCACCAGGGGCACGCCTCTATTGCTATCAAGCCTGTGTTTAATAGATAACAGTCAGTAGTTATAACATCAGGGGTAAGATAAGTTCTGAAAAGACACACCCAGGGACACGCCTCTATTGCTATCAAACCTGTGTTTAACAGATTCCAGTCAGTACCGGTAGATATAACATCAGGGGTAAGATAAGTTCTGAATAGACACCACCAGGGGCACACCTCTATTGCCATCAAACCTGTGTTTAATAGATTCCAGTCGGTAGTTATAACCTCTGGGGTAAGATAAGTTCTGAAAAGACACACCCAGGGACACGCCTCTATTGCTATCAAACCTGTGTTTAACAGATTCCAGTCAGTACCGGTAGATATAACATCAGGGGTAAGATAAGTTCTGAAAAGACACACCCAGGGACACGCCTCTATTGCTATCAAACCTGTGTTTAACAGATTCCAGTCAGTACCGGTAGATATAACATCAGGGGTAAGATAAGTTCTGAATAGACACCACCAGGGGCACACCTCTATTGCCATCAAACCTGTGTTCAATAGATTACAGTCAGTAGTTATAACCTCTGGGGTAAGATAAGTTCTGAATAGACACACCCAGGGACACACCTCTATTGCTATCAAGCCTGTGTTTAACAGATTCCAGTCAGTAGTTATAACATCAGGGGTAAGATAAGTTCTGAAAAGACACAACCAGGGCCACCCCTCTATTGCTATCAAACCTGTGTTTAACAGATTCCAGTCGGTAGTTATAACATCAGGGACAAGATAAGTTCTGAATAGACACACCCAGGGACACCCCTCTATTGCTATCAAGCCTGTGTTTAACAGATTCCAGTCAGTAGTTATAACATCAGGGGTAAGATAAGTTCTGAAAAGACACACCCAGGGGCACACCTCTATTGCCATCAAACCTGTGTTTAACAGATTCCAGTCAGTAGTTATAACATCAGGGGTAAGATAAGTTCTGAATAGACACACCCAGGGACACCCCTCTATTGCTATCAAGCCTGTGTTTAACAGATTCCAGTCAGTAGTTATAACATCAGGGGTAAGATAAGTTCTGAATAGACACACCCAGGGGCACACCTCTATTGCTATCAAACCTGTGTTTAACAGATTCCAGTCAGTAGTTATAACATCAGGGGTAAGATAAGTTCTGAAAAGACACACCCAGGGACACCCCTCTATTGCTATCAAGCCTGTGTTTAATAGATTCCAGTCAGTAGTTATAACATCAGGGGTAAGATAAGTTCTGAATAGACACACCCAGGGACACACCTCTATTGCTATCAAGCCTGTGTTTAATAGATTCCAGTCAGTAGTTATAACATCAGGGGTAAGATAAGTTCTGAATAGACACACCCAGGGACACACCTCTATTGCTATCAAACCTGTGTTTAATAGATTCCAATCAGTAGTTATAACCTCTGGGGTACGATAAGTTCTACAAAGACACACCCAGGGGCACACCTCTATTGCTATCAAACCTTTGTTTAACAGATTCCAGTCGGTAGTTATAACCTCTGGGGTAAGATAAGTTCTACAAAGACACACCCAGGGACACGCCTCTATTGCTATCAAGCGTGTGTTTAACAGATTCCAGTCGGTAGTTATAACATCAGGGGTAAGATAAGTTCTGAAAAGACACACCCAGGGGCACGCCTCTATTGCCATCAAACCTGTGTTTAATAGATTCCAGTCAGTAGTTATAACATCTGGGGTAAGATAAGTTCTGAAAAGACACACCCAGGGACACGCCTCTATTGCCATCAAACCTGTGTTTAATAGATTCCAGTCGGTAGTTATAACATCAGGGGTAAGATAAGTTCTAAAAAGACACACCCAGGGGCACACCTCTATTGCTACTGTAAACCGGGAAATTTTCGCGCCGTCTTATTTTCGCGGTATCACGACTGAATTTAAGTTCACGAAGTTTTAAATTCGCGCTGAAATGTTATTGTCAATAGACTACAATAGAAGACAAGTTTATTCGCGCCGTCTAATTTTCGCGCTAGCAACATCATCGCGAAAATCGCGAAAATAAAACTGCCGCGAAAATTTCCCGGTTTACAGTATCAAACCTGTGTTTAACAGATTCCAGTCGGTAGTTATAACATCAGGGGTAAGATAAGTTCTGAAAAGACACACCAAGGGGCACACCTCTATTGCTATCAAACCTGTGTTTAACAGATTCCAGTCGGTAGTTATAACCTCTGGAGTAAGATAAGTTCTGAAAAGACACACCCAGGGGCACACCTTTATTGCAATTTAGCCTGTGTTTAATAGATTTCAATCAGTAGTTATAACCTCTGGGGTAAGATAAGTTCTGAAAAGACACACCCAGGGGCACACCTCTATTGCTATCAAGCCTGTGTTTAATAGATTTCAATCAGTAGTTATAACATCTAGGGTAAGATAAGTTCTGAAAAGACACACCCAGGGACACACCTCTATTACAAATAAGCCTGTGTTTAATAGATTCCAGTCAGTAGTTATAACATCTAGGGTAAGATAAGTTCTGAAAAGACACACCCAGGGACACACCTCTATTACAAATAAGCCTGTGTTTAATAGATTCCAGTCAGTAGTTATAACATCAGGGGTAAGATAAGTTCTACAAAGACACACCCAGGGGCACGCCTCTTTTTCAATTAAGCCTGTGTTTAATAGATATCAGCAGTTATAACATCAGGGGTAAGATCAGTTCTGAAAAGACACACCCAGGGGCACGCCTCTTTTTCAATTAAGCCTGTGTTTAATAGATATCAGCAGTTATAACATCAGGGGTAAGATAAGTTCTGAATAGACACACCCCTCTATTGCTATCAAGCCTGTGTTTAATAGATTACAATCAGCAGTCATGACATTATAGTTAAGATGAGATCTGAAAAGACGCACCCAGGGATATGTCTCTATTGCAATTGAATTACACAAATTTCATATTTCACAAATGAATGGATATTAAGGTTTAGGTTAAAACAAAATTACCAAACTTGGAGCATCAATATCATTGTCCAAAAGAAAAGACAAAGTATGGAAGACATACCGGAAATATTATAGATCACAATAGTCCTGACTTGGTAAAGAAATGGTGGGTTTAACTAGGTTTCATGGTGTGCCAAACCTCCCTCTTCCATGAGGGATAAGATTATGCCTATAGACCTGATGAATGTCTGCACAAGGAGACATCCATTGTATGACACACCACAGCTGGAGTTTGCTGCTCCGTAGGACCTATTGTCTGTGTTCTTTGTTTTCTTTAGTGCACTGTGTGGAGGTTCTTGTCAGAATTGGAAAGTGATGTTTTTGTACTACATGTATCTGTGTTCATCTATTTATGTATTTCACCACCTCTTATTTAGGAATAAGAAGACAAAGATATGTGGAAAAAGTGCAATTTAGAAATTCACAATTGATAAGACTTTTTAATTTTAAAACTTTAACAGTTTCATACTACTTTTTGTCTCGCCTGTTTAGCTGAACAAGACATAGATGTTACTTTACTGGCAGCGATGGTGGAGGCATTAATATTGATTTTAAGGTTTTATGAGCACCTCCATATTTCAAGAACTATAAGTCCTAGGTTGATGAAACTTGTTATGCACATGTACCAGTAGTAGCTTAGCACATTTACATCCCCATCTTTTAAAACAGGTCTTAATTTTCTGGTTGAGTGACTTCTACAATTTTCAATACATAAGTAGCAAATGTTAATGTTTTATGAGCACCTCCATATCTTAAGAACAACATATAAGTCCTATAATGATGAAACTTGGTATTCATATGTCACAGTAGTTACTAAGTACAACTGCATCTCCATTTTACTAGGTACTATAATGATGCTAGCGGGGGAGACATAATTAAAGTGTTAACTCTTGTTTTATTTCAGACATTATCTCCCCTTGATATGTATCCCAAGATCCTTGATTTCAGACCTGTCACCATGGCAACCTTTACAATGACTTTGGCAAGAACATGCATTTGTCCAATGGTAAGTAGCTTTATTGGCATATGCCCAAGATTGATGGTTTCTTCAGGTACTCCAGTTTCCTCCAACATTAAAATTGACCGTCCTATATGACCCAGGTGTGTCAAAAAGGGCAATAAACCCTAAGAAAACAAACAAACTTTATCAGAGGAAGCATTCTTAAATGGATCTTAAACATGTTCTATCTGACAAAGTAAATATAGAAAGCAGTAAAACTAAGTCAGAGGTATCATACAAAGGGCCAAATCAAACGTTTATATGCCTTGATTTATAACTGTTTCTATATTGTTATTTTTAAGTAGGTTTTAGCTCTGGAAATTTCATTATAGGATAATAAAGTAAATTTTAAGATTTAATGAAGGGAAAAACAATATTTTGATAAAAAGTAAACACACCAATTAATATTTTGATGGTATTTTCTTTTCTTATACAATGTATAATTAAATAATATTGTAAATGATACACTCAAAGGGAGACTATCCTTGTTTTTTTTCAGATTATCAGTAAAGGGAATGACCAGGTAGCAATGACTTCTAAATTTGAATCTAGAGAAGATATTGGTATGTATATTTATACCCCACATAATGGAGTTGTGAAGAGTAAGATGTTTTTTGACTTGTCCGTCCATCCGTTGGTTTGTCAGTGATCAAAATGTCCATTACAGATTTCTCAGCAACTATTTAATGATAGGTCTTCTATATTTAGTATGTAGCTTCAGGTAGGGGTCCCATATGGTGGGATACTTTTTCAGGTATATTGATCATCTACTTCCTACATAACAAGCTGTCTTGGATTTTTTTCAATAAAATTTCAGGGTTGAAAACTTTTGTAAATGATTTCTTAGCACTTATTTATCATAGGCTTACAATATTTGGCAACCAGCTTAAGGTAAGGATCCTTTGCGATATGATATGTCATTCATCTACTGCCTGTTTATTAATAGACTTTGAAAGACAACATTCCTAACTCAAAATAACTTAACTAATAACTCATTTGGACGCATAGGGAATGTGAGCTCACTAAGGTTGTTTCATAATGAAAATTCTGTACAATTTTATACAAATTCTATTAGAATAGCTTAACATCTTTTTTTAGTTTGAGACCATTGAAAACAATGAGATGTGGAATAAGTGTATGTGACACAGTCCACATAAAAAAGTGGCAATTAGAAAAAAAAAGACAATGAAAAACAGCCAGCAGCCTTCAATGAGGCCAGTAGGAACTGCTAACTGTTTTGCAATTGGCCCAAGGTCAAAATAAAATGCAAAGCATTCAAAACTAGTTCTTAAATAGTCATAGAAAGACCCCTAGGGTGTGGAGATTATCACTTGTGTACAAAATTATTTTATTCTTTACTCATTGTAGCTGTGGTGCGTAACTATGGAAACCTATTGGTAGACATGGCAACAATTGTTCCAGATGGTGTGGTGTGCTTTTTTACAAGCTACACATACATGGTAATTATTTAGGAAAAAAAAAACACATTTGTGTATCCAAGGAATATCTTTTTAATTTGTTTACCCTTTTACAAAAGTAGAGTGACATTTAGTGTTTTGGCTTGTTCATCTGTTCCAAGTCAGGTTTACAGATAGGTTTAAGTTACTTTATCACAAAGGAAAGTATTCTATCATCATGAAACTTTAGACACAAATACATCAGAATATAAAAAAAACAACTCTTTTTTGGCTTAGACTTAACATTTTTTATCTTAATTCATTGTAACTTCCATAAAATTTATTTTAAGTACTAACAGCTAATATTTTCATTAAAGAGGTAAATAGAAATATAACCTTTATTAAAAGTCAGCATATATATACATAAGGAGAAACAATGATTTTGTAAATCAATAAACTTGAATACACTCATATTAATCATGGAACTTTCTTCTGTAGGAAACAACAATAGCTAGCTGGTATGAACAGGTATGTTTAATGACAAGTTTTAAAAAATGAGAAAGTTGAACATTTCGATTATTTTGTCTTCTGTAAATTTGTTCTTTTGAGCTCACCTGACCTATTGCCATCACTTGGCGTCCGTCGTCCGTTAGCTTTTTTCAAACATCTTCTTCTCTGAAACTGCTTGACCAAAAGCAGCCAAACTTGATATGATTGTTCCTTAGGGTATTGTGCAAAAAGTTTGCGTAGGGATTTTTGTTACGTCAAAAAACATGGCCGCCGTTACTAAAAATAGAACAGGGGGGGGGGGGTCAAATACAGTTTTTTGCAAATAACTCAAAAACGGTCACAGATATAAAAATTCTGTCATAGGGTAAAAGTGATCAACACCTCAAGATCTACCTACCCTGAAATTTTGAAGAAAATCCAACAACCCATGTAGGAGTTATTGCCCTTTTTGTGGATTTTTTTGCAAATTTTGCACCTGTTTAGCTCAATATCTTGAAAACTATACAAGATATTTGAGAAATTTAAATTGCTTATTGTTAAGCACAAAAGATCTACAAAATATGTATTAAGGTCAACGTTGTAGGACCTTCCTTTGAGAAGTTATTGCCCTTAGAACATCAGAAATGAGCTTTTAAAAAGCATTTCCTCATTACATTGAAAACCTTAACTCCTCCGACACTTCAAGTCCAATTGGAACCAAACTTGGTATTGTTATTTATTAGCATTAGGTGTATAGAACTGATGTGGGGATTTTTGATAAGTTGTAAAACATGGCCGCTGTGGCTAAAAATAGAACATTGGGTTAAATTGCATTTTTTTGCTAATAACTCAAAAAGGGTGACAGGTTTTTGAATTTTGATTGAGAACAAAAGTGATCATCACCTTAGATCCACCATATTGTCAGATGACCCCTTTCTCAAACTAAGTCCCTTTCAATGTCAAATATATTTTGCCTAATAACCTTTACTTCAGGCACATATGTCAGGTGAGCGATTCAGGCTCCTGGGAGACACTTGTTAAAATATGTGGCATTTAAATGTATGTCGGAAGTTTATAAAATTCTGACTGATCTGGTTGCTTTTTTAAACCTGTGTCTTATGCAGTGTTTTATATTACCTAAATGGAGGTGCTGAAGCATTATGGATGGTATATCTTTACAACAAGTCACTAAGAACATTGAATGAAACCTTGCTTGTATGTTTGTTTAGGGTTAGGGTTAGGTTTAGGGTTATGTTAAATAATTATGTATGTTTGTATCAGGGGTTACATAGGAATCATCCTGTCTGTCAGTCTGTTCTTATATCTCATTAGTACAATAACAGCTTGGTGGATTTTAAAGAAACTTTACATGAAACACAACATATGGGATGGGCATGAAAAAATTCATTGTTAGAAGATATTATTCAAGGGAGATAATTTGACTTTATTTTTTTTCTAATATAAAGTTCAATATGAGGCAGGAAGTATCACAGTATACCTAGCATGTTCACAATTTATACTCATGAAAGTATCACTAAGTAGCAAAAGGTTTCATATTCATTGACAGTTTGAATACATTTGTATATGTTAGAGGCAATAGGTAAAATTAGGCATTAAGCTTAAATCCTAGGCAATAAGATCATACCTAGTCATTAGTGTTAATGCCTAAATAGAATTTGGCATTAAGCTTAATGCCTAGGAGTTTGGTCTAAATTCCCGTCTAATGCCTGATTTTTTTCCATGAAAATTATTCTTATTGCCTTACCAGATAATCTGATAAATAATGAAAAGAAAATTAAATTTGAAATTAAAGGTTCAATATAGTAAAACTTGGTTATAACGAATTTCAGGGGAACAGCTAAAACAATTGGTTATAAGCGTAATTCGTTGTATTGATATAACGAATTCGTTATGTCATACAACGAATTCGTTATAGGCTTTGAACACAAACTGTACATGTGGAGATGCATATTTAACTTAATTTATAATTAAGCCTTTTTAACATTAAATAAACTTTAAATGATTAACATATCTTTAATGAAATAAGAACAATTCACGTTTGTTTTAATATATTACCTTTATTACCTTTGAAGTTCGTCGGTTCAATCATTGATTATAGCCTTTTCTTTTGGGAATTTTTCACTTCGTTATAAGATGTAATTTCTGATGTGCATTGGTATTTGGGGATTTGAAAATAAGTGAATTCATTGTCAGCAAGTTCGTTACAATCGAGTTTTACTGTATTAGTAAGTTTAGCTGAAATAGTATTTCTTTGGATAGTAGTAGGTAGCCTAATTTCAAACAAAATCAAATATTATTTATTTCTAATATTTTTGTATTTTAGCTCACCTGGCCAATGTGAGCTTATGCCATCACTATGTGTTCGTCATCGTCCGTCGTCCTTTAACAATTTCAGAAATGTTTTTCTCTGAAACCACTGAACCAATGAAACTGAAACATATTGGCAAGACGATAAAAAACATAGCAAAAATGTATCAATTGGGCTTTCAACCATTGTCAAAAAACCGAAAGGGAAAGACAACTAACAAAATCAGTCCATCACTGACCACCAATAGGACGAAAGCATCAACAATATGTACTTTCAGCAGGTCATTATTTACAGTTGTTTTGTTGCTGACATAAATATTTATTGATTTATTTTTTGTTTCGCTAAATTTTATCACGGCTTTTTTAATATTTTGACCAAAGTTATTGCAATTCTCACAGTTTCCTAAACATTTTAAACTCCAAATATAAATTTACCTTAATTTTAGTAATAGTGGCCATGGATTTTATCAGCTTGTGAGCATGAAATAAAATAAAGAAATAAAAAATATTTGATTTTGTTTGAAATTGGGCTAGTCATCCAAAGAAATACTTTTTTCTGTTAAACTTATTAATATTGAAACTTTAATTTTGCGTCAGGCGTAGCAAAATTTATTGTCTGGAAATTTGTTGTCATTTGTATTTCAAATTTTCTTTTCATAATGTATTAGATTATCTGCTTAGGCAATAAGAATATTTTTTATGGAAAAAAATCAGGCATAAGACCAAACTCCTAGGCATTAAGCTTAATGCCAAATTCTATTTAGGCATTAACACTGATGACTAGGTATTATCTTATTGCCTAGGATTTAAGCTTAATGTCTAATTATACCTATTGCCTCTAACATATACACCAAATCACTGAGAAAAAAATATAAAGATTCATAGCACATCCAATTTCACACACAAAACACACCAAGAAGCACAGTCATTCCGAAGGTCTGTCGGACATCGGACAAATCTGGTAAAAATTTGCTTGGTCCAGTAAAATTTTTTAACTTTTTCCAGTGCAATATATATGATTACAAAACATGTCCGATAAAAGAGAAAAAATACTTCCTAATCACTGGAAGTACCTATCAATTTTTGTCCCCACAAAGTCATAAGTACTATCCAATACCAATACCCGAGCCTCAAACAATCTTATATTATATATAAAACCCAATGAATGTTAATTGAAGTATATATGATCACATGAGGTTATTTTTTACTTAAAACAGATTTTATTACATGCATGTATAGAACTTTGATATTTATAGAAATAAAGAAGTTTTCTGCTGTGTAGTCTTTGTTATTGACGCCATGATAGATATGTTTCATATTAATTTACATGGAAAAAGTCTATCATATCATTAAGTCACTTAACATATAGTCAAGTTCATTTTTATATGTCACCTGCAATGTGTTGCAAAGCGAATAATAGAGGTTACTTTGACATTATCCATTGTCTTGCCTCGTCCTCTTGCGGCGTCACAAAAGTTTTCGTTGCATTTTTTGGGGCAACTACATACCACATCCTCTTGATATTTGGCATGTAGCTTTCTTTTATAGTACAATATGGTGTAAAGTGATTTTATGCCTGTAATTCATCTACTTCCAGTTTACAAAATATTTAAAATGGAGGCAATATACGTCTTCCATGGAAGATCACCATTCTAGTTTTTTGGGGTTTTTTTTCACGTATAAGCAATACAAAGGGAGATTACTCAATCTTTCTTTCATTGTGTGACTGATATTTACAGTATGTCCTAAGCGATAGACTAACTGATCTTCACTCAGATGAACTAACACAATTTGCATAATAGTCACTGGAAAAGCCCTTTTCTAAGAATATCTATTTATTTAAGAATTAATGCTGAAATAATTTAAAAATTTTGCTAATGACTCTGGACTTGACTTTCCCTGAACTGATGATCTGCAATAAAGTGAGTGGTTGCAACATGTAGAAACTACCTTACTTTTGGAAGTGCATGAGTTGACTCTTTTAATTGAAAATTCAGTGTGTTTTTTTTTTATTTACCATTTTTTAACTGAAAACAGTTCTTTCAAATAAAAGTCTACAATGGATCCTTAGTTTACTTACTGTATTAACCACAAAAGAATAGGGTGTTTCATTACACAGGCGATTTGTCTTGACATTAAATTAACCTTAAGCCCTATTAACACTACTTTAACGTTAATGTAACGCTAACTTAATGTTACTATAAACGTTAGTTTAACATTATAATTCTTAACATTAATAGTGTGAAACATTAATGTTAAACTTTTCAATGTTAATTTTTCTTTTGAATTGAGGGAAGTCAAATGTTAAACTTTAACTCAAATTGGGAATGCTTATGTGTTATATTACTATAAAAGATTTTGCATATCAAGTTTCATTTATTTGTGTCCAAAAACTTTTACATTGATATTGAATGCATTGAAATTATTAGTCGCTGGCATGAAGCTATATCATGACAGAAAGTATTTGCAAATCAAAAGATAATTGATGCCTACCTGCTTTTCAATGTTTCCATTATACCCTTGCTTGTAAGAGAGGTTATATTGCAATCACCTTTTCTACCCTCCTGTTCATACTTGTTTTACAAATTTATCAACTTTTACTGGAAGGATTGCTATGGTACACAACGTAAGCAAGAAGAGTTGTACTGTGCCTCCTATTTCCACAGCAGTCTGTCATCTACTTGCTGTTTTTGGCATGGTTTAGTGGGGGTATGCTTAGCGGGACTAAGTATATGTCTTTATATTCAACAAAATTGTTACAAATGTAATTTGTCCAGAAAATCGTCACCAGAGTATGTGGCAAGTGACAATATGGTACAAACTCATGAAGAACTTGTGGATTAAATATGCCAGTCTTAGTATCAGATTTTCTGAGTGTTAACTTTTTCAAAAACACTACAAAACAGACTGCTATATTGCACAGTTGATGGCCTGAGAATAAGCACAAAGCCACAAGACATAGTTACAGATGATAAAATAAAATCTGAAGTGTATTTGCCTTTGTTGCTTACTAATATCTAGATTTTGATTTTTTGTTGCCTTTATCTAGGCTTTTCTCATCTTTAAATTTGCAAATAAGAGTGTTTGTTGAGATTGGTTCAACATGCAACACATTACAAGAATGATGGCAATTGGTTTTGGTTCTTTGGTGTTTTTATATAAGTTGAATAGTTTAAGCACAGATATATATCTGTCTAACCTTAGTTTCTACCTTTATCAGATTTTTAACCCCATGCTAACTACCTCCAATTTTAAGATAGGACAACATTCAGGAACTAGGTTACCTCTGGAGCACATTTGTACATAAGTTTGGGGGGGTATATAGGAAACACCCTGTCTGTCTGTCTGTCTGTCCACATAACTCGTAAGGGCTTCTCCTCCTAAATCCCTTGAAGGATTTTGCTGAAACTTAAAATGAAGGAAGTACATCATATGTAGATGTGCAGGAAGAATTTTCATCACAATCAGACATCATTCAGGGGAGAAAATTGGACTTAGACTTTTTAAATACATTATTCAATGGGAGACCTCGTAAGCGCAACTCCTCCAAAACTGCTTGATGGATTTTGATGAAACTTTACATGAAGGAAGTACATCATCTGTAGATGTGCATGAAGAATTTGTATTGTTCTCGGTTATCATCAAGGGGAGATAACTGGACTTGAGATTTTTTTACAGTACAGAGTCCAATATGAAGCGGCGGTTATCCTTTTGTGAGCTAGCTCACAGTATTACTTGTTTTTGTTTTTATTCCTTTTTTTTTGGGGGGGGGGGAGGGGGGGTGATTGGACATGCCCGTATGTGGGTTTCCTAATAAAAGGGTAAAAAACAAGAGTTAACACCAAAGTATGTCTTGCCTGCGGCACAATCAGAATAGCTTGTTATTCTATTGTACATTAATTTATTTTTATTAATTGTTGAGAAAAAAGAACAACTCTGAACTCACATTCCCCAAAATACCAATGAAAACTATCAAAGTTACTCAACTGGAAAGAAGGTCAAGGTCAAAAGATGAGGATGTTGTTTTAACAGACTAACATTGAGCAAAAAGCATATAAAGTTTGTTTTTTTTAAACCTAAGACTTATGTTCCTGCTTATAAAAAATTAAATAGCTATTGTTATACATTGAAAATTGTTTAAGTCACTCCACCAGAGAATAAAAGTCAATGTCAAAAGATTGGGATGGTACTGTGCTAAGCTACTTCTGGGGTGTATGCATACCAAGTTTCATCAACCTAAGACTTCTAGCTCTTGAGATATGGAGGTGCTCATAAAACCGAAACCTTGAACGCTGCTAAGGTAACATCTTTGTCTTGCTCAGTTGCAGGCAAGGCAAAAATCTGTGTCAAAGTAAGAAAATGGCTGGATTTTGTTAACAGGAAGTAGGCGAGCCACAGACCTGAAATTGAATCTCACATTATGTAACACTTCCATGATCCTGTGTACAAAATATCAAGTGGCTGTGATTAGTAGTTGCTGAGAAAAAAAACTTTTACGAAAATTTCTTCCAAGCCCTGGGACCCGCAGCTGCCCAACTTTCACCATTGTATAACCTGGATTTTTCACTCCTTAAAATCTGGCCAAAAATGATCTGCAACCTGAAGGTCTGATTTTCTTAAAACATCATCATATGCATTAAAAACACTTCATCTCAAAGTCTGTTTTATATTATGACCTTTTCAACACTTTGGCTATAGCATCTCTGATGAGTCTTCAATGTTAAAAATTTGACCAGATACATTTAACACTTTTTTGCTGAAAAACAAATGAGTTTTTACTTACAACCTTTTGCCTTTAGCATTTCTTTCTGATGAGTCCTAAACATTGATTTATGTCTTTTTTGTTGCACCTTGTGTATTACTAATTTTTCAATTACTTTTCAAATTATTGGTCCTGATTAAGTTTGTTTTGTCATAACCTTAATCAAGAAGTGATAAGTTTCATGAAATAATTTTGGATATCGGTTTACTAATGAAGGGAAGCAACTCTGAATATACATTTCAAATACAACATTTTATTTATAACAAAAAAGAGAAACATATATATATGTTAAAGGAAAGCCCTTCTTGGTTTAAAAATGTTTTACATGGGACGGAAAATTAATACTGAAGCATATTGCTTCGTGATCACAGTAAATGAATACACAAAAGTCAAGCACATTTACATCACAAGCACTAAACTGTGCAATAAATTAAAACAAAAAGTTCACACAAAGACGGAATCCATCCGTATACACATAGTCCAGAAATCATGGCAGAATGTCATCATCATAAGATAGCAAAATGTTGTCGTCATGAGAAAGTTACATTTCTTGTGGCACAGTTATTATGGAGGATAACTGTTGTATGATGTCAGCATTGTTCATCGAGGGGTTCTTGGCGTCACGAGCCAGCTGATGACAGATGTCCAATAATCTCTCTTCCATTTGTCGCTTCTGAACCTTGGGACGAGTGTTGTTGTTACGATTACGTTTATTTGCAAACCATGATTTGACTTGAGTGACACTGATTCCTCCCTCTAGGGCCATCTGTTCTTTCTCTGCTTTGTCGGGATATGGACTGTCTCGGTGAGTTTCGTACCATGCCATCATCACTCTAACGGCTTCATTGTTAAGTGGTTGATTATGTCTTTGGCGCTTAGAAATCGTCGTACGAGTTGGTGTTTCAGAAAGTTTACGTTTTATTCCAAGATTTTGTGGAATTTTATATGGCATTCTCAAAGCTGTTTCGGCTATCTTTGTGAAGCTTTTACCCTTGAAATCACTGGATGAAATGTCACTTGATTGGATTTGTCGCTCAACAGCACACACATCATCAGAATAATTTGCAAGATTTATCACAGAGTCTGTCATATCAGATGAAGTGTCATTTCTATCGTACTGATAATCACGGATGGTGTTGACGGCAGCAATGTTTTCCTTGTCTTCCTCAGAACTTTCCACTTTACAACTCTCCTCATCTACCTTGGTATAATACACGGAATTGTTTGTAGTTGTTTGTTGGTATGGATATACGGGGGACATGTTGAGATCAGAATTGTAGCCGCTGTCGTGATAACTGCTGGCCATCTGTAGATACATCAGTGATGAATTCTGGGAAGAGCACATTGACGAATTCTGAGTGTAGTAATAATGATGAGATGATGGCTTATCTGATGACGCTGGAGTGGATCGCTTTTCCTGTTTCTCAGTCGGTATATTTGCCAGTACTGATAAGAGTTCTGGTGTAGAGCATCGATCAAGTTTGTTTGGTGAGACATTGTACAGAGCTACGGCCCCTGGGTCTGTTTTACAACTGTCTGTTTCTGGCATGGTCTTGGTGTGCATGTAGTTTGCAGCATAGTACCAGTTGTACATTGGGTAGGGCCATTCTGTGTTGTGATCTGGAGGATATGTATAGCTGTACTCACTAGATCTGGGTTGACATAGATTTATCCCTGTGTTGGGTATGGGTGAAAAGTTCCAGGATGGCAGTGGTTTCTGTCCCTCTGTTGGGCTGGTGTATAAATCATTCACAGATGTGTACAGATCCTCCATCTCTGGAGTCTTGGCTGCATGTCTGCTTTGGTGCATGTCTTTTTCTTCCTCCATGGTCAGGCCCAGGTGTGTAATATAAACTTTAGATAACTTTACAGGTGAGAGTTTTTTCACAGTAATGGATGCCTACTGTCAATGCTGTGGGGTTTTATGCAATTCTAGGTGAAAGGTCATCAATTCTATTTGATGACATCTGATTGGCTTTGAGTTAATTGTCAATTTGCATAATCATTTACTGATTTAGTCCAAGCTGATAGAAGCCTGGCAATGTTCACTCAAGTGTGAAGTTAAGTTACCTGTACTTTTACCTGTACACCTGAAGCATGCATCAATTAACTTTTTGGTGTAAACAATAACCCTTTAACTGATTGCATGAATAACATGATAAAAACTAAGCATACAATAGGATTAAAATTTAGATTGACCATGTAAAAATAAATTATTGTTGTACTGATTTATAAAAAAAAGGGGGGATAGAGAAAAAGTGAATTAAAGTAAATTAATATTTCTAGGTTTTATTTTTCAATTTTATTTTTGTTTTTCTCTTTCCTCTTTGTTATTGGTTTTTAAACTTTTTTTTATGCTGAGATATGTCATCCTTTGTTTAGATAAAGAAAAGTAGGGGAGCTTATTTATAGACAAAAAATATTTAGACATATTTCAATTTTATTTGTTTTTTATTTGTCTTTTGTCCTGTGGTTGAAGAAGAAACATAGGAAAATATTGATGTCATAAATTTTGTGAATTTTTTTTTTTTTTATAATAGATTACAACAACAAAATTGTGCTAAAAGAACTTGTTTGGTTGATTTTACATTGTCATTACACTCGCGTCACAGTTTACTTAAGAAAAACTAATAAGAGCACCATAGGGTTTTACTTTAGTCAGAACTTTGAAAGGAACATTCACATTATTACACAATTGAAATTCCATAGAAGTGATTTCTTATATGCTTGGTGAATTGTCAAATTAAGAAAACAATAGAAGATTTTTTTCTTAATATTGAACTATTGTTAAAAATTTCTTCATCAATGAAATTCAATATACAACAATTTGTAAAGGGGGGTAATTCAAACTTTTTCACTTTTAACTGTAATGAAATTTAGAAAATAATAATGTTTGTGTTCCTTTGAATTTGTTTGTATGTTTTTTTAATGGTTATTAACTGTTGGGATTTAGACATTTAGTTTTTTTAATCAATAAATGTGTTTATTTTCTGTAAAATAAGGACTTTAAAATGTGTTACCTAGTTTACATTAAAAGCTATAGTTTTATGAGAGTGGTTAAAGCTTGAAATAATCATCCTGTCATTGTGAAGTTGATTGATTGATTGATTGATTAAAAGCTTGATCATTAATGTCAGTGTGAAGTTGATTAGTCAATCATGATCTGTTAACATATGTCTTCAGTGGTGTTAGTGTTAATCTTTGATTAAAGTTTGATTGATAGAATGAAGGACGCTTTTTGAAGAGTGATTTATATCAATATGTAGTAAATAATTTAAGTTTGTAAAATATAATCAACTTCTTAAAGTTTTTGTTAAAATACTTTTATGATTTTTATGCTCACTCCAAGCAACACACGAATCCATTCCAATAATTTTTACCCTACATTTATACATATTTCCCTTATATCATTATCAAATGCATTTTCTCTACCAAATCATAGGAAGCAAATCAAGGGAATTGATTTTCCTATGACCAATAAGGTTGAAGCACATTAGAAAAATTTAAAATGAAAAATATCTCCCTATTTGAAATCTTTAAATTCACAAAATTTTTCTTAATTTCCAAAATATTTAATTGCTTGCATTTCAAATGAAATCAATAACAACAACAAAAAGTATATAGAAATTTTTTTTTTCAAGGAGCTACATAAAAGCCAAGTGCATTACTTCTGTACCTGAACCCACTATTATGATTAGGATAGTATTAAAATTCCTTAAAAGTGATTTCTTAATGCTTGCCATTATTGCTTGGTGCATTTTCAAATAAAAAAATCCTATTATGAGTAATAATTAGAAGAAAATATTTTTTTATCCAAATATTGATCTATAAAGTCAATCTAAATGTTACATGTTACAATCTTGAAGAAATTCAATATACAATTTTTTTTAAAGGGGGATAACTCAAACTTTTTAACTGTAATTAATAGTCTTTGTGTGACTGTTTTTTTAATGCTTAATTAATGTCATAATTAGACATTTAGCTTAAGAAATAAACAATAGCTGTATGTTCCTTCTGTAAAATAAGGATTTTTAGATGTGTCACCAAGTTCACATTAAAAGCTTTAGTTTTATGAGAGGTGTCAAGTAAAGAATGGTTAAAGCTTGAAATAATCATCTTGTCAGTGTGAAGTTGATTGATAAAAGGCTTGAAATAATCAGTAATCAGTTGATTGATTGATTAAATGCTTGAGATAATCAGCCATGTCAGCATGAAGTTGATTAGTCAATCAGTATTCGTCATTGATTCATTTGTCTTCAGTGGTGTTAGTGGCAATCTGTGATTAAAGTTTGATTGATAGAATTATGAACAGGTTTTGAAGAGTGATTTATATATCAACATGGATTAAATAATTGAAGTTTGTAATATATAATTAACTTCTTAAAGTCCTGTTTGAACATTTTTATGGTTTTTATTCTGACTCCAAGAAACCATTAAACCCATTCAAATAATTTTTACCCTGCATTGATAAATATTTTGTTTATTAATCAATGCATGTTCTCTACCAAGTTATAAGAAGCGAATCAAGTGAAAAAATTTTCTTATGACCAAAAGGGTTGAGGCACCTAAGAACTAGAAAATGTGTCTATGAGCCACAGGATGGCCCTCCTGTTCTTGAAATATCATTGAGCTACCTGGGATATGGACTGTTACTAAGAAATGAATCAAAAAGGTGGCAGTGACCTTTTTTCTGGTGGGTGATGCTGTGTTACCAAGTCTCATCTAGTGGTGAAATACCATTGACCTTTCACGAGTAGTATCCAAGATAGGGACCTTAACCAAAATAATTCATGTGTAAAATATAGGTTGCAGTGACCTAATTTCTAGTGGGTGGTGTCACCTTACCCAAGACACATCTAGTGGTGTAATATCATTGACCCCCAACATCTAGTATCTTAGTAATTGACCTTAACCAATAACTTAACCAAAGTGTTACAGACGTATGTACAGTGGTATGTACAGACGGATGGACAAGGGTAAAACTAAATGGTCGATCCACATATGTAGTCGGGCCATAAAATTGAGTATGAAAAATTTCCTTATTTTTTTTAAATCTTTAAATTTACAAAATTCTACTTTAATTTCCAAAATATTTAGTAACTTTTATGCAACCCCTTCCATTTCAAATGAGACCAATATCAACCACAAACAGTATATAGAACACATTTAAAAAGATTTTTTTTTAAATGGAGCTACATTAGTTGACAATGTAAAGCCAGGTGCATTACCTGTGTACTTGAACCCACTATGATGGTTATGATTGTATTGAAAACTTTATAACCATAACACATGCATCCAAGAAAAAAGTTATGAATGTTTTTCCCTTTATTGCAGGGCATCATTGATCAGATCTTGAAGCACAAGTTACTATTTATAGAAACACAGGATGGAGCAGAGACAACTCTAGCTTTGTACAACTATCAAAAGGTCAGTGAAAATTAAAGCCCAATGATGTCTTAAACGAGCCCCCTCCCCCTTTTACAGAAGAGACAACACAAGGCAGTGTTTCCACACATCTTTAAAACATGGAATCTCTGACTAGATTTGTACAACTCTCAGAAAGTCAGTAAAAATTTAACAAAAAACTGCTTGTTTGTGAATTGTCCCCTTTACATGATGTAGCAGAGAGGATACAATGAGTTATCCCCCTTACATGGTGTAGCAGAGAGGTATATGCCACTATCAGAAGGTTAATAAAATGAACGGAAGAATGTTTTGAGTTATTCCCCCTCAAAGAATTTTTTTTATTCAAAACGTGTCAAACAGGTCAAAATTTTTACATAATATTAGTGTATTAGAGGTAAATATATGTAGCAACAGTTAAATAGTATAAATTTAGGTTTCATAATTTTTCACTTTTTCTTTCAACAGAAATGACTTTGACACAGAAAATAAATCTGAGTATAATTACAATTTCTATATGAATGTATTATAGGCTTGTGAGAATGGAAGAGGAGCTGTGTTGCTATCTGTGGCGAGGGGGAAAGTTTCAGAGGGGATAGATTTTGGTAAGTAATGCAATATTCCAAAGTATTTTTGCTTTAAGATTTTTAACAACTGTCTTCAAGATATTATATCATAGCTAGCTTTTAAAATGCCATATAAATATATGTATCATCCCATTATCTTCTATATAGCTAGATTATAGTTTATTTCTCATAAAAACACTTAAGAAAGAAGAACACTTTTTAGAGCTTACTTGATTCTACATTTCAGACCACCATTTTGGCAGAGCTGTTTTAATGTTGGGAATACCATATGTGTACACACAGAGCAGAATATTAAAGGTTTGTTCATCTGGGTCAAGATCAAATAAAATAAACAATCAGAGATCATATGAAAAGAATATTGTTTTTCTTTGTTAAATTTAAGATATGTTTTAGATGAATAATCAAGCTTACAATTAAAAGTCTGAACATTTTCTCACATAGCTCAAACTGGAAAAGAAAGTTTTTCAAAGACAGCATGCAAAAAATAATTTATCAAAACAATAATATTCTCATAGGATTTAATTCTGATATTTGAATGTGGCCAGTCATTCCGAAGGTCCATTGGACACTGGACAAATCTGGTAAAAATTTGCTTGGTCCAGTAAAACATTTTGAACTTTTCCATTGCAATGTACCTGATTACAGTAAAGGAGAAAAAATACTTCAGAATCACTGGTGGCATTTGGTTGCCTGTAAAACTTGGAAATATATATTTCAACCATCAAATTAGCGTCAGATTTATGTGGATTCCAGCCTCATGAGTCAATAAAGACCCAGAGAGGATATTTAGGTATGTTTAGACTGAACTACCAATGAATTTATTTTTCTTTCATAAATCAGGCTAGGTTGGAATACCTCCGAGATCAATTCCAGATCAGAGAGAATGATTTCCTGACATTTGACGCCATGAGACATGCTGCCCAATGTGTGGGGAGAGCTCTAAGAGGGAAAACTGATTATGGCATCATGGCTTTTGCAGATAAGGTATGCTTTAGTTATAATACCCCATGTAAACAAAGTTATATAAGAATCATTCTGTCTGTTTGTCTGTGCTTATATTTTGTAAGTGCAACTCCTAAATTGCTTGATGGATTTTGATGAAACTTTACATGAAGGAGATATGTTACATGGTGATGTACATGAAGAAATTACATAGCTGTCTGATATCATTAGAAGGAGAAAATGTGACTTGCAGGTTGGTTTTTTTTTGGAATAAAGATTTCAATGTGAATGTGGGGGAAAGAATTTCTTTTTGTGATCTCATTCACAGTATTCCTAGTTTGCTTTATTATGTCTCCCCCCACAATATGTGGGGAGACATATTGTTTTTGTCCTGTCCGTCCGTCCGTCTGTCTGTCTGTCCATCACAAAGTTTGTCAGCGCAACTCCTCCAAAACTACTGAACCAAATTCAATGAAACTTGGTATGTAGGAAGGACACCATATTTAGTTTTGCATATTACCAGGAAATTTTGATCCTCAAATTTTTGTGGGAGTTATGGCCCTTTGAACTTAGAAAATGCTGAAAATCCTCATTTATCATCTTGTCAGCGCAACTCCTCTGAAACTACTGAACCGAATTCAACGGTACTTGGTATATAGGAAGGACACCATATAAAGTTGTGCATGTTACCAGGAAATGTTGTACCTCAAATTTTTGTGGGAGTTATGGCCCTTTGAACTTAGAAAATTGCTGAAAATCCTCATTTATCATCTTGTCAGCGCAACGCCTCTGTAACTACTGAACCGAATTCAATGAAACTTGGTATATAGGAAGGACACCATATAAAGTTGTGCATGTTACCAGGAAATGTTGTACCTCAAATTTTTGTGGGAGTTATGGCCCTTTGAACTTAGAAAATTGCTGAAAATCCTCATTTATCATCTTGTCAGCGCAAGGCCTCTGTAACTACTGAACCGAATTCAATGAAACTTGGTATATAGGAAGGACACCATATGTAGATGTGCATGTTACCAGGAAATTTTGATCCTCAAATTTTTGTGGGAGTTATGGCCCTTTGAACTTAGATATTTTGGGGGAAACGTGGGAAACATCGTTTTTGTAGGCAAAAACAAACTTTAATTATTACAAATTTTCATAAATTACTATTACCTTATTAAACTGCATAAACTTTATTAAATAGAAAACTTTAAAATAATAAAGCCTCATTCTACTGTGATATAAATTACAATATTTTTTTATTAATTTCCCAGAGATTTGCAAGGGCAGATAAGCGTGGGAAGTTACCTCGATGGATCCAGGAACACCTTAAAGATGAGCTGTGTAACTTATCGGTAGACGAAGCAATACAAGTCTCCAAGAGGTTTCTACGTAGGATGGCTCAGCCGTTCACCAGGGTAGGTAATTTGTAAGCTTTATAATCAAAATGAAATTAGAAATGTAGATTTATTTCCCTTTAATGGTAATGGGTCTCAATGTATGTTGAAGCAAAAGTTATGATGCAATACATAATATAAAAGCAGTATTATAGATATAATATATAATTTTAGTTTAATTTTAATCATTCATTTATAATTTAATACTTTGTCCAGAAATACAACTTACATTGGCCTTTCCTTGACATATAATAAGCACACTGGAAAAGGTTTAGTGTGTCATAAAACCTGGTTCCACTCACCAATTCTTTTTAAAAGTCTTACTTGCCTAATTTGTGCCCTGTTCTTGGATATTTGAGATGGATTATTCATGTTATGTAGTTTTGTTCTCTAATTTCTAATGTTGATGTTTTATAATTGCAGGAGGATCAGCTAGGGGTGTCATTACTGACAGTAGAACAGCTTCAGTCTGAGGATACGAAGAAAAAACTAGAACAGAGAATGCAATATGTGTAACTCTTTCACAAAAGATTTCCTTGTAGACGAAACAGAAAAGGCAAACCGCAGGATTCTCAACACTACAACTTGGCTAGAAATGGATGAATAATGTCAAAGTGCATAAAGTTGTATTGTTAATTAATGACTTTGAGAGCAAAATGCATGGAAGATAGTTAACATGCAGAAATTTTGTGAATTGTGAAAGCAGAACAGAATGTATTTTTTGTTGTAACAGATTGATATTTTTGTATAGATCTGTGATCTCTTGGTGCAAATAAAACTATAGATAATTATTTGTCTGTAGTTATCACAAAGATTTTTTCCTCGTTTTTTTATCCCCGAGATCAAGGTAGTTTGGAGGAGATATAGTGTTTGTACCAAAATAAGGTCACCTTAACCTACATTTTCCACATGAATGGCTCTGTTTAATATTTCAGTTTAGGTCAATATCTCAGCAATTGCAAGTGGTATAGGAATTATATTGGGTTAGTTGGTACATCTTGGATAGTAACCATCATCTGTACCAAAAAAGGTTACCTTGACCTACATTTTTTTGCATGAATATCTCAAGTTAAAGTTTTGTTAAGGCCCATATCTCAGCAACTGCAAGTGATAGAGAGATGATACTGTATCAATTGGTACATCTTGGATAGTAACCAGTATCCATACTATAATTAAGTTACCTTGACCTACATTTTCTGCAATAATGACTCGGGGTTGAGTTTAAGTTAAGGTTCATATCTCTGCAACTGCAAGTGGTAGAGGAATGATATTTGGTAAGTGGTTTCATCTTGGAAAGTAATTTACATCTGTTCCAGATTTAGGTCACCTTGACTTACCATTTGATTGGCCGGGGAATTAGCTGTCATGTGCGACTGCTCCATTTCTTTATTTCTATTTATGTTTTCTTCTGAGAGATAGCCAATTTGATCAAAACTTATTCTTAAGTACAAAAAATTATGTTGGTTTTTGTCTGGCCAAAAGCAGAGCAAAACAAAAGATATTACTTTACCAGCAGCAAGTTTTATGAGTACCTCCATATCTCAAGAACTGTAAGTCCAAAGTTGATGAAACTTGGTATGCATATGCACCAGTAGTAGCCCAGCACAGTAGCATTCCCATCTTTTGACCTTGACCTTGATTTTCTGGTTGAGTGATTTGGACAATTTTCAATACATATAATAGCAATTTTAAAGTTTTATGAGTACATGTACCTCCATATCTCAAGAACAATAAATCCTAGTTCTTGTTATGCATATACCCCAGTAATACCTTAGCTTAGCTGCATCCCCATCTTTTGATCTTGACCTTAATTTTCTGGTTGAGTAACTTTGATAATTTTCTGTACATATAATAGCAATTACAATGTATCAGGTTTTACATATTTGAGATATATTTGTCTTAAGTTTATAAAACCTAATATGCTTATTTTACGTATTTATTAGAGCTAGGATGTCACAACAGCATTTTCATCTTTTGACCTTGACTTTGGATTTCTAGTTGATTAACTTTGATAGTTTTAATTTGTGTTTTGGGGGATTGTGATTTCGGTTTTTGTTTTGTTTTGTTTTTTGCTCAACAATGCATGAACTAATGAATGTATAGTGGAATATCTATTTATTCCGGTGGTGCTGGCAGGCAAGACATACTTTAGTGTTTATTCATAGACTCTTGTAACTACTAGCAAGAAAATGTGTGCAACAGAGATTACGCTTATTTTGATTGTCTTCTCATCTCTCTTTCATCATGTTGAATACCTTCAAGATTTTCAAGACTTTCCACGGGGATGGTATTATTTTTACTATTGGTAAACAGGAAGTAGATTAGTTATAACCATGAAAGCATTATACAGTATAGATATAGGATAACACTACTTGCCAAATATTGTAAGTATCAATTTAAGAAGTTGCCGAGAAAACAGTGGTGGAAATATGTATAATGGATGATTAACCCTTTAATTTTACATCAACACAACAATAACAGCTAACTCGGCATATTAGGAAATTAAAACAAAGAATCAAAGATTTGTTGTTCTTCTTTTTCTTATAGAATGGCCTATATAGAGGGGCGCATTTCAATTGAGCGAATTTGAAAATGACCCCACCTTTCATTTGAGCGATTTTTTCTATTTCAATTGAGCGAATATTTTTCCAGGTAAATACAGGTAAATAAAAGTAAATGGCTTAAAAAATTATGCAAAAAATATGACAGATTATGAATAAAAATTCGATTTTGTAGCCATAGACAGAATACAGATATATTTTAAAACAATCATAACTGAAAATATAACTTTACATAAAACATATCAAAAGCAGCTGTAGTGGAATCTATTTAAAGGTTCAATACCTTCAACATGGATTTGAAGCTGACAGAATCCAATAAAGGAAAATAAGTGACTTTTATTTGATGGTTATTCCTTTATCTGACAATGTTTTATTCTTTTAGCATGTGAAATATTATTTAAATAAACATATTGTTTGCATATTTTTTCTATCTATATATGAATAACTTTATGGTACAAAAGAAAATAATCGTAATAATTACCTGTAAAAACAAAATTTACCTGTTACAGTACTTTACCTGTAAAAAAAATTCGCTCAAATGAATTTTTTTTCTAGCTCAAATGAAACTTTTTTTCGCTCAATTGAAATGCCTATTCGCTCAAATGAAGTGCACCGATATAGAGCAACATGAAAAGATTTATAAATGTAGTTTTCACAAGGGAGATAACTGCAGAGAAGAAAACTCAATCTTCTTTGTCATGTTTATTAGTAAAATAAATAGGATACAATTTCAATATTTCCATAAAAATAGCATTCTAAAAAACAAGGAAAATAAAACAATGAAAATAAATAGTATAACAGACAAACTTGTAAAAAATGATTGTATACTTCATACTAGATAGAAATACTAGTAATCAACTAGAAAATGTGCCTATGGGCCACAGGATGGCCCTCCCATTCTTGAACTATCATTCATGAAAGTCATTCATGTGTAAATATAGGTCGCAGTGACCTAGTTTCTAATGGGTGGTGTCACCTTACCAAAGACACATCTAGTGGTGAACTATCATTGACCCCCAACATCTAGTCCTTAACCAAGAACTTGACCAAAGTCGTTCATGCATAAAATATAGGTCACAGTGACCTAATTTCTAGTGGGTGGTGTAGCCCTATCCAAGACCCATCTAGTGGTGAAATATCATTGACCCACAACATCTAGTATCCAAGTAAAGGACCTTAACCAAGAACTTAACCAAAGTGTTACGGACGGACAAACGGACAAGGGTAAAACTATATGGCTGATCCACATACGTGGTAGGGCCATAAAAATACTTAACAGGGAGAGACACATCAATTTTACCTTATACTGAAATGGTCAGACTTGATACAAGTAAATCTATAGCTGCTATAGGAATTTCACTAAAACCAAATCAGGAGGAAGAAGACAGTGTCACTATATACATATATTAAGGTCATTCAATGTCATAGGAAAAAAATTTCTGTCTGCAGGCATTTTTATGTAAAAGCAGGAAAATTCAAGCCAAAGCAAAATTAAATATAGTAGAAACGTCAGACACAATTTATAGTTACATTTTTCTACACATAAACCTATTATGACATTAATTAAATCATTATAAAAAATTTGACAAGTTGTATTACTGAAAGTAATGGGTTAATAACTATGCTTGGTAATGCTTTTTTATGCTGATTTGATAACTATTTGAGGGGATACTATTCCATGGTATATCTTTTCCAACACGAAAATCAATTTTCACATGGTTTTATTTTTGCTTTATTCATCAAAAAGTAAATTCCTTAGAAAAATATTCACAGATCATAAGGATACCACTTAAGGTCTTTAAGAGAAATAATAATTTCTGGGACTGATAAATTTGATTAACCATTGCAAAGTTGATACAATACACAAAAATTTACTTAGAACACCTCCTAATACATGGAATGACAACAAATTACTTAGAACACACCCTAATGCATGGAATGAAAAAAACTTACTTAGAACACACCCTAATACATACTTGGAACACACCCTAATACACAGAATGACAACCAATTTCTTAGAACACATCCTAATATCACATGTATCTGGAGTTCTAGCTAAAACACACATATTCAAGGGAACTTTCTCCTTGAAATTATAAAATAATAACAAATAAATATTTATTAATAATATTAATAACAAGTATATAAATTTTTAATTTGAAACATTAAAACTGATCTCATCCAACATAATTTGATATTTTATAGCTTTGTTAGAGATTAACCGGGCAGACATAGCTAGATCAAGTGTTATTTTTTATAGCTTTGTTAGAGATTAATCGGGCTGACATAGCTAGATCAAGTGTTATTTTTTATAGCTTTGTTAGAGATTAATCGGGCAGACATAGCTAGATCAAGTGTTATTTTTTATAGCTTTGTTAGAGATTAATCGGGCAGACATAGCTAGATCAAGTGTTATTTTTTATAGTTTTGTTAGAGATTAACCGGGCAGACATAGCTAGATCAAGTGTTATTTTTTATAGCTTTGTTAGAGATTAATCGGGCTGACATAGCTAGATCAAGTGTTATTTTTTGGGAGAAGGTTTTTTGACTGTTTGTTCTTTCGGAGATTTTTCTGACGATTTCTTTCCACTGTCTGGTTTAGACAGTCCCGTAGCTTCTTTCTTCTTTGGTGTTGATGCTGTCAGCTTTGACTTTTGACCTTGACCATCTGGTGTAGACTGTCCCTTTGATTCTGTCTTTTTGGGTGATGATGCCGTCTGCTTTGACTTTTGACCTTGACCGTCCTTGGCAACTTCTTTGGCTTTCTTTGCATCAATTCTAGCGTGCTCTGTTTTCACCAAGTTTCGTAATTCATCCTGAAGAGAAATTAAAAGGTAAAAAGGATGTTATTTATTTAGAAGTATAATAAAACTTGTTGGAAAAAAAAACACTTACATAGAAAGGAGAAGAATTTTACATATCACTACTAAAGCATAGGTTGTCAATCAGTTTAAGTGTATGGCTTCAATAAAAATTACAATAACAACTCTATGAGTTGTAGGCAAAGAAGCAAAGATGTACTAGTGACCCAATACAGTGTCATAAGTCAAAAAAAGAAAAGACAAAATTGGTCCACATTAATTAACAAGAGGCTCCCAGGAGCCTGAATCGCTCACCTGACTTGAATGACTGATCTAATGAAAATAATTTTGGTACCTGAGGTGAAAAACTCCAATAAAGGATCATCATAGATGTGTAGAGCAATACAGCCAAACATTCAAGCAGCCAAAAACTTTTCTTAATCTTTTATAGGTTTAATCTGCAAGGCAATAACCTAAATCTTGACAATTAGGGGCCATGACTTTAATATGGGGGTCATCTGACAGCTTCAGCCTTATGGATTTTTGAGGAGCTAATTGAACTGAAGATTTGACAAGCAACATTTTTCCTCTATTAGAATAGCTTTCATCCTATAGGTCAATTACAGGAAAAAACAATATTTTTCACTTTTAAAGGACCATAACCCCTATAAGGGGTCATCTAACAATTTTAACCCTGAAATCATTTATGTAGAACTCAATGAGCTTAACACTTCTGCAATGCTAACTTTTCCTCTTGCACTAATGGCTTTCAAGATCTAGTGCAAAAACTGCATAAATGGTCAATTTTGACAATTTAGAGGAGATAACTCCTAGAAAGAGTCGTCCCACGACTTTGACCCAATGGAGAGATTTCTACAGCTTTTGATGCTGAAAAAGATAGGTTGCTTCAGATTTTCTCTATCTCTTATGCTTTGTGAGCTATAAGCCAAAAACAATGGTCTGACCCCTCTGTTCTATTTTTATACGACCGCAAATTTTTTGCGGTCGTATAATGGTATGATGCTGTCGTCGTTGTCGTTATGTCGTTGTCGTCGTCGTCGTCTGTTAACTTTAGTGTATACACGATAACTTTAGTTCTAGTTATCCAAATCCAATGAAATTTGACAATGATATTTCTTACCATTAAAGGATGGATGGGATTGATTTTGGGAGTCCCCCCTTTTTTCGTTTAGAAATTAAGGGCCAAAAGGGGCCAAATTGCAACTTTTAGTTTGTTCTTACAATAACTTTTTCAAAAATCTTTTCCTCTGAAACTACTGAACAGAATTCAATGAAACTTGGTATGATTGATCAATACTACTATAGATTTGTTTCAACTTCTGATTCGTCAAAAAACATGGCTGCTGTGGCTAAAAATAGACCAGGGGGGTCAGACTACTGTTTTTGGCTTGTAATTCAAAAAGTATAAGAGATAGATGAAATCTGATGCCACCTTACTGCTTCAGGATCAAAAGTTCTACAAAAGTCTCCATTTGGTCGAAGTTGTCAGATGACCGCTTATAGGGGTTACGGCCCCTTAAAGGTGAAAAATAGCATTTTTTCATGTTTTTGCCCTATAGTATGAAAACTATTGCAGATAGCAAAAAGCTGTTGCTTGCTTAATTGTTTAGCTCATTTAGCTCTACAAAAGTCTCCATAGAGTCGAAGTTGTTAGATGACCCCTTATAGGGGTTACGGCCCCTTAAAGGTGAAAAATAGCATTTTTTCATGTTTTTGCCCTATAGTATGAAAACTATTGCAGATAGAAAAAATCTGTTGCTTGCCTAATTGTTCAGCTCATTTAGCTCTACAAAAGTCTTCATAGGATCGAAGTTGTCAGATGACCCCTTATAGGGGTTACGGCCCTAAAAGGGGCCAAAATCGAAACATTTTTATTAGTGGACCGATTTTGAAAATTTTTTTTGCATGTTTGTTCTTGTCAAATAGCGGATGCAAAATTGAGAATTAATTTTTGCTACCCCCATCTTTTCCCCCTTATTATGTAATTAGGGGCCAAAAGGGACCAAAATGGAAATTTTTTTACTTGTGATTTTGAAATTTTTTTTTTCATGTTTGTTCTTGTCAAATAGTGGATACAAAATTGAGAATTAATTTTTGCGACCCCCCCTTTTCCCCTGTTATGAAATTAGGGGCCAAAATCGAAACTTATTTATTTGTGGTCTGATTTTGATCTCCTTTGGAAAAAAAATAATTCCTTTTAAAATGTGAATTTAGAAAGTCCACCAAAAGCTGCATGTGTTAAAAACCTTTGTCAGTCCACCATGGGCTGCATATGTCCAGAGCAATTGACTATCCATATTGGGCCTAAAACGTACAGGGTTCAACATGTTGCGGTCATATCATGCTGCGCTCGGCGAAGCTTTTTATTAGCAATGGCGGCCATCTTGGTTGGTCGGCATGCATAAATTTCACAAACTTGGTAAAGGACATCCTACAGATCAAGTGTACAAAGTTTAAAAGCAATCCCTTCAGTAGTTTCAGATAAGAAGATCTTTGGAGAAAAGTTAATGACGGACGACAGACGGACGGAGGACAGACGCCTAACGATGACAATAGCTCACATGAGCTAAAAACAAAATTACATAACATACACATATTACAACCAAACTGCAATCAGCCACATGAACTCAAGTGCTCTAAAAGTGTAAGCAGTGTCTGCTAACTTAAGCACAACCATCAAGTTACCAACAAGCCATTTAGTGTGAACCAAATCCAGTAAAGGATGACAATACTTAGTGAAATACTTACTCCCCATCCTAGAGCATTAGCCATTGCCTCACATCCATCATCACAAGTTCCCTGTCGGAATACATCTCTGGAAAAAATTTAAAACCAAATTAATTGAAGTTGGACCAATCATTGTTTCATATTTTACCCGCTTCTTATGAATGTACGTCTTAGAACAAATAAAAGAACAAACAAAATAAAAGAAGCTTTAAAAAAAAGAATGAATGTCTTTTCTATGAGGAAATTTTGTAGCCTGATAACATATAAAAGAAAAACAGAGGAGTAATATTTCAAGAAAGTCATTTAAAGTGTTGAATTTCCATTGCTTCACTAAAAAGAGGTAGAAAGTATATCAAGCATTGTGAAAAAAAACTAGTTCTGTTGACAACACATCATTCCTTTGTTTTGAAGATCCATGTTTTTTTGTTTTTGGTTAAATCTATAAGAAAAACTGTTATTTATACCTCCAATTATTCTCTCCATCAAAATCAAACCCAGATCCAAATATCACAGCCATTATGGGGTCAAGTTTCTATGAAGCAAAGAAAATATATCATTGAAATTCAAATACGACAAAAAGAGATATATAAAATTACAACTTTTAAATGTATATTCTTACATTTCACATTCCCCTGTTTAGTACATTTTTATTTGGAGTCGGGCTGAATGTTGTCTATTTCAACTGAACCATTATCACTTTCAATACCAAAAATACAATAAGAATATATCAATCACGTACTACAAAGTGAAACAAGTTATTCCAGCATGCTTTGACATAGATTATTAATTGTGTCACTAGTTGTTTCTGATCATATTCATTTTCTGTAGTTGGTTTTGTTTTGGATGTGGATTGAATGTGCATGATACAATATCCATAAACAAATAAAAAAATTAAATCAGCAACAGATAATAGCCAGCACCCTTCAAATTCCCAATTCCTTGTGGCCTTAACAGTCCATGTAGCAAAATGATCTTCCTCCATCTTCTTAAGTGTTTTTAGCTTTTGAAATTTCATCACTGTATTACCCCTCTACCCTTGTACTGTAACTTACCCCTGGAGTTGTGTTTTCTAGATTAATGTACAATCGTGGAACTTCCTTTCTTGTTCTGTAAAAATCAATCAGTTTAATATCTTACTTAGTGCATAAGAACAGATCTATAATATTACAATGCAGGAAAGTTTAAAATCAAGTTGCCATTATGTGTAAATGTTTTAGAGGAATAGTATCAAGATCTTGTCAAGTATTTATTTATGAGCCATTAATTATTGAAATATTAACCCTTTATTAACAGTATGTAAAATCATTTGAAATACAAAGTACGATACTTGATACATACTGGTTTGGAAAGGAAGATAAGAACTGCATTACTAGTGATCTTTTGAAATAATATAACTAGCAAAACTCCCATGAAAAGATTCCCAAATGAACTTTAATAAAACCTCTGTGCATACTTAGAGGAAAGGGCAATAGTTTAGATATACTTACTTATTAGGAAGGGAAGCAAAAGGTTGAACTACTAATGATGTTCCTAAGATAATCAGCAAGTCACACTCTTTAAAATCCTGCCGAAAAAAAGATACAAAGTAGGTAAGGTTTATGTCCTTAAAGATAATCAGCAAGTCACACTGTTTAAAATCCTGTCGAAAAAAGATACAAAGTAGGTAAGGTTTATGTCCTTAAAGATAAGCAGCAAGTCACACTGTTTAAAATCCTGTCAAAAAAAGATACAAAGTAGGTAAGGTTTATGTCCTTAAAGATAATCAGCAAGTCACACTGTTTAAAATCCTGTTGAAAACAAAGATACAAAGTAGGTAAGGTTTATGTCCTTAAAGATAAGCAGCAAGTCACACTGTTTAAAATCCTGTCAAAAAAAGATACAAAGTAGGTAAGGTTTATGTCCTAAGATAAGCAGCAAGTCACACTTTTTAAAATCCTGTCGGAAAAAAAAAATACAAAAAAGATAAGGCTATGAGAATACTGCTGCTGTTTTCTTCGGAAGTAAAGATTTTATTCCCATGTTAAAGTTCTGAAAATTTTGAATTTAAACAAGAGGCTCCCAAGAGCCTGAATCGCTCACCTGAACTACACAGATACATATATTTGTAGATATTATTGTGCTTAACCATATGCGATTTAAATTTATGAAATATCTTGGTTAGATATTGGGCTTAATAAGTGCAAATTTGGCAAAAATTAGGAAAAAGAACAATAACTCCCACATCAGCAGTCAGATCTTTTCCGAAATTTCAGGACAGGTAGATCTTTATATGCTGATCACTTTTGATTCTTGCACAATTTTGATATCTGAAACCAGTTTTGAGTTATTAGCAAAAAAATGAAATTTGCCCCTATGTTCTATTTTAGCCATGGTGGCCATGTTTTTTTACGAATCAAAAATCTGAACGATAGAGTTGTTGCATATAAGCTATCAAACAGTGTGCCATGTTAAGATGCAGTTGGTCTTACCGTTTCAGACAAGTCAGGGGAAAAGTAATGAACAATGGTAAATAATGATGCTTTAAGGGCCATAACTCCTAAAAGAAATGGTTCTACAGCTTTGACCTAATTACATGAATTGTAGATCTTGATGTGCTTAATCATATACAATTTGAATTTTTGAAATATCTTGGATAGTTTTCAAGATATAGGGCTAAATAAGTGAAAAATTTTGAAAAAATCCAGAAAAAGGGCAATAACTCCTATGTCGTTTGTTGGATCTTCTTGAAAATTTCAGAGAAGGTAGATCTTGAGATGCTAATCACTTTTGTCTCCCATCAGAATTTTGATATCTGTTACCATTTTTGAGTTATTTGCAAAAAAATTCAATTTCACCCTTATGTTCTATTTTAAGCCATGGAGGCCATATTTTTGAAGAATCAAAAATCCGAACAATAGAATTGTAGCATTAATGCTATAAAACAACTGAGCCAAGTTTGGTTGAAGTTGGCTGAATGGCGTCAGACAAGTTAATCTTTGAAATTCAGGGTAAAAGTAATGAAAAATGGTAAATTTTGACGCTTTAAGGGCCATAACTCCTAAAATAAATGGTCCTACAGCTTTGACCTAATTACATGAAATGTAGATCTTGATGTCCTTAATCATATGCAATTTGAATTTTGTAAATATCTTGTATAGTTTTCAAGATATAGGGCTAAATAAGTGCAAAATTTTGAAAAAATCCAGAAAAAGGACAATAACTCCTACATCGGTTGTTGGATCTTCTTGAAAATTTCAGGGCAGGTAGATCTAGGGGTACTGATCACTTTTATCCATGCCAGAATTTTGATATCTGTTACCGTTTTTGAGTTATTTGCAAAAAACTGCAATTTACCCCTATGTTCTATTTTAGCCATGGCGGCCATGTTTTTCAACGAATCAAAAATCCCCAAGCTAGTTTTATACTACCTATGCTAATTAACAACTGTGCCAAATTTAAAAGCCATTGGACTTATGGTGTTAGAGGAGTTAACGTTTGAAAAATGTTAACGACGACGGACGACGACGGACGCCAAGTGATGGCAAGAGCTCACATGGACCTTCGGTCCAGGTGAGCTAAAAATTCTATGTACACACTATTATTAAAAATGTCATATGAACCGGTAGATCTTTTCTCCTAAAATATTGTTTAGAATCAAATGAATTAACAAATTCTTACTCATTCTATTGTATTCAATTATTTGACTACTGCATCGCTGATGACATATGACATATGCCTCAGAATTTTAAATGGTAGAACTGTAGGTGATTTACAAGGAAAATTCACATGTTTTACATACAATGGATGTAGTGTAGTAGATTATATGCTTGCTTCTAAAGATTTGATTAATGTTATTTCTGAATTTAATGTACACAACTTAACTTCATTATCAAATCACTGTATTTTAAGCTGTTCATTACTTGCTTGCTTTATTCCACAGAATAAACAACAACTGCCACTGGATCCAATACCCAATAAATTTATATGGTCCCCTGAAGCTATTCAACTCTATAGTAAGAATACTAACAGTAAGGAAAGTATTTCCAAATTGAAAAGTTTTTTAGAAACAAATTTTAACAGCATTGACAATGCATTGTCAAACTTTAACTCAATTCTATATGATAATGCATCAAAATCTGCTAAGTTGGTGCAGAGACCCCAGACCCACAATAAAAAAGCTAAAAAATCAAATAGAAAACCTTGGTTTTCTGAATCTTGCAAAGAACTTCGAGTATCTGTCAAAAACTATGAAAAACTAGTTAACAAATATCCCTATAATGCAGAATATAGAAAAAAATTCTACAGTCTGAGATCTAAACTTAGACGCTTAAACAAATATGAAGAGAAAAAATACTATCAATCTATAATCTCACAACTGAACTCATATGAAAAAGACCCAAAAACGTTTTGGAATATTATAAACAAACTCAACAACCAAAAACTTAGAAATAATAATTCTGATGAATTTCTGCCCCGAGAAGATTTTTTAAACTTTTACAAAAAATTAAACACAGATGACAATAACCATAACAATTTTCAAGCACAAGTAATGAGAGAATTCAACGATATTAAAAATAATAGCTCTAATAGAAATCAATCAAATATTCTCAATTCTGAAATAACATGTGAAGAAATCTTGTCAGCTATTAAATCTGTAAAAAATGGTAAAAGTACCTCTGCTGACATGATTTCTAATGAGATGCTTAAAAATGCTACTTCAGCTTTATTGAAACCACTTCATAAGTTATTTAATTTGATTTTCAGCTCAGGTCAATTTCCTGGAGCATGGAACGAAAGTTTCCTTGTTCTTATACATAAAAAAGGAGAAAAAATAGATCCTGGAAACTATAGAGGTATTTCAATAAGTTCAAACTTAGGTAAATTATTCAATAAAGTCTTGTATTATAGACTTGTTAAATTCATGGATAATGAAAATCTTATAAGCAAAAACCAAATAGGATTCAAAGAAAAATGTCGCACAAGTGATCATATTTTTACTCTTAAATCTGTTATAGACCAATATAAAAACAACAAACAAAAAGTCTTTACTGCTTTCATAGATCTAAAGAAAGCATTTGATACTGTATGGAGAACTGGATTATTTTTTAAACTAATTAAAGGTAATATACCTCAAAATATATTCAACATTATTCAATCAATGTATACTAATACAACTACTCGAATCAAATTCTCTGATGGATTAAGTCCATCCTTTCCATCAGAGAGGGGAGTCAAACAAGGCGATGTTCTAAGTCCCCTGCTTTTTAACTTTTTCATAAATGACCTGGTAAATAAGCTTGACAACTGTTCAACAGATCCAGTGGTTGTTGGTGATATACCTTTAAATATTTTATTATACGCTGATGACATTGTTATACTGTCAAAGAGCCAAGAAGGCTTACAGAAAAGTCTTGATATTTTAAATGAATATTGTATATCATGGAAATTACAAGTCAATACTGACAAATCAAAAATTATGGTATTTAATTCAAACGGTAAAACATTTTTAAAACATTTTACATTTAATGAAACACTGCTTGAAACTGTTACAAGTTATTGCTACTTGGGTATAACTTTAAAGTATAATGGAAACTTTTGCCTTGCTGTAGACAGTCTTATGGAAAAGGCCAGAAAGGCATATTTTAAAATTAAGAAAACAATTGGTCTTAACAATGCATGTAAACTTTTAGAAAAACTTTTTGATAGTCTAGTTACCCCAATCCTTTTATATGGATGCGAAGTATGGGGTATTGACTTCAAATTTAAAGATTCAGATTCCTTTGAAAAATTACATATAAAATTCATAAAAGAAATCTTAGGAGTTCACTGCAGAGCATCAAATGATGCATGCCGTGCTGAACTCAACAGAGTACCACTAAAAAACAAGATAATATTTTCATCAATAAATTTTCTTCAACATATTATCTCATCTGAACACTCATTAATAAATAATGTATTTAAAAAGTCTCAAAATTCAAGCCCTTGGTTTAAAAAAATTAAAAATATTTTAGATGATCTTGGAATGTCATTTATAGCAAATGATTTAAACTTTTTAAAGAGCAATCTAAACCAAATTAAACAAAGAATAAACGACCAATGTTTTCAAAATCAACAATCTAATATAAATAAATCTGAAAAATTAGATTTCTTCAGAAAAGTCTACAGCACAGGCAAGAGGGCACCATACGTAGATATTCTGCAAAATAGAAATGATAGAGCTGCAGTATGTAAGATACAAATAAGCTCTCATACATTAATGATTGAAAGAGGAAGACATCTCCAAATTCCCAAAAATTTAAGACTATGTAATTTGTGTAATTCTGACCGGATTGAAGATGAAAATCACTTTTTATTTTATTGTTCAAAATATAAACAATTAAGAGAAACATTTCATGATAAGTTATTAAACATTTTTCAAACCAAGAAGCATTTTTATTCCCAAAAGGTATATGACATTAACTTTCTCTTAAATAACACTTCATATACAATACTAAAATTAACTTCCTCTTTCATATCTGATGGATTAAATATGAGAAAAAAACTAAGTTTATAATCTTTCTGTTTTATGCATATTATTATACTATAACTGTTATAAAGGTTATTGCAAACACAATGCTTATAAAATCAATTTAAATATTATATGTTGTCATATAAATATTACATATATATACAATAAGTAGACACATGTAATGACATACATATTAATTGTCAGGTTAAACACGTATTGTATTCTTTATATGTCACTTTATATAGGCCTTAACCATCTATTGTAGTTGAGTTTGAGCTAATAAAATTATTCTTATTCTTATTCTTATTCTTATGATTTCAAATGTTTACCTGTATCTTTAATTGAAGGTACTGACTCAGTGGGTTCAGTTATTTTTGTAGGAATCAATTCTCATGGTTTGGCTTATAAAGACATTTTGTTGGATTTTTATTTTCTAGGTTTGCACACATCCTTAATGTAGTCAATGTAAAAATAAAACTTTAGTTGGATTCTTATTTCTTGGTTCAGAGATACCCAAGAAAACCATGAAAATTGATACCACTAGACTAATGATGAAACCCCAATATTTTGTTTGACCTGATGTTTTAACTAAATATTTTTTTAATAGTTTTGATAGCCTTTTTGTACAATATTCAATCAAAGATAACAGAATTTGATATCTTAACTCTGGATCTTTATACTTTTGCGGTGTAAATGATGTGTGCCTGGAAAAATGTTAAATCATTTGAGAAAATTATTTACATACCTCGGCCAAACAAGTTCTAAAACGATCTGGAAGTGCTTCTCCAAAGAATACAATATCTGTAAATACCAAGAACAAGATATCAAGATAATTGTTACAGCAAAATTATGGTACCAATAATTATCTCCCCTTTGCAATAAATGCAGAAATAAGACATAATAAAGAATTTTTAAAAGATACATGTAATTTCAATCTCAGAAACCTTTCTAAAAAATTCTACAGTATAAATCTGAAGTTTAATTTTGACTATCTACATGATCTGTACTGACCTGGTTTTACTAAGCCTTCACAACTTTCACATTTAGGTATACAGGACTTCAATATTCTCTCTGAAACATACAGTTGTATAATGACATTAGACAGACTTAGAACAGAATATTGGCAAATGCTTCTGTCAAAATTATTCAAATTATTAAAGGCATATTGTCTACGGCAAACTCATTTTTTTTACCCCTCAATTTTTTGGTGTCAATTAGACCGAAATGCAATAAAATGAATATTGAAAAACAAATTTGCTACAAATTTTGCCTCAAAAGTAGTTTATTTTGATCAAAATAGCTCGTCAATATTGATTGATATTTTATTTACCTGCACTACGTCACATTGACACAGATTTAGACTGAGTAGTTTTAACACGGACACTAATCGGAATCTCGAGTTTTGTCCCCGAATACATTGATATGTTGAAAAAATACCGATATTTTTCGTGTTTACCTTTTAAATAACATTCAAAACTTAATACAGGCAATAATTGTCAGTTTTATTCATTAAGTAGCTCTAATATTCGGTTGCCGTTTAAATTTTGTTCCGAGCTAAAACTTCGAGAAACAGATTATGCACCAAGTGCAAGAACTATTGAAGTTTTCAATCAAAGAAAGTATAGTGCGCATGCTTACAGCTCATCTACATCTCATGAATATGAATTTTTGTAAAGCTTTACAAATATTATTTATTTTTCAATTTTTGAAGTAATAAAGTACCCTAGTGGTATTTTGAAAGTTTGTATCTTTCTAAATAAACAAAACGAATAGTCTGACGACAATTTTTTGGTTTTACAAAAAAAAAATTTTTCGTAGACAATATGCCATTAACCAAGAAATCTATCTGCATATTGTACAAATAATTCATGAAAGAGTATTGAATAAATGAACATAAGACTAAAACACATACTGTATGTCAACTCTTACTGCAATTACATGTAAGTTTTCAAAGTTTTTGTTTTTGTTAAATATGTTTATAAAGAGAAACTAACACTGTTTAACAAAGCAGTTATTTTGTTGATTGAGTTAGACAAGTAAAAGCTTGCAAATAAATAGCCTTGGTGATCCTTGCCAAACTTGTAATGGACCAACTTAATTATCATTTCTGTTTTAAATTTGACAAAATTAGGTCATCCAAAAGCCTAACTGCCAATAAGTGAGGTCCAGCAGACAGGATGATTTTCCCAGACTCTGAGTTTGGTTTTTGAGTTACTGTAGATTCATTTATTTTCGTGGTTTACCCAAAGAAGACATATGTTGAATTCTTAATTTTGTGGTTTGTTCATGTTGCGTATAGGAATCAATGTAAAAATAACACTTTGTCAGATTCTTATTATCATGGTTGACTGTTTCCCATGAAAACCACGAATATTGATAACCAACGAATAATAATGAAACAACAGTATCTACCAACCTTTCATCCAGTCTTGGTCATACTCCTCTCGACAGTCAATACAATGTCCTGTTCTGAAGTGGCCGTGAGCCTCCACACACTTATCCGTGGCTAAACCAGCATGGGTCTCTAAGGTGTCAATGTTCTAAAGAAGTAAAACTATTACCAGAAAATGTTTTTGTGCACTTTAAACTTTCCATCTAATGCTACAGAATATATGATCTAGCTAATGTATATAATACTTGAATGGAAATACACATTCTTCAGAATTTATTTGAAGTTTGAGTTTTAATATGTTACATTTATTCCCTTGATAAATAAATCTAGGGTCAATTTATTTTGACCAACTATTCAAATTTACATCAATGAAGCTATATCTTTAAATGTACAATCATTCCTCTACAGAAGTTAATGTAAGAATCTTATCCCTTGAATGAATTGTTTATCTCATTCAAACTCAGAGTTATATACCTTACCTGAGTATAGTGCCTAAGTAACAATCCTTTCTCATTCAGCAATTTTATAAAGTAGTGACATAAAGTAGGCTGAAAATAGAATTATAATAATATTTATCCTGAATGTGCATTTTTTATATGTTTATTTGCAAGAATGAAAATCAAAATAGCACTCTCTCAATTCTAAAACTTTCATAGTATGTCTGACAGGATTGAAGTACAGTCCAGACATTTCATTCCTTTTTGTTCCTTTCATAATTGTAAAGTATTTGGCAAAATATGAATTCAACATTGATTTTTACCTTAAAAAGACCAGGCCACAATTCCTTGCTCAACATAAAGAATGGTTCTGGATTCTCCTGAAAAGAATCAATATACAGAGCATGTTAACAATGTTGTGATGATTGAGTGTGTGCCATGACCATTTATTTTGTTGTTAAATATTGTATATTGTCTATAAGGGATTAAAAGTGAAAGGTTACATAGATTTAAAGGTTTCTGAAACAAGCAGTCATACATGTAAATTTAGCTTCATATAGTTAAGTTAAGGTGGTAAAGGGGGGATCCAAACACGAAAACATGTGATAAAATATGCTTAAAACGAAGCAAGAGTTGGCCAATCACGATACATGGCAAAATAAATTTGAATAATTGTGAAATTCAATCAATTCTTTTTTGAGAATATATACTGACTTCAAAACATTTCAGATTTTGAAGCCCAATATATCATGCAGTCCAACACAAAACATGGGGTTAAAATAAAGGCAAAAACGGTGGTGCCTAGAATGTGTAACCTGTACCCGTACCCGTGCCATTTTTGGCTCATTTACCCGTACCCGTACCCGCACCTGTTTTGGCTCGTAAACAGCGAAAACGCGATGAAACTGCATGAAATTGCACATGAAGATTTCTGAAAAGTTATTCAATGAACTGGTATCATTTGTTTTTCAAATCGTTATTCTTATTTCCCAAAATCGATGATGTTAGAAAATTTTGGTGCCTAAAATGTGTAACCGGAAGTTTACACTAAGACGAAGGTGCCAAAGAAATGATAACTTTTATCTTCTTTTAATTTTACTTTTAAATCGTAAATTGGTTTCTGGTAATTGTTTAATGTTATATTTTATGTTTATAACGAATATTTTGGAAATTGACTCCTATATGAATCTGTTAAATCAATTTTTTTACATTAGTAATTATCAGAACTTTGGCCCGGATTTTCGCCGGGCACGGGTAATTTGTAAACACTGCATAAAATCGCGATAGGTCCCTCGGTTTAAAGTAAAATTGTGAAACGGGTAGTTATTGTTTTCAAATAAAACTTTCATATGGTAACTGCTGATATATTTTTGTAACTTTTTAGTCATGTTCGAAACAAATCTGTTTCTTATTTGATTAGAAAAGGCTCTGTATGTCATCGGGTACGGGTAAATTTTTAATGGAAGTATCGAGTAAAAACATAAAATATATCAAAATATGAATGTTAGTTTTGGTGTTTGGAGGCATAAAAACATTCAATGTTATATCTTAAAGGTTCTTGTCGGATATCACAATGATTGACAGCGTTTTCTTAACAGTCGATGCGATTGTGTGCAATTTTGACAAATCTGGGTGCGGGTACGGGTACGGGTTACACATTTTAGGCACCACCGGCAAAAACAGAGCATCTACAACCATGTCAGCACGAAATCATGAGAAATCAAAATCAAAATCATAAAAACATTGAAAACAAGATCCGAATTCCTCATTCCCTTGCCAAGCCTAAATAATTCTAAGTTTGATCCCTAAACAGGACGTAGGTAAGCGGCAGACCTGGAAATGCATCTAACCATTAAGACCCCTACCTAAAGCTGCATATTACCAAATATTGAAAGCCTAGGATTAATAGTAGCTGAGAAATCTGTTACAATTTTTTTTTTCATTTTTGACCCTTAAAAATTCTAAGTCAGCAGGTTAAACAGGAAGTAGGTAAGCAACAGACCTGGAAATGCATCCCAGGATACAAGACCCCTTCCTGAAGCTGCATACCAAATATCAAAAGCTTAAGATTAATAATAGCTGAGAAATCTGTTACCAAGCGGGGAAAATAAAAATGCCGAAAATGTTAAGCAAAGATAACCCTTTACCACCCCTTTTAATTTATTCTTAAACGTAGGTTGCAGTAACCTAATTTTGTCTGCATAAAATCTTGCTGTCTAAAATGAATTTGTATGAATTACTAGGCAGTCTTGAAGTCAATATATCTATTATAATAATTTTAAAACCTTTAAAAAATTTTGAATAAAGGTAATGAAAATTTTAAGCAGGAATGATCAACTTGTTAATGTCTAACAACTCTGAATTCATTTATTTTCGTGTAAGGGGTAAAATTTTTGTATTTTTCTCAAAAAGGACATTTCTTTGGATCATTATCAATATAAATTTACATTTTGTTGAATTATTTGACAGGCACCTATGAAAACCGTGAAATTAGGTACCACACAAATAATAATGAAACCATAGTATATAATTCTATGATAATTTCATGTAATAATATATTTCTCTGTGAACCTAAAATCTGGGATTTCATATGATTTATAAATGTAGTTAAAATATCAAGATTTAAACTTCAGCTCTCTTGAAACCAACTAATCCCTTCTTTTTTAGAACTTGTCTCAGCTTTATCATTGCACTAACCTTAAAGTAGTCTATGGAGAAGACAGCTGTTGGGTGAGGGAGATTGTATTTCTGTAAATTGTCGTATAACCCTGTCCCTGGAGATCTAAAATCTGGGATTCCTGCAGCTAAAAATAGCAACATAAATTATCAACCAAACCTGTCCCTAGAGATCTAAAATCTGGGATTCCTGAAGCTAAAAATAGCAACATAAATTATCAACCAAACCTGTCCCTGGAGATCTAAAATCTGGGATTCCTGCAGCTAAAAATAGCAACATAAATTATCAACCAAACCTGTCCCTAGAGATCTAAAATCTGGGATTCCTGCAGCTAAAAATAGCAACATAAATTATCAACCAAACCTGTCCCTAAAAATCTAAAATCTGGTATTTCTGCAGCTAAGAATTACACAGTGTGCTGTATAATGTGCTATTTATCATTGCTAAGTTCATTTTGCTTGTCTTTAATGCCATGTCTATGGTTTTATGTTATAAATATACAAAGCTTATGTTGTTTGTAAATTTTTATATCGACTTAAAATAAAATTTCTATGTCTATGTCTATGACCGTATTACATGTTTCATCCAAACCAACGGATATGGTCAAAAATCATCTATTCTCATTTAAATAACAATAGAATATGATACATCTACACCAGTTGTATAATACAGTGGGTTAAATGTACTATTCATTTATATGATAAATGGTGTTGCGTACAGCTCTGTAAAGTAATTGGTATAATATAGAATGGATATGGTGAGCTGTAAAGTTAGAAAGGGTGTCCGTGTGCCAACAGTGATGAAAATCATCTTTTTAAAGCCATTGACACCGGAAAATCCAGCATGGGGGTGAGCTCACCCCCATGCTGGATTTTCCGGTGTCAATGGCTTTAAAAAGATGATTTTCATCACTGTTGGCACACGGACACCCTTTCTAACTTTACAGCTCACCATATCCATTCTATATTATACTATTCATTTATACTTTTGTTATTTAAATACAAACTGATGGGTCTTGCCTGTATCAGTCAGGTGTTGATGTATCACTGGTAATAAGTTGGAAAAAGTATAATAAATTACCAAATAAACCTGTTCCCCTGTTGGATAACCTTAATATGACCTTGACCTGTGACCTATTGATCCTTAAGAAAATAGATTGGTTTTTTTTTTCAAATCAAAAGCTTTAATGTGTTAAAGTTTCATAAAATTCTGTTAAAAAGTTAGGTTTCTGAAACCAATTTCACTCTGAACTTACTGTCTTTTAAAACTTGTGACCTTTTACTCCCAAAATAAAATCAATAAGCTTCTTTCTTACATCAAAAGCTTAAATGTGTTTAAGTTCCATGGTTATAAACCTAGCAGGTACGGTACTTGAATATTAATCACTTAATCAAAACACCATTTTTCAAAAAATGGAGGACCATGAAAATTAATATAGCTTGACATAAAAAAATACCTTTACAGTATGAATGACTCCAAATCTGTTCTCTGGTGTAAAGAATTTTAAAAGTACCTATGATAGTTCTCATGTAAACTTACATGTGGATATCCCTGCTCCGGCCATTGTGATGATGTTCTTTGCCTTCCCATCTTTGATGTACTTTATAATTCCATCAAAATCTACCGTATCCAGCACTGATTCTACCTTGGGTTCGTCCTTCAGTCCCAGAGATATAGCAAAGGCATCAAACAGAGCTATAAAAGAACACAAACCATGATAAACATTTCACAAACCTTAAAGTCACCTCATATTATTTTTGTTGTATAGTTGAATACTTACAAATTTCTCCCTATAGTGGAATACTTGTAGAACTTACACATTTCTCCATCTTTTCCTTCTTTCTACAACAAAAAGTATTCAAGATTAATAGCTATGGGATAAGAAAATAAACTTCAAACTTCATTTCTTTTCCAAGTTTATTTTCTGAGGCAATGCATTTCAAATTATTGAATAACAATTGTCAATAATTTTAAGGATATAAAAAAAACTTAAGTCCAATGGTCTCCCCCTGAATGAAATCTTTAGCGTTCATGCACATTAACATCTGATAGAGAACTATAAAGGACTTCGGCTAAATTTTGAAAACAGTATTAATAATATTTTTCAAAATACTAAATGCAAAAATTCTCCTTCATTTTTAAAGTCCTGTTTTTATAGTAAATCATTTCGTGTTCTAAAATTACTGTCTTCAGTTATAGGTCAATGTTTTTTGAATAGAAAATAGTAATTGTTACAATTACTATTTCACATTCATTATGTTTATATTGCTAAATACCATCATCATTGTTCATCTATTGTACTATTTTTATTATGGGTCGTAACCAATTGTATTGATTGTGTTTGTGCCAATAAAATATTGTCTATTGTCTATTGTCTGATTTACTTCCTTGATGTAAAGATTCATTTATCAGTTTAGGGGAATTAACTGCTCTTGTGAAACTATAACCCCCTACTGCCCAAAATATGGAATACCTTTTAAAAAGGGTTGGAATACTAAATACGTTCAAACATAAAATTGACAGAATATCGTGTATACTGCTTATATACTGCACCTTGGCATACTGTATACCCTTTAAAATAACTAGAATATGGTATACCAAAAGGGGGGTTTAGCCACATCTATGTGATATATGAACAGACAGAAAATTATTTCTAAATACTCCAAACCAAGCTAGCAGGATATTCATATTTTAATAAATACCTTATCTGAATCCTCTGAACCCTTCTCATCTTTAGTTATTCCCCCTTCAGCTCCTTTGACTTCTTGCTTATCTCCCTTTTCTTCTCCTAAACTTTCACCTCCAGCTTCTGTTTTGTCAGCTGATGAAATATAAACATGTGAAACATAATAGTCAAATTGCTGGTCAAATATTTTGCAAAGGAAAACATAACAAAATCTCTTCATTCCAAAGAAAACAAGGGTATTACAGTATACCCCTCTTTTTCAAAGCTAGAATATAATAACATCAAATCTTGATTGGTTTTGTGCTAGCATTTTCAGACTTCGGATATTTTTGTACTTCTTCCCGGCTGCTTGGCCATATAAATTTTTTTTCTTTTTAATCATTTCAATTGACAAGGCCCTTCAAGGGCTGAGAGCTTATATATGATTTAATATGAACCATTTTAAATTAAAAAAATCTTTTTCAGACTTGTTATTACCTCATACAGACACATGTAATATTTTTACAAATTATTACACATTTGTACATACATGATTGATCTTAAGTAATGAATAAAAGATAATGAAATGTGATCCGCACACATTCAAATCCCATTTACGATGTGCTGACCATCCTTTAGTTTTACTTTCACATCTGCAGAACATCCATCAAAAAGATGACTTACAATCCAGGGGCAGATTCATGATTTTAGTTGCGATTTGGCAAGTGAAGCCAGGCACAAAATGTTTAAGTGTTTTTTATGTGGACTTTGTGCAAAAAACATAATTTTGACAGGGGGGAAGCCTGGTATGCCTTTCCTTGGATCCCGCCTACAATCAGAGAGTTGTCTGTGATGTCAGCCCTTAGAAAAGGAACTTATTTGGTCAACCAAAGACAAAGAAACATGCTGGAAAACACTTAACTTGTCATGACTTTTTATTTTGTTTTTTAAACATTTTGTTTTTTAATCCTTGTTCCTAAATAAAAAGCTACGCCGATCGCAGCATTACAGCTAAATTTCTTGTGTAAAACCATTTGCCTTGACCAAATTTTAAAAATGGTGTTTTTCGGCCCTTCGATCCCTTATATCTCAAAAACAGTAAGAGATATTGCAAATCCAATTGAAAACGCATGCAGGGATTTTTACAAGGATTCCAATGGAAAAAAGATTTTGAAAATTGGACCACAAATAAAAAAGTCCATTTTTTGGGCGTGGTCCGTCTTTGGCCCCTTGTAGCAACATAACGGTACAATATACATCAAAACCATTGACACATTTAGTTGACAGAATTTAATGAGGAATTCAATAAAAAAAGAATTTTCAAAATCCAATGAATAATAATCATTCTACAACAGTTTTGACAATACACCCGTTTTAGCCCTTTTTTTTCTGAAACGGTAGGTGCCACCAACCCCAAATACCATAGGAACCTTCCTCTAGTGGTTACAAACATCATATCAAAATTTCATAACAATTGGTCAATATTTACTCAAGTTATTGCACAGAAACCAAATGTCCCCAGACCAAAAAAAAATTTGCGGTCGTATAAAAAGTCATGGTTAAAATGAACTAGGGTTTATTGGAAGATATATGGCACTTGCTTCTCAAAATATTGTGTAAAAAGAAAGAAGATGAGTTATGGGATTGAAATCACTTTACACCAGATGGAATCAAGATTATGCTACATGTTAAGATCAAAGCTGGCCCATGAAGAGAAATTGTCAAGAAATTTTCTATGACGCCTCAGGTTGAAACAAGTTGAAGGCATTATATAATAAATTGTACTATTTGGAACCAAATATAACAGAACCACTTAAACTTGTTGTCCAATAAAAATTTTTGACTTTGTGAAATTGAGGAAGTTCATAATTTTTATTAGTACCACATGACTACTACTTGACAGAATGTGATATATCACTATTGAAATTGGAGAACTCTCCCTAAGTCTACAAATAAGGAAGTTTAGGTAACAATACATTACAAAATACTTGTGATTTGGTGTTCATTTCAAAATGCAGTTATAATAATTTACTTCTACTGTCTGATTGCCGACTTCAAAAGGATGAAGAATTAATTAAATTGTTGATTGTTTAAAAAAAAAGATTGATAAAGAATAAATCTCCTATGAGAGATCATTTAATCCATTATGTTTTCCTGATAAATTATAGAAAAGAAGACCTTTGGCTTTGTTATTACAAATCTAAGACACCATGTTGTCTATATTATATCCAACAAAGATCTGTTTATTCAATATAAAAAAGGAAAGTTATGATTTACCTGACGACATGTTCCAATCTGTGTTAATATTTGTTTATGGGTCTAAATATAGCCCCCTGACTCAAATTGAAAATGAAACTAGGTCATGTGACACAATGGTTTGTTTAAAAACCACAAATTTTAATTGATGACAAAGCACAACCATAAAACGTAAATCAAAAGGAAAAAATGTTAATTAAAAAACATTATCCTATATCAAAAGTAACTCCAAATTCATTTTTGTATAAATCCCTGCATCTCCGATTGACAGCAAGAAAAAAATATGATGCATGTTCAAATAACAGGGGCTAGTCATATATCGACTTAAAAAAAAATCCAACCCGCTACTCTATATAAATGACCAGAATTCAAGTATATAAAAAGTTTATAGAGTAGGGGGTGATTTTTTTATTAAATGACCAGAATTCAAGCCCCTGTGGTCCAAATTGCAATAACATTTTTTTTTTCGATAAAAAAATTTAAAGTTCACCAGCAGAATTTTTGTAGAATGCATGATTTTTGTACTTATAAGATTTTTCTAAAAAATTGTGAAAATTTTTGTTTTGTGATCTTTTTTTGAATATGCTTAATAAAATATAAAGTTCACCAGCATTTTTATTGGAAAAATTGAAAAATGTGCTTTTTCCCTATTATTTCTATACAAATTATCTCCCCTTAAAAAGTATGGGAAAATATATCCAAATTTTTGTTGTATTTTTGTTGTAATTATACATTTTGATGTTTACCTAGCCGAATAGATATCAATTAGAATAGCTAGCATTATAAAATTAAAAGTTATGATAGATGTGCAAAAAGATGCTCAGTCTACCTTAAATTGAAAACTAGAGGCTCCCAGAAGTCTGAATTGTCTTTCATGATACTTATAAGCTTGAAATACAAAAGTCTGGTAGGCCTTCAAAATAACTTCTATATTTTATCTTAAAAAGCGAAAGAATATGGAATGTGTGCCAGAAAGACATGATCCATATATTGATATTATTTTTATAAATGATAAAAAAAAAACATTCAATCCGTGTGAAGCGCTTTTCTGGACTAACCTTCATCAGACACGCTAGGGGTAGAAAAATTGGAAGACCCGTAGGACATAAGATTTGAACAAACAAAACACTGAAGCCAAAAAATATTATAACAATGACTAAACAAGTAAACTTACCAACTGCATTAGAGATAGCCACAATTTTTTATCAGAACGTCTAACATAGACAGGTAAAGCACTTCATACCTTGTCACCTATTTAGATGTGGTGGGATAAAGCAGAAGATATCACTTCATACCTTGTCACCTATTTAGATGTAGTGGGGTAAAGCAAAGGATCTCACTTCATACCTTGTCACCTATTTAGATGTGGTGGGGTAAAGCAAAGGATCTCACTTCATACCTTGTCACCTATTTAGATGTGGTGGGGTAAAGCAAAGGATATCACTTCATACCTTGTCATCTATTTAGATGTGGTGGGGTAAAGCAGAGGATATCACTTCATACCTTGTCATCTATTTAGATGTGGTGGGGTAAAACAGAAGATATCACTTCATACCTTGTCACCTATTTAGATGTGGTGGGGTAAAGCAGAGAATCTCACTTCATACCTTGTCACCTATTTAAATGTGGTGGGGTAAAGCAAAGGATATCACTTCATACCTTGTCACCTATTTAGATGTGGTGGGGTAAAGCAGAGGATCTCACTTTATACCTTGCCACCTATTTAGATGTGGTGGGGTAAAGCAGAGGATATCACTTTATACCTTGTCATCTATTTAGATGTGGTGGGGTAAAGCAAAGGATATCACTTCATACCTTGTCACCTATTTAGATGTGGTGGGGTAAAGCAGAGGATATCACTTCATACCTTGTCACCTATTTAGATGTGGTGGGGTAAAGCAGAGGATATCACTTCATACCTTGTCACCTATTTAGATGTGGTGGGGTAAAGCAGAGGATCTCACTTCATACCTTGTCACCTATTTAGATGTGTTGGAGTAAAGCAGGGGATCTCACTTCATTCCTTGTCACCTATTTAAATGTGTTGGGGTAAAGCAGAGGATATCACTTCATACTTTGCCACCTATTTAGATGTGGTGGGGTAAAGCAGAGGATATCACTTCATACCTTGTCACCTATTTAGATGTGGTGGGGTAAAGCAGAGGATCTCACTTCATACCTTGTCACCTATTTAGATGTGGTGGGGTAAAGCAGATGATCTCACTTTATACCTTGTCACCTATTTAGATGTGGTGGGGTAAAGCAGAGGATATCACTTCATACCTTGCCACCTATTTAGATGTGGTGGGGTAAAGCAAAGGATTTCACTTCATACCTTGTCACCTATTTAGATGTGTTGGGGTAAAACAGAGGATATCACTTCATACCTTGCCATCTACTAGCATTAAGATGTGGTGTGGTAAAGCAGAGGATCTCACTTCATACCTTGCCATCTACTAGCATTAAGATGTGGTGGGGTAAAGCAGAGGATCTCAATTCATACCTTGTCACCTATGTAGATGTGTTGGGGTAAAGCAGAGGATCTCACTTCATACCTTGCCACCTATTTAGATGTGGTGGGGTAAAGCAGAAGATATCACTTCATACCTTGTCACCTATTTAGATGTGGTGGGGTAAAGCAGATGATCTCACTTTATACCTTGTCACCTATTTAGATGTGTTGGGGTAAAGCAGAGGATATCACTTCATACCTTGCCACCTATTTAGATGTGGTGGGGTAAAGCAAAGGATTTCACTTCATACCTTGTCACCTATTTAGATGTGTTGGGGTAAAACAGAGGATATCACTTCATACCTTGTCACCTTTTTAAATGTGGAGGGGTAAAGCAGAAGATATCACTTCATACCTTGTCACCTATTTAGATGTGGTGGGGTAAAGCAGAGGATATCAGTTCATACCTTGTCACCTATTTAAATGTGGAGGGGTAAAGCAGAAGATCTCACTTCATACCTTGTCATCTATTTAGATGTGGTGGGGTAAAGCAGAGGATATCACTTCATACCTTGTCACCAATTTAGATGTGTTTGGGTAAAGCAAAGGATCTCACTTCATACCTTGTCACCTATTTAGATGTGGTGGGGTAAAGCAGAGGATCTCACTTCATACCTTGCCATCTACTAGCATTAAGATGTGGTGGGGTAAAGCAGAGGATCTCAATTCATACCTTGTCACCTATGTAGATGTGTTGGGGTAAAGCAAAGGATTTCACTTCATACCTTGTCACCTATTTAAATGTGTTGGGGTAAAACAGAGGATATCACTTCATACCTTGTCACCTATTTAGATGTGTTGGGGTAAAGCAGAGGATATCACTTCATACCGTGTCACCTATTTAGATGTGGTGGGGTAAAGCAGAGGATCTCACTTCATACCTTGCCATCTACTAGCATTAAGATGTGGTGGGGTAAAGCAGAGGACCTCAATTCATACCTTGTCACCTATGTAGATGTGTTGGGGTAAAGCAAAGGATTTCACTTCATACCTTGTCACCTATTTAAATGTGTTGGGGTAAAGCAGAGGATATCACTTCATACCTTGTCACCAATTTAGATGTGTTGGGGTAAAGCAGAGGATCTCACTTCATACCTTGCCACCTTTTTAGATGTGGTGGGGTAAAGCAAAGGATATCACTTCATACCTTGTCACCTATTTAGATGTGTTGGGGTAAAACAGAGGATATCACTTCATACCTTGTCATCTATTTAGATGTGGTGGGGTAAAGCAGAGGATATCACTTCATACCTTGCCACCTATTTAGATGCGTTGGGGTAAAGCAGAGGATATCACTTCATACCTTGTCACCTATTTAGATGTGTTGGGGTAAAGCAGAGGATATCACTTCATATCTTGTCATCTATTTAGATGTGTTGGGGTAAAGCAGAGGATATCACTTCATACCTTGTCACCAATTTAGATGTGTTGGGGTAAAGCAGAGGATCTCACTTCATACCTTGTCACCTATTTAGATGTGATGGGGTAAAGCAGAGGATCTCACTTCATACCTTGCCATCTACTAGCATTAAGATGTGGTGGGGTAAAGCAGAGGATCTCAATTCATACCTTGTCACCTATGTAGATGTGTTGGGGTAAAGCAGAGGATATCACTTCATACCTTGTCACCTATTTAGATGTGGTGGGGTAAAGCAGAGGATCTCACTTCATACCTTGTCACCTATTTAGATGTGGTGGGGTAAAGCAGAGGATCTCACTTCATACCTTGTCACCTATTTAGATGCGTTGGGGTAAAGCAGATGATCTCACTTCATACCTTGTCACCTATTTAGATGTGGTTGGGTAAAGCAGAGGATATCACTTTATACCTTGTCATCTATTTAGATGTGGTGGGGTAAAGCAAAGGATATCACTTTATACCTTGTCACCTATTTAGATGTGTTGGGGTAAAGCAGAGGATATCACTTCATACCTTGTCACCTATTTAGATGTGGTGGGGTAAAGCAGAGGATATCACTTCATACCTTGTCACCAATTTAGATGTGTTGGGGTAAAGCAGAGGATATCACTTCATACCTTGTCACTGATGAGTCTTGAATAGACGAAACGCGCGTCGGGCGTAGCAAAATTTATTGTCTGGAACTTTGTTGTCATTTGTATTTCGAACACACGTGAAGGTAAGCACTGCTGGTGGAGTTTAAATTCCCCGAGGTTAGCCCGCTCCGGCACCAACACTTTTGAGTTGGAGAATACATCAAAGCTTTAAATTATCCGTCTAAATTTCAAAATTGTCTAAACCCTAAGGTTCTTGCTACCCCAGACATAGGTTGAATATCTTAGTAATAATTTGGTTCCCCAGTTTGGTATTTTTGGTTATACTGTTCTAAGCTCTTCATATTCATACAGTGTTTGGCATTTCAATATTTTTGGTAGAGCGCCTCTGATGAGTCTTGAATAGACGAAACGCGCGTCAGGCGTAGCAAAATTTATTGTCTGGAACTTTGTTGTCATTTGTATTTCGAACACACGTGAAGGTTAGCACTGCTGGTGGAGTTTAAATTCCCCGAGGTTAGCCCGCTCCGGCACCAACACTTTTGAGTTGGAGGATACGTCAAAGCTTTAAATTATCCGTCTAAATTTCAAAATTGTCTAAACCCTAAGGTTCTTCCTACCCCAGACATAGGTTGAATATCTAAGTAATAATTTGGTTCCCCAGTTTGGTATTTTTGGTTATAATGTTCTATGCTCTTCATATTCATACAGTGTTTGACATTTTCAATATTTTTGGTAGAGCGCCTCTGATGAGTCTTGAATAGACGAAACGCGCGTCAGGCATAGCAAAATTTATTGTCTGGAACTTTGTTGTCATTTGTATTTAGAAGTGTTGGGGTAAAGCAGAGGATATCACTTCATACCTTGTCATCTATTTAGATGTGTTGGGGTAAAGATGAGGATATCACTTCATACCTTGTCACCTATTTAGATGCGTTGGGGTAAAACAGAGGATCTCACTTCATACCTTGTCACCTATTTAGATGTGGTGGGGTAAAGCAGAGGATATCACTTCATACCTTGCCACCTATTTAGATGTGGTGGGGTAAAGCAGAGGATATCACTTCATACCTTGTCACCTATTTAGATGCGTTGGGGTAAAGCAGAGGATCTCACTTCATACCTTGTCAACTATTTAGATGTGTTGGGTAAAGCAGAAGATATCACTTCATACCTTGTCACCTATTTAGATGTGGTGGGGTAAAGCAGAGGATCTCACTTCATACCTTGTCACCAATTTAGATGTGGTGGGGTAAAACAGAGGATATCACTTCATACCTTGTCACCTATTTAGATGTGGTGGGGTAAAGCAGAGGATATCACTTCATACCTTGTCACCTATTTAGATGTGGTGGGGTAAAGCAGAAGATATCACTTCATACCTTGTCACCTATTTAGATGTGGTGGGGTAAAGCAGAGGATCTCACTTCATACCTTGTCACCAATTTAGATGTGGTGGGGTAAAGCAGAGGATATCACTTTATACCTTGTCACCTATTAGATGTGGTGGGATAAAACAGAGGATCTCACTTCATACCTTGTCACCTATTTAGATGTGGTGGGGTAAAGCAGAGGATATCACTTCATACCTTGTCACCTATTTAGATGCGTTGGGGTAAAGCAGAGGATCTCACTTCATACCTTGTCACCTATTTAGATGTGTTGGGTAAAGCAGAAGATATCACTTCATACCTTGTCACCTATTTAGATGTGGTGGGGTAAAGCAGAGGATCTCACTTCATACCTTGTCACCTATTTAGATGTGTTGGGGTAAAGCAAAGGATATCACTTCATACCTTGTCATCTATTTAGATGTGGTGGGGTAAAGCAGAGGATCTCACTTCATACCTTGTCACCTATTAGATGTAGTGGGGTAAAGCAGAAGATATCACTTCATACCTTGTCACCAATTTAGATGTGTTGGGGTCAAACAGAGGATCTCACTTCATACCTTGTCACCAATTTAGATGTGGTGGGGTAAAACAGAGGATATCACTTCATACCTTGTCACCTATTTAGATGTGGTGGGGTAAAACAGAGGATATCACTTCATACCTTGTCACCTATTTAGATGCGTTGGGGTAAAGCAGAAGATATCACTTCATACCTTGTCACCTATTTAGATGTGGTGGGGTAAAACAGAGGATATCACTTCATACCTTGTCACCTATTTAGATGTGGTGGGGTAAAGCAGAGGATCTCACTTCATACCTTGTCACCAATTTAGATGTGGTGGGGTAAAACAGAGGATATCACTTCATACCTTGTCACCTATTTAGATGTGGTGGGGTAAAACAGAGGATATCACTTCATACCTTGTCACTTATTTAGATGCGTTGGGGTAAAGCAGAAGATATCACTTCATACCTTGTCACCTATTTAGATGTGGTGGGGTAAAGCAGAGGATATCACTTCATACCTTGTCACCTATTAGATGTAGTGGGGTAAAGCAGAAGATATCACTTCATACCTTGTCACCTATTAGATGTAGTGGGGTAAAGCAGAGGATCTCACTTCATACCTTGTCACCTATTTAGATGTAGTGGGGTAAAACAGAGGATATCACTTCATACCTTGTCACCTATTTAGATGCGTTGGGGTAAAGCAAAGGATCTCACTTCATACCTTGTCACCTATTTAGATGTGGTGGGGTAAAGCAGAGGATCTCACTTCATACCTTGCCATCTACTAGCATTAAGATGTGGTGGGGTAAAGCAGAGGATCTCAATTCATACCTTGTCACCTATGTAGATGTGTTGGGGTAAAGCAAAGGATTTCACTTCATACCTTGTCACCTATTTAAATGTGTTGGGGTAAAACAGAGGATATCACTTCATACCTTGTCACCTATTTAGATGTGTTGGGGTAAAGCAGAGGATATCACTTCATACCTTGTCACCTATTTAGATGTGGTGGGGTAAAGCAGAGGATCTCACTTCATACCTTGCCATCTACTAGCATTAAGATGTGGTGGGGTAAAGCAGAGGATCTCAATTCATACCTTGTCACCTATGTAGATGTGTTGGGGTAAAGCAAAGGATTTCACTTCATACCTTGTCACCTATTTAAATGTGTTGGGGTAAAGCAGAGGATATCACTTCATACCTTGTCACCAATTTAGATGTGTTGGGGTAAAGCAGAGGATCTCACTTCATACCTTGCCACCTTTTTAGATGTGGTGGGGTAAAGCAGAGGATATCACTTCATACCTTGTCATCTATTTAGATGTGTTGGGGTAAAGCAGAGGATATCACTTCATACCTTGTCACCTATTTAGATGTGGTGGGGTAAAGCAGAGGATCTCACTTCATACCTTGCCATCTACTAGCATTAAGATGTGGTGGGGTAAAGCAGAGGATCTCAATTCATACCTCGTCACCTATGTAGATGTGTTGGGGTAAAGCAAAGGATTTCACTTCATACCTTGTCACCTATTTAAATGTGTTGGGGTAAAGCAGAGGATATCACTTTATACCTTGTCACCAATTTAGATGTGTTGGGGTAAAACACAGGATATCACTTCATACCTTGTCACCTATTTAGATGTGGTGGGGTAAAGCAGAGGATCTCACTTCATACCTTGTCACCTTTTTAGATGTGGTGGGGTAAAGCAGAGGATATCACTTCATACCTTGTCACCAATTTAGATGTGTTGGGATAAAGCAGAGGATCTCACTTCATACCTTGCCACCTTTTTAGATGTGGTGGGGTAAAGCAGAGGATATCACTTCATACCTTGTCATCTATTTAGATGTGGTGGGGTAAAGCAAAGGATTTCACTTCATACCTTGTCACCTATTTAAATGTGTTGGGGTAAAGCAGAGGATATCACTTCATACCTTGTCACCTATTTAGATGTGTTGGGGTAAAGCAGAGGATCTCACTTCATACCTTGCCACCTATTTAAATGTGTTGGGGTAAAGCAGAGGATATCACTTCATACCTTGTCACCTATTTAGATGTGTTGGGGTAAAGCAAAGGATATCACTTCATACCTTGCCACCTATTTAGATGTGGTGGGGTAAAGCAAAGGATATCACTTCATACCTTGTCACCTATTTAGATGTGTTGGGGTAAAGCAGAGGATCTCACTTCATACCTTGTCACCAATTTAGATGTGTTGGGGTAAAGCAGAGGATCTCACTTCATACCTTGCCACCTTTTTAGATGTGGTGGGGTAAAGCAGAGGATATCACTTCATACCTTGTCCTCTATTTAGATGTGGTGGGGTAAAGCAGAGGATCTCACTTCATACCTTGTCACCAATTTAGATGTGTTGGGGTAAAGCAGAGGATATCACTTCATACCTTGTCACCTATTTAGATGTGGTGGGGTAAAGCAGAGGATATCACTTCATACCTTGTCATCTATTTAGATGTGGTGGGATAAAGCAGAGGATATCACTTCATACTTTGTCACCTATTTAGATGTGGTGGGATAAAACAGAGGATATCACTTAATACCTTGTCATCTATTTAGATGTGGTGGGGTAAAGCAGAGGATCTCACTTCATACCTTGTCACCAATTTAGATGTGTTGGGGTAAAGCAGAGGATCTCACTTCATACCTTGTCATCTATTTAGATGTGGTGGGGTAAAGCAGAGGATATCACTTCATACCTTGTCATCTATTTAGATGTGGTGGGGTAAAGCAGAGGATATCACTTCATACCTTGCCACCTATTTAGATGTGTTGGGGTAAAGCAGAGGATATCACTTCATACCTTGTCACCTATTTAGATGTGGTGGGGTAAAGCAGAGGATCTCACTTCATACCTTGCCATCTACTAGCATTAAGATGTGGTGGGGTAAAGCAGAGGATCTCAATTCATACCTTGTCACCTATGTAGATGTGTTGGGGTAAAGCAGAGGATATCACTTCATACCTTGTCACCTATTTAGATGTGGTGGGGTAAAGCAGAGGATCTCACTTCATACCTTGTCACCTATTTAGATGTGGTGGGGTAAAGCAGAGGATCTCACTTCATACCTTGTCACCTATTTAGATGCGTTGGGGTAAAGCAGATGATCTCACTTCATACCCTGTCACCTATTTAGATGTGGTGGGGTAAAGCAGAGGATATCACTTTATACCTTGTCATCTATTTAGATGTGGTGGGGTAAAGCAAAGGATATCACTTTATACCTTGTCACCTATTTAGATGTGTTGGGGTAAAGCAGAGGATATCACTTCATACCTTGTCACCTATTTAGATGTGGTGGGGTAAAGCAGAGGATATCACTTCATACCTTGTCACCAATTTAGATGTGTTGGGGTAAAGCAGAGGATATCACTTCATACCTTGTCACTGATGAGTCTTGAATAGACGAAACGCGCGTCGGGCGTAGCAAAATTTATTGTCTGGAACTTTGTTGTCATTTGTATTTCGAACACACGTGAAGGTAAGCACTGCTGGTGGAGTTTAAATTCCCCGAGGTTAGCCCGCTCCGGCACCAACACTTTTGAGTTGGAGAATACATCAAAGCTTTAAATTATCCGTCTAAATTTCAAAATTGTCTAAACCCTAAGGTTCTTGCTACCCCAGACATAGGTTGAATATCTTAGTAATAATTTGGTTCCCCAGTTTGGTATTTTTGGTTATACTGTTCTAAGCTCTTCATATTCATACAGTGTTTGGCATTTCAATATTTTTGGTAGAGCGCCTCTGATGAGTCTTGAATAGACGAAACGCGCGTCAGGCGTAGCAAAATTTATTGTCTGGAACTTTGTTGTCATTTGTATTTCGAACACACGTGAAGGTTAGCACTGCTGGTGGAGTTTAAATTCCCCGAGGTTAGCCCGCTCCGGCACCAACACTTTTGAGTTGGAGGATACGTCAAAGCTTTAAATTATCCGTCTAAATTTCAAAATTGTCTAAACCCTAAGGTTCTTCCTACCCCAGACATAGGTTGAATATCTAAGTAATAATTTGGTTCCCCAGTTTGGTATTTTTGGTTATAATGTTCTATGCTCTTCATATTCATACAGTGTTTGACATTTTCAATATTTTTGGTAGAGCGCCTCTGATGAGTCTTGAATAGACGAAACGCGCGTCAGGCATAGCAAAATTTATTGTCTGGAACTTTGTTGTCATTTGTATTTAGAAGTGTTGGGGTAAAGCAGAGGATATCACTTCATACCTTGTCATCTATTTAGATGTGTTGGGGTAAAGCAGAGGATATCACTTCATACCTTGTCACCTATTTAGATGCGTTGGGGTAAAGCAGAGGATCTCACTTCATACCTTGTCAACTATTTAGATGTGTTGGGTAAAGCAGAAGATATCACTTCATACCTTGTCACCTATTTAGATGTGGTGGGGTAAAGCAGAGGATCTCACTTCATACCTTGTCACCTATTTAGATGTGGTGGGGTAAAACAGAGGATATCACTTCATACCTTGTCACCTATTTAGATGCGTTGGGGTAAAGCAGAAGATATCACTTCATACCTTGTCACCTATTTAGATGTGGTGGGGTAAAGCAGAGGATATCACTTCATACCTTGTCACCTATTAGATGTAGTGGGGTAAAGCAGAAGATATCACTTCATACCTTGTCACCAATTTAGATGTGTTGGGGTCAAACAGAGGATCTCATCTAATACCTTGTCACCTATTTAGATGTGGTGGGGTAAAGCAGAGGATCTCACTTCATACCTTGCCACCTATTTAGATGTGGTGGGGTAAAACAGAGGATATCACTTCATATCATTCAAGTTCGGTAGTTTTGTTATTACCTTTATTTCATACCTTGTCACCTATTTAGATGTGGTGGGGTAAAGCAGAGGATATCACTTCATACCTTGTCACCTATTTAGATGTAGTGGGGTAAAGCAGAAGATATCACTTCATACCTTGTCACCTATTTAGATGTGTTGGGGTAAAGCAGAGGATATCACTTCATACCTTGTCACCTATTTAGATGTGGTGGGGTAAAGCAGAGGATATCACTTCATACTTTGTCACCTATTTAGATGTGGTGGGGTAAAACAGAGGATCTCACTTCATACCTTGCCACCTATTTAGATGTGGTGGGGTAAAGCAAAGGATCTCACTTCATACCTTGTCACCTATTTAGATGTGGTGGGGTAAAGCAGAGGATATCACTTCATACTTTGTCACCTATTTAGATGTGGTGGGGTAAAGCAGAGGATATCACTTCATACCTTGTCACCTATTTAGATGTGGTGGGGTAAAGCAGAAGATATCACTTCATACCTTGTCACTTATTTAGATGTGGTGGGGTAAAGCAAAGGATATCACTTCATACCTTGTCACCTATTCAGATGTGGTGGGATAAAACAGAGGATATCACTTCATACCTTGTCATCTATTTAGATGTGGTGGGGTAAAGCAGAAGATATCACTTCATACCTTGTCACCTATTCAGATGTAGTGGGGTAAAGCAGAAGATATCACTTCATACCTTGTCACCTATTTAGATGTGTTAGGGTAAAGCAGAGGATATCACTTCATACCTTGTCACCTATTTAGATGTGGTGGGGTAAAGCAGAGGATATCACTTCATACTTTGTTACCTATTTAGATGTGGTGGGGTAAAACAGAGGATCTCACTTCATACCTTGTCACCTATTTAGATGTGGTGGGGTAAAGCAGAGGATATCACTTCATACTTTGTAACCTATTTAGATGTGGTGGGGTAAAACAGAGGATCTCACTTCATACCTTGCCACCTATTTAGATGTGGTGGGGTAAAGCAAAGGATCTCACTTCATACCTTGTCACCTATTTAGATGTGGAGGGGTAAAGCAGAAGATATCACTTCATACCTTGTCACCTATTTAGATGTGTTGGGGTAAAGCAGAGGATATCACTTTATACCTTGCCACCTATTTAGATGTGGAGGGGTAAAGCAGAGGATCTCAATTCATACCTTGCCATCTACTAGTATTTAGATGTGGTGGGGTAAAGCAGAGGATCTCAATTCATACCTTGTCACCTATGTAGATGTGGTGGGGTAAAGCAGAGGATCTCAATTCATACCTTGTCACCTATGTAGATGTGTTGGGGTAAAGCAGAGGATATCACTTCATACCTTGTCACCTATTTAGATGTGGTGGGGTAAAGCAGAGGATCTCACTTCATACCTTGTCACCTATTTAGATGTGGTGGGGTAAAGCAGAGGATCTCACTTCATACCTTGTCACCTATTTAGATGCGTTGGGGTAAAGCAGATGATCTCACTTCATACCCTGTCACCTATTTAGATGTGGTGGGGTAAAGCAGAGGATATCACTTTATACCTTGTCATCTATTTAGATGTGGTGGGGTAAAGCAAAGGATATCACTTTATACCTTGTCACCTATTTAGATGTGTTGGGGTAAAGCAGAGGATATCACTTCATACCTTGTCACCTATTTAGATGTGGTGGGGTAAAGCAGAGGATATCACTTCATACCTTGTCACCAATTTAGATGTGTTGGGGTAAAGCAGAGGATATCACTTCATACCTTGTCACTGATGAGTCTTGAATAGACGAAACGCGCGTCGGGCGTAGCAAAATTTATTGTCTGGAACTTTGTTGTCATTTGTATTTCGAACACACGTGAAGGTAAGCACTGCTGGTGGAGTTTAAATTCCCCGAGGTTAGCCCGCTCCGGCACCAACACTTTTGAGTTGGAGAATACATCAAAGCTTTAAATTATCCGTCTAAATTTCAAAATTGTCTAAACCCTAAGGTTCTTGCTACCCCAGACATAGGTTGAATATCTTAGTAATAATTTGGTTCCCCAGTTTGGTATTTTTGGTTATACTGTTCTAAGCTCTTCATATTCATACAGTGTTTGGCATTTCAATATTTTTGGTAGAGCGCCTCTGATGAGTCTTGAATAGACGAAACGCGCGTCAGGCGTAGCAAAATTTATTGTCTGGAACTTTGTTGTCATTTGTATTTCGAACACACGTGAAGGTTAGCACTGCTGGTGGAGTTTAAATTCCCCGAGGTTAGCCCGCTCCGGCACCAACACTTTTGAGTTGGAGGATACGTCAAAGCTTTAAATTATCCGTCTAAATTTCAAAATTGTCTAAACCCTAAGGTTCTTCCTACCCCAGACATAGGTTGAATATCTAAGTAATAATTTGGTTCCCCAGTTTGGTATTTTTGGTTATAATGTTCTATGCTCTTCATATTCATACAGTGTTTGACATTTTCAATATTTTTGGTAGAGCGCCTCTGATGAGTCTTGAATAGACGAAACGCGCGTCAGGCATAGCAAAATTTATTGTCTGGAACTTTGTTGTCATTTGTATTTAGAAGTGTTGGGGTAAAGCAGAGGATATCACTTCATACCTTGTCATCTATTTAGATGTGTTGGGGTAAAGCAGAGGATATCACTTCATACCTTGTCACCTATTTAGATGCGTTGGGGTAAAGCAGAGGATCTCACTTCATACCTTGTCACCTATTTAGATGTGTTGGGTAAAGCAGAAGATATCACTTCATACCTTGTCACCTATTTAGATGTGGTGGGGTAAAGCAGAGGATCTCACTTCATACCTTGTCACCTATTTAGATGTGGTGGGGTAAAACAGAGGATATCACTTCATACCTTGTCACCTATTTAGATGCGTTGGGGTAAAGCAGAAGATATCACTTCATACCTTGTCACCTATTTAGATGTGGTGGGGTAAAGCAGAGGATATCACTTCATACCTTGTCACCTATTAGATGTAGTGGGGTAAAGCAGAAGATATCACTTCATACCTTGTCACCAATTTAGATGTGTTGGGGTCAAACAGAGGATCTCATCTAATACCTTGTCACCTATTTAGATGTGGTGGGGTAAAGCAGAGGATCTCACTTCATACCTTGCCACCTATTTAGATGTGGTGGGGTAAAACAGAGGATATCACTTCATATCATTCAAGTTCGGTAGTTTTGTTATTACCTTTATTTCATACCTTGTCACCTATTTAGATGTGGTGGGGTAAAGCAGAGGATATCACTTCATACCTTGTCACCTATTTAGATGTAGTGGGGTAAAGCAGAAGATATCACTTCATACCTTGTCACCTATTTAGATGTGTTGGGGTAAAGCAGAGGATATCACTTCATACCTTGTCACCTATTTAGATGTGGTGGGGTAAAGCAGAGGATATCACTTCATACTTTGTCACCTATTTAGATGTGGTGGGGTAAAACAGAGGATCTCACTTCATACCTTGCCACCTATTTAGATGTGGTGGGGTAAAGCAAAGGATCTCACTTCATACCTTGTCACCTATTTAGATGTGGTGGGGTAAAGCAGAGGATATCACTTCATACTTTGTCACCTATTTAGATGTGGTGGGGTAAAGCAGAGGATATCACTTCATACCTTGTCACCTATTTAGATGTGGTGGGGTAAAGCAGAAGATATCACTTCATACCTTGTCACCTATTTAGATGTGGTGGGGTAAAGCAAAGGATATCACTTCATACCTTGTCACCTATTCAGATGTGGTGGGATAAAACAGAGGATATCACTTCATACCTTGTCATCTATTTAGATGTGGTGGGGTAAAGCAGAAGATATCACTTCATACCTTGTCACCTATTCAGATGTAGTGGGGTAAAGCAGAAGATATCACTTCATACCTTGTCACCTATTTAGATGTGTTAGGGTAAAGCAGAGGATATCACTTCATACCTTGTCACCTATTTAGATGTGGTGGGGTAAAGCAGAGGATATCACTTCATACTTTGTAACCTATTTAGATGTGGTGGGGTAAAACAGAGGATCTCACTTCATACCTTGTCACCTATTTAGATGTGGTGGGGTAAAGCAGAGGATATCACTTCATACTTTGTAACCTATTTAGATGTGGTGGGGTAAAACAGAGGATCTCACTTCATACCTTGCCACCTATTTAGATGTGGTGGGGTAAAGCAAAGGATCTCACTTCATACCTTGTCACCTATTTAGATGTGGAGGGGTAAAGCAGAAGATATCACTTCATACCTTGTCACCTATTTAGATGTGTTGGGGTAAAGCAGAGGATATCACTTTATACCTTGCCACCTATTTAGATGTGGAGGGGTAAAGCAGAGGATCTCAATTCATACCTTGCCATCTACTAGTATTTAGATGTGGTGGGGTAAAGCAGAGGATCTCAATTCATACCTTGTCACCTATGTAGATGTGGTGGGGTAAAGCAGAGGATCTCACTTCATACCTTGTCACCTATTTAGATGTGGTGGGGTAAAGCAGAGGATCTCACTTCATACCTTGTCACGTATTTAAATGTGGTGGGGTAAAGCAGAGGATCTCACTTCATACATTGTGACCTATTTAGATGTGGTGGGGTAAAGCAGAGGATATCACTTCATACCTTGTCACCTATTTAGATGTGGTGGGGTAAAGCAGAGGATATCACTTCATACCTTGTCACCTATTTAGATGTGGTGGGGTAAAGCAGAGGATATCACTTCATACTTTGTCACCTATTTAGATGTGGCGGGGTAAAGCAGATGATATCACTTCATACCTTGTCACCTATTTAGATGTGGTGGGCTAAAGCAGAAGATATCACTTCATACCTTGTCACCTATTTAGAGTGGTGGGGTAAAGCAGAGGATCTCACTTCATACCTTGTCATCTATTTAGATGTGTTGGGGTAAAGCAGAGGATCTCACTTCATACCTTGTCATCTATTTAGATGTGGTGGGGTAAAGCAGAGGATCTCACTTCATATCTTGTCACCTAATAGATGTGGTGGGGTAAAGCAGAAGATATCACTTCATATCTTGTCACCTATTAGATGTGGTGGGGTAAAGCAGAAGATATCACTTCATACCTTGTCACCTATTTAGATGTGTTGGGGTAAAGCAGAGGATCTCACTTCATATCTTGTCACCTATTAGATGTGGTGGGGTAAAGCAGAAGATCTCACTTCATACCTTGTCACCTATTAGATGTAGTGGGGTAAAGCAGAAGATATTACTTCATACCTTGTCACCTATATTTAGATGTGGTGGAGTAAAGCAGAAGATATCACTTCATACCTTGTCACCTATATTTAGATGTAGTGGGGTAAAGCAGAAGATATCACTTCATACCTTGTCACCTATATTTAGATGTGGTGGAGTAAAGCAGAAGATATCACTTCATACCTTGTCACCTATATTAAGATGTAGTGGAGTAAAACAGATCGAGGATCTCACTTCATACCTTGTCACCTATTTAGATATGGTGGGATAAAGCAGAGGATATCACTTCATACCTTGCCACCTATTTAGATGTGGTGGGTTAAAACAGAGGATCTCACTTCATACCTTGTCACCTATTTAGAAGTGTTGGGGTAAAGCAAAGGATATCACTTCATACCTTGTCACCTATTTAGATGCGTTGGGGTAAAGCAGAGGATATCACTTCATACCTTGTCACCTATTTAGATGTGTTGGGGTAAAGCAGAGGATATCACTTCATACCTTGTCACCTATTTAGATGTGGTGGAGTAAAGCAGAAGATATCGCTTCATACCTTGTCACCTATTTAGATGTGGTGGGGTAAAGCAGAGGATCTCACTTCATACCTTGTCACCTATTTAGATGTGGTGGGGTAGAGCAGAAGATATCACTTCATACCTTGTCACCTATTTAGATGTGGTCGGGTAAAGCAAAGGATCTCACTTCATACCTTGTCATCTATTTAGATGTGTTGGGGTAAAGCAGAGGATATCACTTCATACCTTGCCATCTATTTAGATGTGTTGGGGTAAAGCAGAGGATCTCACTTCATACCTTGCCACCAATTTAGATGTGGTGGGGTAAAGCAGAGGATCTCACTTCATACCTTGCCACCAATTTAGATGTGGTGGGGTAAAGCAGAGGATCTCACTTCATACCTTGCCACCTATTTAGATGTGGTGGGGTAAAGCAGAGGATATCACTTCATACCTTGCCATCTATTTACATGTGGTGGGGTAAAGCAGAAGATATCACTTCATTCCTTGTCATCTATTTAGATGTGTTGGGGTAAAGCAGAGGATCTCACTTCATACCATTGTCACCTATTTTCATGTGATGGGGTAAAACAGAGGATATCACTTCATACCTTGTCACGTATTTAAATGTGGTGGGATAAAACAGAGGATATCACTTTATACCTTGCCACCTATTTAGATGTGTTGGGGTAAAACAGAGTATATCACTTTATACCTTGTCACCTATTTAGATGTGCTGGGGTAAACCAGAGGATATCACTTCATACCTTGCCACCTATTTAGATGTGGTGGGGTAAAGCAGAGGATCTCACTTTATACCTTGCCACCTATTTAAATGTGGTGGGGTAAAGCAGAGGATATCACTTCATACATCGTCACCTATTTAGATGTGGTGGGATAAAACAGAGGATCTCACTTCATACCTTGTCACCTATTTAGATGTGGTGGGGTAAAGCAGAGGATCTCATTTCATACCTTGTCACCTATTTAGATGTGGTGGGATAAAGCAGAGGATATCACTTCATACCTCGTCACCTATTTAGATGTGGTGGGGGTAAAACAGAGGATATCACTTCATATCTTGTCATCTATTTAGATGTGGTGGGGTAAAGCAGAAGATATCACTTCATACCTTGTCACCTATTTAGATATGGTGGGGTAAAGCAGAGGATATCACTTCATACCTCGTCATCTATTTAGATGTGGTGGGGTAAAGCAGAGGATATCACTTCATACCTTGCCATCTATTTAGATGTGGTGGGGTAAAGCAGAAGATATCACTTCATTCCTTGTCATCTATTTAGATGCGTTGGGGTAAAGCAGAGGATCTCACTTCATACCTTGCCACCTATTTAGATGTGGTGGGGTAAAGCAGAGGATATCACTTCATACCTTGCCATCTATTTACATGTGGTGGGGTAAAGCAGAAGATATCACTTCATTCCTTGTCATCTATTTAGATGTGTTGGGGTAAAGCAGAGGATCTCACTTCGTACCTTGTCACCTATTTTCATGTGGTGGGGTAAAGCAGAAGATCTCACTTCATACCTTGTCATCTATTTAGATGTGTTGGGGTAAAACAGAGTATATCACTTCATACCTTGTCACGTATTTAAATGTGGTGGGATAAAACAGAGGATATCACTTAATACCTTGCCACCTATTTAGATGTGTTGGGGTAAAACAGAGGATATCACTTCATACCTTGTCACCTATTTAGATGTGGTGGGGTAAACCAGAGGATATCACTTCATACCTTGCCACCTATTTAGATGTGGTGGGGTAAAGCAGAGGATCTCACTTTATACCTTGCCACCTATTTAGATGTGGTGGGGTAAAGCAGAGGATATCACTTCATACCTCGTCACCTATTTAGATGTGGTGGGATAAAACAGAGGATCTCACTTCATACCTTGTCACCTATTTAGATGTGGTGGGGTAAAGCAGAGGATCTCACTTCATACCTTGTCACCTATTTAGATGTGGTGGGATAAAGCAGAGGATGTCACTTCATACCTCGTCACCTATTTAGATGTGGTGGGGTAAAACAGAGGATATCACTTCATATCTTGTCATCTATTTAGATGTGGTGGGGTAAGCAGAAGATATCACTTCATACCTTGTCACCTATTTAGATGTGGTGGGGTAAAGCAGAGGATCTCACTTCATACCTTGCCACCTATTTAGATGTGTTGGGGTAAAGCAGAGGATCTCACTTCATACCTTGCCACCTATTTACATGTGGTGGGGTAAAACAGAGGATATCACTTCATATTTTGTCACCTATTTAGATGTGGTGGGGTAAAGCAGAGGATATCACTTCATACCTTGCCATCTATTTAGATGTGGTGGGGTAAAGCAGAAGATATCACTTCATTCTTTGTCATCTATTTAGATGCGTTGGGGTAAAGCAGAGGATCTCACTTCATACCTTGTCACCTATTTACATGTGGTGGGGTAAAACAGAGGATATCACTCCATACCTTGTCACGTATTTAGATGTGGTGGGGTAAAACAGAGGATATCACTTCATACCTTGTCACCTATTGAGATGAGGTGGGGTAAAGCAGAGGATATCACTTCATACCTTGCCACCTATTTAGATGTGGTGGGGTAAAGCAGAGGATCTCACTTTATACCTTGCCACCTATTTAGATGTGGTGGGGTAAAGCAAAAGATATCACTTCATACCTTGTCACCAATTTAGACGTGTTGGGGTAAAGCAGAGGATCTCAATTCATACCTTGCCATCTACTAGTATTTAGATGTGGTGGGGTAAAGCAGAGGATCTCAATTCATACCTTGTCACCTATGTAGATGTGGTGGGGTAAAGCAGAGGATATCACTTCATACCTTGCCACCTATTTAGATGTGGTGGGGTAAAGCAGATGATCTCACTTCATACCTTGCCACCTATTTAGATGTGGTGGGGTAAAGCAGAGGATCTCACTTCATACCTTGTCATCTATTTAGATGTGGTGGGGTAAAGCAGAGGATATCACTTCATACCTTGTCCCCTATTTATATGCGTTGGGGTAAAGCAGAGAATCTCACTTCATACCTTGTCACCTATTTAGATGTGGTGGGGTAAAGCAGAGGATATCACTTCATACCTTGTCACCTATTTAGATGTGGTGGGGTAAAACAGAGGATATCACTTCATACCTTGTCACCTATTTAGATGTGGTGGGGTAAAACAGAGGATATCACTTCATACCTTGTCACCTATTTAGATGTGGTGGGGTAAAGCAGAGGATATCACTTCATACCTTGTCACCTATTTAGATGTGGTGGGGTAAAGCAGAGGATATCACTTCATACCTTGTCACCTATTTAGATGTGGTGGGGTAAAGCAGATGATATGATTTCATACCTTGTCACCTATTTAGATGTGGTGGGGTAAAGCAGAAGATATCACTTCATACCTTGTCACCTATTTAGATGTGGTGGGGTAAAGCAGAGGATCTCACTTCATACCTTGTCACCTATTTAGATGTGGTGGGGTAAAGCAGAGGATCTCACTTCATACCTTGTCACCTATTTAGATGTGGTGGGGTAAAGCAGAAGATATCACTTCATACCTTGCCACCTATTTAGATGTGGTGGGGTAAAACAGAGGATATCACTTCATACCTTGTCATCTATTTACATGTGGTGGGGTAAAACAGAGGATATCACTTCATACCTTGTCACCTATTTAGATGTGGAGGGGTAAAGCAGAGGATATCACTTTATACCTTGTCACCTATTCAGATGTGGTGGGATAAAACAGAGGATATCACTTCATACCTTGTCACCTATTTAGATGTGGTGGGGTAAAGCAGAAGATATCACTTCATACCTTGTCACCTATTTAGATGTGGTGGGGTAAAGCAGAAGATATCACTTCATACCTTGTCACCTATTTAGATGTGTTGGGGTAAAGCAGAGGATATCACTTCATAACTTGTCACCTATTTAGATGTGGTGGGGTAAAGCAAAGGAAATCACTTCATACCTTGTCACCTATTTAGATGTGGTGGGGTAAAGCAGAAGATATCACTTCATACCTTGTCACCTATTTAGATGTGTTGGGGTATAGCAGAGGATCTCACTTCATACCTTGTCACCTATTTAGATGTGGTGGGGTAAAGCAGAGGATATCACTTCATACCTTGTCACCTATTTAGATGTGGTGGGATAAAACAGAGGATCTCACTTCATACCTTGTCACCTATTTAGATGTGGCGGGGTAAAGCAAAGGATATCACTTCATACCTTGTCACCTATTTAGATGTGGTGGGGTAAAGCAGATGATCTCACTTCATACCTTGTCACCTATTTAGATGTGGTGGGGTAAAGCAAAGGATATCACTTCATACCTTGTCACCTATTTAGATGTGGTCGGGTAAAGCAGAAGATATCACTTCATACCTTGTCATCTATTTAAATGTGGTGGGGTAAAGCAGAGGATCCTAATAATGACTAAATAAGTAAACTTACCAACTGCATTAGAGATATCCCCAATTTTTTATCAGAACGTCTAACATAGACAGGTAAAGCATTTCATACCTTTTCGCCTATTTAGATGTGGTTGGGTAAAGCAGAGGATTCTACTCCATACCTTGCAACCTATTTAGATGTGCTGGGATAAAGCAGAGGATCTCACTTCATACCTTGCCACCTATTTAGATGTGGTGGGGTAAAGCAGAGGATCTCACTTCATACCTTGTCACCTATATAGATGTGGTGGGGTAAAACAGAGGATCTCACTTCATACCTTGTCACCTATGTAGATGTGTTGGGGTAAAACAGAGGATATCACTTCATACCTTGCCACCTATTTGGATGTGGTGGGGTAAAACAGAGGATATCACTTCATACCTTGTCGCCTATTTAGATGTGGTGGGGTGAAGCAGAGGATATCACTTCATACCTTGTCACCTATTTACATGTGGTGGGGTAACGCAGAGGATCTCACTTCATACTTTGTCACCTATTTAGATGTGGTGGGGTAAAACAGAGGATATCACTTCATACCTTGTCGCCTATTTAGATGTGGTGGGGTGAAGCAGAGAATATCACTTCATACCTTGTCACCTATTTAGATGTGGTGGGGTAAAGCAGAGGATCTCACTTCATACCTTGTCATCTATTTAGATGTGGTGGGGTAAAGCAGAGGATCTCACTTCATATCTTGCCACCTATTTAGATGTGGTGGGGTAAAGCAAAGGATTTCACTTCATACCTTGTCACCAATTTAGATGTGGTGGGATAAAGCAGAGGATATCAATTCATAACTTGTCACCTATTTAGATGTGGTGGGATAAAACAGAGGATATCACTTCATACCTTGTCATCTATTTAGAGTGGTGGGGTAAAGCAGAGGATATCACTTTATACCTTGCCACCTTTTTAGATGTGGTTAGGTAAAGCAGAGGATATCACTTCATACCTTGTCACCTTTTTAGATGTGGTGGGGTAAAGCAGAGGATCTCACTTCATTCCTTGTCACCTATTTAGATGTGGTGGGGTAAAGCAGAGGATATCACTTTATACCTTGCCACCTTTTTAGATGTGGTTAGGTAAAGCAGAGGATATCACTTCATATCTTGTCACCTATTTAGATGTGGTGGGGTAAAGCAGAAGATATCACTTCATACCTTGCCACCTATTTAGATGTGTTTGGTAAAGCAGAGGATATCACTTCATACCTTGTCACCTATTTTCATGTGTTGGGGTAAAGCAGAGGATATCACTTCATACCTTGTCACCTATTTTCATGTGTTGGGGTAAAGCAGAGGATATCACTTCATTCCTTGTCACCTATTTAGATGTGGTGGGATAAAACAGAGGATCTCACTTCATACCTTGTCACCTATTTAGATGTGGTGGGGTAAAGCAGAGGATCTCACTTCATACCTTGCCACCTATTTAGATGTGGTGGGATAAAACAGAGGATCTCACTTCATACCTTGCCACCTATTTAGATGTGGTGGGGTAAAGCAGAGGATCTCACTTCATACCTTGCCATCTACTAGTTTTAAGATGTGTTGGGGTAAAGCAGAGGATCTCACTTCATACCTTGCCACCTATTTAGATGTGGTGGGATAAAACAGAGGATCTCACTTCATACCTTGTCACCTATGTAGATGTGGTGGGGTAAAGCAGAGGATATCACTTCATACCTTGTCACCTATTTACATGTGGTGGGGTAAAACAGAGGATCTCACTTCATACCTTGTTCCCTATTTAGATGTTGTGGGGTAAAACAGAGGATCTCACTTCATACCTTGTCACCTATTTAGATGTGGTGGGGTAAAGCAGAGGATCTCACTTCATACCTTGCCACCTATTTAGATGTGGTGGGGTAAAGCAGAGGATATCACTTTATACCTTGCCACCTTTTTAGATGTGTTGGGGTAAAACACAGGATATCACTTCATACCTTGTCACCTATTTAGATGTGATGGGGTAAAGCAGAGGATCTCACTTCATACCTTGTCACCTATATAGATGTGGTGGGGTAAAACAGAGGATCTCACTTCATACCTTGTCACCTATGTAGATGTGTTGGGGTAAAACAGAGGATATCACTTCATACCTTGCCACCTATTTGGATGTGGTGGGGTAAAACAGAGGATATCACTTCATACCTTGTCGCCTATTTAGATGTGGTGGGGTGAAGCAGAGGATATCACTTCATACCTTGTCACCTATTTACATGTGGTGGGGTAACGCAGAGGATCTCACTTCATACTTTGTCACCTATTTAGATGTGGTGGGGTAAAACAGAGGATATCACTTCATACCTTGTCGCCTATTTAGATGTGGTGGGGTGAAGCAGAGAATATCACTTCATACCTTGTCACCTATTTAGATGTGGTGGGGTAAAGCAGAGGATCTCACTTCATACCTTGTCATCTATTTAGATGTGGTGGGGTAAAGCAGAGGATCTCACTTCATATCTTGCCACCTATTTAGATGTGGTGGGGTAAAGCAAAGGATTTCACTTCATACCTTGTCACCAATTTAGATGTGGTGGGATAAAGCAGAGGATATCAATTCATAACTTGTCACCTATTTAGATGTGGTGGGATAAAACAGAGGATATCACTTCATACCTTGTCATCTATTTAGAGTGGTGGGGTAAAGCAGAGGATATCACTTTATACCTTGCCACCTTTTTAGATGTGGTTAGGTAAAGCAGAGGATATCACTTCATACCTTGTCACCTTTTTAGATGTGGTGGGGTAAAGCAGAGGATCTCACTTCATTCCTTGTCACCTATTTAGATGTGGTGGGGTAAAGCAGAGGATATCACTTTATACCTTGCCACCTTTTTAGATGTGGTTAGGTAAAGCAGAGGATATCACTTCATATCTTGTCACCTATTTAGATGTGGTGGGGTAAAGCAGAAGATATCACTTCATACCTTGCCACCTATTTAGATGTGTTTGGTAAAGCAGAGGATATCACTTCATACCTTGTCACCTATTTTCATGTGTTGGGGTAAAGCAGAGGATATCACTTCATACCTTGTCACCTATTTTCATGTGTTGGGGTAAAGCAGAGGATATCACTTCATTCCTTGTCACCTATTTAGATGTGGTGGGATAAAACAGAGGATCTCACTTCATACCTTGTCACCTATTTAGATGTGGTGGGGTAAAGCAGAGGATCTCACTTCATACCTTGCCACCTATTTAGATGTGGTGGGATAAAACAGAGGATCTCACTTCATACCTTGCCACCTATTTAGATGTGGTGGGGTAAAGCAGAGGATCTCACTTCATACCTTGCCATCTACTAGTTTTAAGATGTGTTGGGGTAAAGCAGAGGATCTCACTTCATACCTTGCCACCCTATTTAGATGTGGTGGGATAAAACAGAGGATCTCACTTCATACCTTGTCACCTATGTAGATGTGGTGGGGTAAAGCAGAGGATATCACTTCATACCTTGTCACCTATTTACATGTGGTGGGGTAAAACAGAGGATCTCACTTCATACCTTGTTCCCTATTTAGATGTTGTGGGGTAAAACAGAGGATCTCACTTCATACCTTGTCACCTATTTAGATGTGGTGGGGTAAAGCAGAGGATCTCACTTCATACCTTGCCACCTATTTAGATGTGGTGGGGTAAAGCAGAGGATATCACTTTATACCTTGCCACCTTTTTAGATGTGTTGGGGTAAAACACAGGATATCACTTCATACCTTGTCACCTATTTAGATGTGATGGGGTAAAGCAGAGGATATCACTTCATACCTTGTCATCTATTTAGATGCCTTGGGGTAAAGCAGAAGATATCACTTCATACCTTGTCACCTATTTAGATGTGGTGGGGTAAAGCAGGGGATATCACTTCATACCTTGTCACCTATTTAGATGTGGTGGGGTAAAGCAGAGGATCTCACTTCATTCCTTGTCACCTATTTAGATGTGGTGGGGTAAAGCAGAAGATATCACTTCATACTTTGTCACCTATTTAGATGTGGTGGGGTAAAGCAGGGGATATCACTTCATACCTTGTCACCTATTCAGATGTGGTTGGGTAAAGCAGAGGATCTCACTTCATACCTTGTCACCTTTTTAGATGTGGTGGGGTAAAACAGAGGATATCACTTCATACCTTATCACCTATTTAGATGTGGTGGGGTAAAGCAAAGGATCTCACTTTATACCTTGTCACCTATTTAGATGTGGTGGGGTAAAACAGAGGATCTCACTTCATACCTTGTCACCTATTTAGATGTGGAGGGGTAAAGCAGAGGATCTCACTTCATACCTTGTCACCTATTTAGATGTGGTGGGGTAAAGCAGAGGATCTCACTTCATACCTTGTCACCTATTTAGATGTGGTGGGGTAAAGCAGAGGATATCACTTCATAACTTGTCACCTATTTAGATGTGGTGGGGTAAAGCAGAGGATCTCACTTCATACCTTGTCACCTATTTAGATGTGGTGGGGTAAAGCAGAGGAAATCACTTCATACTTTGTCACCTATTTAGATGTGGTGGGATAAAGCAAAGGATATCACTTCATACCTTGTCACCTATTTAGATGTGGTGGGGTAAAACAGAGGATCTCACTTCATACCTTGTCACCTATTTAGATGTGGTGGGGTAAAGCAGAAGATATCACTTCATACTTTGTCACCTATTTAGAGTGGTGGGGTAAAGCAGAGGATCTCACTTCATACCTTGTCACCTATTTAGATGTGGTGGGGTAAAACAGAGGATCTCACTTCATACCTTGTCACCTATTTAGATGTGGTGGGGTAAAACAGAGGATCTCACTTCATACCTTGTCATCTATTTAGATGTGTTGGGGTAAAGCAGAGGATCTCACTTCATAACTTGTCACCTATTTAGATGTGGTGGGGTATAGCAGAGGATCTCACTTCATACCTTGTCATCTATTTAGATGTGTTGGGGTAAAACAGAGGATCTCACTTCATACCTTGCCACCTATTTAGATGTGGTGGGGTAAAGCAGAGGATCTCACTTCATACCTTGTCACCTATTTAGATGTGGTGGGGTAAAGCAGAGGATCTCACTTCATACCTTGTCACCTATTTAGATGTGGTGGGGTAAAGCAGAGGATATCACTTCATACCTTGTCACCTATTTAGATGTGGTGGGGTAAAACAGAGGATATCACTTCATACCTTGTCACCTATTTAGATGTGGCGGGGTAAAGCAGAAGATATCACTTCATACCTTGTCACCTATTTAGATGTAGTGGGGTAAAGCAGAAGATATCACTTCATACCTTGTCATCTATTTAGATGTGGTGGGGTAAAGCAGAGGATCTCACTTCATACCTTGTCATCTATTTAGATGTGGTGGGGTAAAACAGAGGATATCACTTCATATCTTGTCACCTATTTACATGTGGTGGGGTAAAGCAGAGGATATCACTTCATACCTTGTCATCTATTTAGATGTGTTGGGGTAAAACAGAGGATCTCACTTCATACCTTGTCATCTATTTAGATGTGGTGGGGTAAAGCAGAGGATCTCACTTTATACCTTGTCACCTATTTAGATGTGGTGGGGTAAAGCAGAAGATATCACTTCATACTTTGTCACCTATTTAGATGTGTTGGGGTAAAACAGAGGATATCACTTCATACCTTGTCATCTATTTAGATGTGGTGGGGTAAAGCAGAGGATCTCACTTCATACCTTGTCACCTATTTAGATGTGGTGGGGTAAAGCAGAGGATCTCACTTCATACCTTGTCATCTATTTAGATGTGGTGGGGTAAAACAGAGGATATCACTTCATATCTTGTCACCTATTTACATGTGGTGGGGTAAAGCAGAGGATATCACTTCATACCTTGTCATCTATTTAGATGTGTTGGGGTAAAACAGAGGATCTCACTTCATACCTTGTCATCTATTTAGATGTGGTGGGGTAAAGCAGAGGATATCACTTCATACTTTGTCACCTATTTAGATGTGGTGGGATAAAGCAGAAGATATCACTTCATACCTTGCCACCTATTTAGATGTGGTGGGGTAAAGCAGAGGATATCACTTCATACCTTGTCACCTTTTTAGATGTGGTGGGGTAAAACAGAGGATATCACTTCATACCTTGTCACCTTTTTAGATGTGTTGGGGTAAAACAGAGGATATCACTTCATACCTTGTCACCTATTTAGATATGGTGGGGTAAAGCAGAGGATATCACTTCATACCTTGTCACCTATTTAGATGTGGTGGGGTAAAGCAAAGGATCTCACTTCATACCTTGCCACCTATTTAGATGTGGTGGGGTAAAGCAGAGGATATCACTTCATACCTTGTCACCTTTTTAGATGTGGTGGGGTAAAACAGAGGATATCACTTCATACCTTGTCACCTATTTAGATGTGTTGGGGTAAAACAGAGGATATCACTTCATACCTTGTCACCTATTTAGATATGGTGGGGTAAAGCAGAGGATATCACTTCATACCTTGTCACCTATTTAGATGTGGTGGGGTAAAGCAGAGGATATCACTTCATACCTTGTCACCTTTTTAGATGTGGTGGGGTAAAGCAGAGGATATCACTTCATACCTTGTCACCTATTTAGATGTGGTGGGGTAAAACAGAGGATATCACTTCATACCTTGTCACCTTTTTAGATGTGTTGGGGTAAAACAGAGGATATCACTTCATACCTTGTCACCTATTTAGATGTGGTGGGGTAAAGCAGAGGATCTCACTTCATACCTTGTCACCTATTTAGATGTGGTGGGGTAAAACAGAAGATATCACTTCATACCTTGTCACCTATTTAGAAGTGTTGGGGTAAAGCAGAAGATATCACTTCATACCTTGTCACCTATTCAGATGTGGTGGGGTAAAGCAAAGGATATCACTTCATACCTTGTCACCTATTTAGATGTGGTGGGGTAAAGCAAAGGATATCACTTCATACCTTGTCACCTATTTAGATGTGGTGGGGTAAAGCAGAGGATCTCACTTCATACCTTGTCACCTATTTAGATGTGGTGGGGTAAAGCAGAGGATATCACTTCATACCTTGTCACCTATTTAGATGTGTTGGGGTAAAACAGAGGATCTCACTTCATACCTTGTCACCTATTTAGATGTGGTGGGGTAAAACACAGGATATCACTTCATACCTTGTCACCTTTTTAGATGTGTTGGGGTAAAGCAGAGGATCTCACTTCATACCTTGTCACCTATTTAGATGTGGTTGGGTAAAGCAGAGGATCTCACTTCATACCTTGTCATCTATTTAGATGTGGTGGGGTAAAGCAGAGGATATCACTTCATACCTTGTCATCTATTTAGATGTGGTGGGGTAAAGCAGAGGATATCACTTTATACCTTGTCACCTATTTAGATGTGTTGGGGTAAAGCAAAGGATATCACTTCATACCTTGTCATCTATTTAGATGTGGTGGGGTAAAGCAGAGGATCTCACTTCATACCTTGTCACCTATTTAGATGTGGTGGGGTAAAGCAGAGGATATCACTTCATACCTTGTCACCTATTTAGATGTGGTGGGGTAAAGCAGAGGATATCACTTCATACCTTGTCACCTATTTAGATGTAGTGGGGTAAAGCAGAGGATATCACTTCATACCTTGTCATGTATTTAGATGTTGTGGGGTAAAACAAGAAAACTAAGACCTATATCAATAGAAGGACTTGTGAAAATTAAGGCCAAGTTCCTGACAGGTCAATTAACAAACCTTATTACATTCAGGTGACCATTTTCCACTTGAAAACTTATGATTCAGATGTAATTGCTCAGTGAATGAGAGCATTGTAATGTTTAAAACAAATGACCAACAATACAAAAATCTAAGTTCTAGCTAGCAAAAAGAGATTAAATATGAAAAATTTATTGACTAAGTCAAGCCCCTTCACATATTATTACAATTTCATTTGATGAACAATTAAAACAAACAAACTATACTAAAAATAATTCTTAATAAATAACAATCAGAAATAGACTCATTGATGTATAATTTATAGAAGCGGCTTTGTACAATAATTGTATGGTTTTCTCTTTATCAGGTGAATTATTCTTTAAGCTGCCTTGATACGATACAACCCTAATCAAAGATACCACACATTCATGGACACTTAAAATAAAGCATTTCTTCCCTTTATATTAACAATTAACACCCTTCAGTTGATCATTTTCTATAAATCATATATTTTAAAAATTTGCACAATCTCTTTATGATGAAGAGTTGAAATGAATGAATGAATGTAAGATCAAACTAAAGCTTTCTGATATAAGTAAATTATATATTTTGACTCCTTATTTATATAAGAGAAATTTTAATCAAATGAAAGCGTAAAAGCTATACTGCTAAGTAACACTTTGAAGAAAGACATTGAATTACTTAAAAACAATAGGTTCTGTCACAACAAAAATATATGTTTCTTAACCCATCCTCTTTTCATGCAAACCATACAAAGAAGAAAAAACTATTTTTGTGACCTCATAATTAAAAAGAAAATAAATCCTACATAAATAAGAACACAGCCTAGTAATATACCAAAAATTCTTAAAAGTATCTCGAATAGTTTCAGAGGAGTTAAACTGTCAAATAATGTGATAAAATAATCATAAATAAATTTCCAAGATGCTCATGTCTCTGACACTGCAAAAAGTGTACTCGTGGCTTTACATCAAGTTCCATGTTTTAGATCATGAATACCAAAGTTCATCAACAGGCAATAACTTCCTTCAATTTCTTCTAAATCTAAATACTGATAATCAAAATCATGTTCAAAATACAATTCATCATTAAAACTGATACAATTTAAGCAGTAAGAAAAATCCATCTGTTTTCTATATAGTTTTCAGGTCCTAATGAATTGTTCATTTTTTCTTTCCTTTTTTCTTTTGTCCTTGACTTTGACCTTTGCTGGGTGACTTTTCGTCCTTGGCATCTTTCTTTTTCTGTCTTACTGCCTTCATTTCTCCTTTACTGATATTTGCACTAACCATAGAAAATAATTTTTTCTTAAATTCTCTCATTTTATCCTGTAATAAGCTACAAAAGAAAACAAGAGGCTCCTAAGAGCCTGAATCGCTCACCTGGTCTTGATGTCAACCCTATGAAGAACTTTGTAGAGCTAAATAAGCTGAACATATATAAAGCAAGCAACAGCTTTTCTCTTTCAGCAATAATTTTCATTTTGTAGGCCAAAAACATGCAAAATGTTATTTTAAGGGCCATCTGAACACTTTGACTCTATAGAGACTTTTGTTAAGAGCTTAATCAATGAACTGAACATTTAAGCAAGCAACCACTTTTCTATATCTGCTATAATTTTCATTATATAAGCCAAAAACATGAAAACATGTTAATTTAGGGGCTGTAATACCTATCAGGGGTCAACTGACAAGTTCAACCCTATGAATGCTTTTGTAGAGCTAAATGAGCTGTAAATTTAAGCAAGCAACGGCATTTCTGTATCAACTTTCGACCAAAAACACTATTTTTTGCCTTTAAGGGGCTTTAACCCCTATAAGGGGTCATCTGACAACTTCGACCCTATGACGACTTTTGTAGAGCTAAATGAGCTGAACATTTTAGCATGCAACAGCTTTTCTCTATCTGTAATAGTTTTCATTCTATAGACCAAAAACACTATTTTTTGAGTTTTCATTCTATAGACCAAAAACACTATTTTTCGCCTTTAAGGGGCTGTAACCCCTATAAGGGGCCATCTGACAACTTCGACCCTATGAAGACTTTTGTAGAGCTAAATGAGCTGAACATTTAAGCAACTAACAGCTTTTCTCTATCTGCAATAGTTTTCATTCTATAGGCCAAAAACACTATTTTTCGCCTTTAAGGGGCTGTAACCCCTATAAGGGGTCATCTGACAACTTTGACCAAGTGGAGACTTTTGAAGAACTTTTGATGCTGAAACAGTAGGGTGGCATCAGATTTCATCTATCTCTTATACTTTTTGATTTACAAGCCAAAAACAGTAGTCTGACCCCCTGGTCTATTTTTAATAACGGTGGCCATGTTTTTTTACGGATCAAAAATCGAAACACAAGTTTGGTGCAGGACACCCTAAGGATCATTCATACCAAGTTTCATTAAATTATGTTCAGTAGTTTTAGAGGAGAAGATTTTTGAAAATTGTTAATAGTCGACGACAGACGACGACAGATGACGACGGACGCCAAGTGATGGCAATAGCTCACATGGACCTTCGGTCCAGGTGAGCTAAAAAATATATTTCTCGCTGTAAAACTAAACAAGAATAATATGTCCAAAAGACATAATGCCCCATCTTGTGGTATTTAGGACAGACGAATGGATAGACTTAATTACATTTTGTACATTTGTTATAAAGCATGCTTTAACACTACCTTAGCTTCATAAAGTTATCTGTATACAGAATTTTTTTAAGGAGGGGCTCAAAGTGGGTTATTTAGACAAATTTCTCTTACTGTAAAAGTAGATTTTTACCGGTATATATCATTTTATATTCTTCAGAAATTCCATAATCAACTCCATCGCATTAAAAGCTATACATGTATTCTAAAATTTCACATTTTTCTGGCTTTTGTCATGTACATTTATTTCACACCTAATTATTGTCAATTCTTTGCCCTCTAAGCAGAGATGAACACTTTACCTGTTCAGATAACTGTAGGCCTCCAGATAGGTCAGACATGCCTCAGTTATACTGTCTGGATTGGAGGGTTCATTTTCTGGGTCATATTTTATGGCCTTGAGATCATCCAGATTTCCTATTCCCAATTCTAAAACCATGTCATATGCCACCTGAAAATAAAATTTGTGTAAAAACAAAGTAGAAAGTAGAAATGGAACCTGAAAGTAAAAACAACACATTCTATGCTCATCTTTCTAATTTAGATGATTCAAGACCATTTCATTAATGTTTAAAACTAATACTAAGAATACCCAAAGAATTTCTAAACTTGTATTGGCGACATCTACGGTACACAATTTTCTTAGTCGTTATTAAAATAGCATAAAGTAGGTCTTTAAGGGGGTGAAAAGGCTTTAATTGACATATTCTTCGATTGATGTTTATCAAAAATAATTTAATTAATATCTGCAGATTCAGCTCATTGTGGGGCTCCCACAGGGTACCCCCCTCAGGTCGCAAGGTCGCTTTTAATACGGGCCTGAGGTCGCAAGGTCGCTTTTAAAAGGCATATTTTGGCGGAAGTCGCAGGTCGTTTTTTGGCATAGGTCGATTTTATGAAGTGTAGGTCGGAAGTCGCCCTTAAAAAGCCCTCAGGTCGCAGGTCGTTTTTCACCCTGCGGGAGCCACCATTGTGATTTTCTTTTTTTTTCTTATTTCATTGTCTTACTCAGAGCAAGAAATCAGATCTTTCTATGTAATTCCTTATTCAGAGGTTCTTTGATAACTCAGGTTTCCAATCATTTTCAGTATAACTTTTATTTGCAGCCAACTGCAAGATGACAAGAAGCAACCACAGATCTTCATTGTTGATTGCTGACTGTTTTCCATTGAGAAATTATAAACTAACATTGTTTTTTGGTGTTACATCACTCTTATTCAACATTCTATTTCTTATTATAAGTTTCTGATATTACAAACCTTGACATCGAACATCTTGGATCCGTCCAGAACAATTTCATATTTATCAAAAAGAAAAGCACAGACATCAGAATCTAACCCACTGAATATCTACAAATATATTGTATAGAAATGTAATTACCGGCAGAAAGAATGAAAGAAATTTAACAAGTTGAATAAAAATTACCAAATTATGAGAAAATATACATGGAGTGAAAATATATGATGTTTTCACTACAATTCTTATGCTAAGATTTCATTTGCATTTTTGATGTTATGTCGTTTGGTTGATAATTGCAAGTTTCAAATCCTGCAGAGTTTGAATTTACAGGCAATACCTTCATGGGTTTCTCCTCAGAGCTCAGGAAATCTGACAGCTTTCCCTCGTCCATCATAGAAGGGTCAGTATCCAGGTTAAAAATGTATGATTTCCCTTTCTCAACACAGACAACTCTGTTTAAAGTTTCCTCAGAGATCACACAATGAACAGCTAATATGTCTGCTGAAGATTTAGATTTCAGATGATCTATGGTACATTGACAGGTGTCACAATCAGATATATTTATTAAATCTATTGCTGAAAAGAAACATCAACAATTCAATAACATTATACTCAAATGCACATGTCACAAAATTGTACTTAAATATCAAATACATATTTGTTCAACCAAAAGAACTAATTAATTCTAGAAAAAGTTATGTACTGGGCATTGATTTACTGATTTGGTGAAAGTATCTGTACTTTAATTTTAGGGCATCAATGTTTGTGTTAGAGAATAAATTGGTTATTTGTGTGCATGTATTTATGAACTCATGGAACACATTAATTCATCAATATATTTAATTCCTTGGGATAAATTTCAGGGATTCACTGACCAATTAAAACCACAGAAATTGCTAACACATCAAAAATAATACTTTAATTGTACATATAGTTTCACAGAAAGACCAAAAGATTTCAAATCTATATATATAGAGTTCAAACAGTACTCAATGATAACAGTACCAGGTAGAAATTTGCATATTTCTAGCTTTTTTAAAAAGTACTCACAACTTTCAACTATAGCATCAGAACCATCCTCAGCATCTTGGTACTCATCTTCCTCCTGTTCCTGTTTAGCATCAGTAAACTCCTCCCCCTCCTCACAACCTCCCTCAGCACCTCCTCCTCCAACCTCCATTACCTCCTCCTCCTCCTTGAACATCACTCCAGCATCATCCATAGCACTGTCATCAATGTCCATCTTCTCCTTCTTGTTCTGTGTCTCATCGTCCCTGTCTGATTTCTTCTTCTTGTTTTTCTTCTTTTTGGATTTGGTTGTTACTAATCCTGCACCTCCAACAGGTAACGGTTGTACTGAAACAGCTGTATCAAACTCTAGAAATCTCCCTATCAATGGAAAGAAGAATTTTGTTACTTATTTGATAGGTAGAATTATTGAGAATGACTAAACACAAGGAACACAATTATAACTGAAAGGTGAGAAGTAAAAACTAATTTCAAAATGTCCAAACTATAAAAACAAAGCAGGTGATCAAGTTGCAAAGTAGAATCTTTCGAATACAAATAAATCTATTTTTCTTCTCATATGGGATAAATAATTGCATATTAGGAGCCCACATGGAGCAAAAGGAGGTTACAAATATAAGAGGAAAGAACATGATTTTCAAGACAATATGAGACACAATTATGTCTTAATAACTGATTCATATAGCATAAAATTCAAATTTTCCAAATAACTTACTTGGATATCTGTTGATCGCTTGCAGGAAATATTTAGGGGGGATAACTCCATTTTCATTTCCAGGACACAAGATAACATTGTTTGCTGATCTAAAAAACTTAAATCCATCTACAAAATGACAGGATATATATATTACAAAAGAAGACTTCATAACTAATTTAATTTAAGAAGTAACATTCTTTTAGCAACTAACATGTTACAATTTATTTTCTAAATATAGAAGGAAATAGTTAGAGAGTTTGGTTAAAATGCATGGTTACATCATGTCTCTCTTTGAATTTTATCAAAGATATTTCTCAAGTACTGAAATGTGTATAATTTTTCAAACATAAAAGTGACCCTGTATTTCTGTCTTTACAAGCATGTTTTTACCAAAGTTCAAATAAACTTTTTTGTTAGTTGTTCTAGAAGGGGGTCCTCTGTTGAAAATTTTAGTTTGTTCTTTTAACCATATGCATTATATTTTTTTTTACTTTTGGCCAATTGCAAGTAGTTAGCAGCTATAATTGGTCTACTGAAATACTTTTTTCAGGTGAACATTACGGGATATAGATGTAACTAAGAATAATGCAGTCTATTTGATAGTTTTAATTAACCTGATTTACAAGATCCAGAATAAAGTTAACAAAATCTTTTTTTAATGGAATGTCCTAAACCTATTTCCCTGCTGGAGACATTCCATTATTACTTAGCCCTCATCGATTTTTGTAAAAATACCTGCTAATGCTTTCTCTATATCAATGTAGATCATGACCTCACAAGTTGATCTCATTCCTGAAATGAAATGAAGAAAATTATTCAAAGCATTTTTTTTTTATAAAATATGGAAAAATTTAAATACATAGAGTTTGTGAATACAGCCATTACTTCTCGTGTGATGATTTCATCATATTAATAGGGGGAAGAATAAATACTCATTAATGAACCTGCAATGATCAAGCCGACTTTGCGTGATTTACACTTTGTTGTGGCTTGTAACCACTTAGAATGTACTATCATATTAAATGCTCATCCAACTTTTATTTATAAATTTTCAAATCTATGATTTTTCACTGAAAAGTACTTACCACTGATTACACCATTTTCTCCAGGTTCTCCTGCAGCAAAGTGGATGTGGTTTCTCTGCATCTTACTCAAACCCTGTAATCAAAAGAAAGGATCATCTTTTTATAGAATTAGAATTAGAGACCAAATATGTTCAAGCTGAAAGTTTCAGTATTTAAGTTTTTTATCATCTTGAGTGGAAATAACAAAATCTGTGAGAAAGATCACTGAGAATATTCCTACTCGTTTATTTGGAATCTCTTTTGGCATTCAATTGAATTAATTCCTTTAATAATGTCTAATAGAAATGAAAATTATTAATGCATATCTCTAATTCTCTATATAACGTACTAAGGGGCTCCATGGGAAGGTCGTCCATAGTCAGAATTAAATGAAATATAATACATGTACTTCACCATTCATTTCTAATATACATGTATGAACTAATGAAACTAATCAAGAAATATTACCGTCTTTTTGATTACATCCCAGGATGCCATGTAAGTTCCGTGAACAACACATGGGACATCTTCTTTCTTTAATATGGGTGTCAGTTCCAAATCTTTCACCTGAAAAATGAAAATAAATAAATTATACATGGCAATGCTCTAAAATATTTTAAATCAAAACATAGGACATCTAATGGGACATTTAATGATACCCCCCACGATATACATCAATAGTAAAATATATTTGTATACTATACTGTACATACTGTACATCTATATAGAGACAGAAAAAAAATGAGTTATCTTTCTTAGACCAGAAAATTCCTTCATTTACAAATTTGGAAAATTTACAAAGTGACAAATCTTCAGTAATGTTTTTCAGATCATCCTGAAAATCGAATTTGGTCGTATTTTACTGTACTCAACAGCTGTGCAAAATATCATTCAAATCCCTTGATGTGTTTGCAAGTTATCATCCAGATACCTTCAGGGGCGGGACAGACTGACGGACAGACAGACAACCAAAAAAACTGAGGGTATAACATAATACCTGGCCACTTTGTGTGGTGGGGTATAGAAAGGAAAAGTTATTACTTTAATAAACATGATTTTTTTTCATGTAATATACACCTAAAGCGATGAAAATAAGACTGTTTCTGGTCAGTTTGAAAAGTTTCTAATTATTAAACTTACGCTTAATCCATTTCATAGTAAATATTTATATAAAATATGTTATTGCATGGATTTTCTTTTTATTTTGAAAACATTTTTGTAATGACTAGTTCGGGTTTTTTTTGCATGTCTTTTACTGACAACAGTATATCATGTTTACTTCAATTGTATGGCCTTGATTTGCTCTGATTTTCCATTTGCCATTTTCTTTGTCTTGTTCCATAAAGAACCTCTGTTTATCATTAGAATCAACAACTCGTTTGATGTCCTCTAATGTGTAGTCTCTCAAATTTTTTTGGTATTTTAAAATTTCATCAATATAAAGAAATCCACCTGAAAAAATTAAAAACATCAAGGATAATTTTTACATATTGAGAAGATGTTTATTTTCTGTTAAATTAACTGTACAAATGTCTGTTGTTGGTTTTTTTTTATCCTTCTACTTAAATAAACATACTGTAGAAGCAGAAATATTCGTGGGGGATTAATTTTCGTTTATTTCGTGGGCAAGAAAAATCCACCAAATTAAATCCCCACGAATACAAAATATTTAATTAAAGAGTGTATATCAAAATTTAAAATCCACGAAAATTTGTCCCCACCAATTCAGTTTTGTGCTCTTAACCACGAAATTTTATCCCCACGAAAATATATGATTATACAGTATTAATTGTCAGTTCAATCATGTATTAATTTTGTCATTTGATACATTTTCATTATGGCATTAACCATCTATTGTAGTTGATTTTGATGTAATGAAATTATTTGCATTTATTTGTATTTGTATGCACTTGGTTATAAAAATGAGCTATCAAATTTTAAAAAGAATATAACTAAGATATAATGAACATAGATTAACCTGGTTTAAACTCATAGCCCTGTCGTTCTGCTCCATGTCTCAGTAGGAAAGACAAAGCTTTGGACAATCTGATATCAGATTTATCTCCCTGTTAAATAAAAGATAAAATAATAAATGGTTAAAAAAGCTATTAATTCCTTGTATCAAAGGGTTGTACAAACAGTTGTCTTTTAAATATGAAGCATTCATAATAAAAATCATTTAAAGAACCAAATTAAAGCTTATGACAGTTTATGAACATGATGAATGTTTAAATAATATTACATGAAGGATTGTTGTTGAACACTTCTTATTTGAACTTTCAGGGGCATATACCATGGACTTGTTTATTTCACTTTTGTAAAGAATATTTTACCCATGAGTTGTGTCCCATGTCTTCATTATTACGTCCACCTCTACTACGATTCCAGTCCTTGTCTTCATCATTATGTCCACCTCTACTATGATTCCATTCCTGATTTCTATTCCAGTCAGAGCCTCTTCCTTGCTGGTCATTATATTGTGATCTTTTCTGATAGCTTTTATCTTGTCTTGAAGAACTCGGCCTTTCTCTCTGACTGTGATCCTCATTCCATTGATTCTGTCTATTATAAGAATTTTGTCCTGTGTATTGAGATGATATCCGATGATCTTGTCTACTTCTATCAGGACTTGGATCTCTATGATGATCTTCAAACTGTTTTCCATCAGGCCTTGATCTTCCTTGTCTGTCTGGACTGGTATCTCGTGAATGATCTTCATTATTTCTATCATTATATCTTGATCTATCATGATCATCATAATTATTTTGATTTGATTTGTTTGGTGATCCAAATCCACCTCTGGAGCGACCTAATTGACCTGTCTGTGAGTTTTCTCTCTCAAATTTATCCCTATTATTATGATTATTGTATCGACCCCCTGAATTATTATAGAAAGAATTATATCCTCTGCCTCTTTGGTAGTTTCTATCGTCATAAGAATTCTGTATGTCTTCTCTTTCTCTATAGCTATTTTGTCCCCTGGCTCTGCCCCTGCCTCCTCGTCCTTGATGGAAGCCTCCATGGGAACTGTTTTGACGAAAATTGTGGGAATTATAGGAACCATCATTTGGATTCTGTGAGTCTGCCATAATAATAAATTTCAAGTGTAGAAAAAGTCTTGTGTGTAGATATCTCACACGCAACGTCTTGGTTAGGATTGCAAGTGAGAATTTTTTTAAGGAATTCCAGAAAGTTGCTACTTTCACTTTCACTTTTTCATAAGTTTTCTACCCAATTTACACTCTTCGGAACAAAATTAGTTCCGAACCTAGTATAAATCTGAACATTGTTGATTGCAAATTATTTCAAAATAGCCAATAATCTATAAAATACAAAGATTGTACAACAAAATAATCAATCTGACTTGTCTGTCTCTAAAACAAAAACGAAAGTTGAATTTCAGGGGAGGTAATTCTAGGACTTTTTGATTTAACTTTTCTTTTATTAAATGGAGTTAAATAATACTGAAATTTGATTTTTATTATATTTTATTTATATATGGACTCACTTATCAAATATGTAACAAAATTAAATAAATTAAAAAAATCTAAGAAGCCTGACTGCGCTTGTGCAGCCAGTAATTTTTGGATTTCCGGTTAAAATGGTATGAAAAATTCTCTTACCCTTCTTCTTGTATAAAAACACTCTTAATTCGAACAATACTTATCCTAACTAGGCTATTTGCAAAACTAATTGCTGGACCCATTTTCTTACTGAAGATTTAGATACGTCTATTTTAGGGTGGAAACTGCTAAATTCGTTCTTAATGGTTATGACTCTGCAAAAATGAAAAAATAAATCCACCATCATTAGGCATCAATAGGTTTTTATAGTCGTGACTATAGGGTAAAGATCTACTGCAGGGACTTTTTAAAGACTCGCTATGTGCCATGGGTTGTCCAGTCCATGACACACCACTGCCAGTGTTATCTGCTTTGGCATATCCTTTGTTGTCGCTGGAGCAGTGCCCGTCTTCCACCATGGAGAAATACTGGCCAAAATTCTGGAAGACTGATGAATGATTAACAAATATCACTCAGCAAGTCCAATAGTGCAAAACGAGCTTGGTAGATCAATTGAGCTTTTAATTATTATGAGCAGGTTAAACCTGTGATGTTCCCAAAGTTTCAATGAATCTTAA